>CAHIKZ030004860.1:1260000-1500120 GCA_903632075.3 Acanthosepion pharaonis | reverse complement strand
ATATATATAATCTTGGTCTTTTGTTTTTTTACATCTTCAGTTGGACTTTATTCAAGTCCGCCTTTTTCTTGTAGTTGGACTGTCTTCTAGCAGGAAATAAACAGCATGAAAAACTAAATGCAACACTGAAACCACACACAGTACACTACAAAGGTTAAATATTGCCCAGCAGTAAATTTAGCTAAATATTCATAGAACTTATTTAGCTAAATATTCATAGAACTTGTCCATCTTTACTGCCATTTTTATATTTTCAAGATCTTAAGTAATGTGTTGCAAAAAAAAAAAAATTATTTTTAAAATGTGCTTTCCTGTGTAAAAGTTTGGATAGCTCTGTCTTAGATTCTTCAAAACCTCTTGGTTTGATTTCATGAATGAAGATTTAAGAAAGCGTTGTCTGCATCTGCTACAGGCAGATGTGTCCACAATGATTGCAGGGAAATGTTTAATTTGGGATTGTCACAGTAGGTGACATGGTTGACCTGTTTTCTTTTTCCCTCTTTATTTTCCTGTTCATCAAGTCAGTCTTGCATTCATTCTTACAGAAAGAGATGATTCAATAGACACCTAATTAAACAACTGTAACGACCATACGGTAATTTAGTTCTCCTGTGAGAAACCTCTATGCTTGGTAGTTTTGTTTTTCCTTCATTGAAATTTATTAGTGAAATGCTGATGATTTGTAATTGAAAGAATCACACACAGAATTCTAAGAGGTTTGTGTTTATTTGTCTCATTGAAAATTAATCCAGGGAACCAGGGACAAGATATTTTGGTATAATCTCCCCGGTTTCATTAAATTCTCAAAAATACTTTAAAAAAAAGAATGTATTTTCTGTATGGGTGTATTTTATATTTAGAAAAAAAAGTTCCAAACTGAAACAATTTTGAAAACATGTTTTAAAATTCTTGAAGAGTTTAATGTCACGGTTTCATTTACACTATTTACATTGTTCAGATTGTTATTCTCATCTTATTGCCATATTCATGATGTTTCGGGCATTGTACAATCCAGGCTTCTTCAGGTGATATACATAGGAATTTCAAACCGAACCCTTTATCCGAGGAGGATAAGCTGTGTTGATAATAAGGAGGGAAGACAGTTGATATATTGAAAGAGATTGTTGAAAGTGTAAAGGATGCTGATCCAATGGTAGGGAGCTAATCTGCATACAAATCAAAAAATGTTTTTGGATTGTGTTATGCTAGTTGTATGGTAATGGGTGCTGTTTTAGATATAAATGATAATGAGGTTTTGGATGCAATGCTAGCTGAATGAAGAAGAAGATTATAATTAAATTAATGTAGCTGAATTAAATGCCAAATTGAAGGGTGGAAACTTGGTGTTAAAGTATGTGAGCAAGTCAAATTTAGATTTGGCTGTTGTGATTGGATGACTGAAAATCATTATTTACCAATGAAAAAAAGGGGACAATAATTCTCTTGATCCAGTTTTATTAGTGATTTTTGATAGGGTGGTGGGGTAGGAACTGAGAACATAGATACAGTGAGCAATATAAATAATGGAGATGACACATATATGAGGAAAGGTGGGGGAGATATATTGGAAGGAGAAAAGGATGGCTGTCAGGGCAAGTTGGCATTTGTATTGTGGGGTCAGTTATTCATGTGCACCTGTCTCTTGTACAGCTTTCTTTGTAAATATTGCATCTTCTGTTGTGTGCTAACATCACAGACCATATTAACAGAGAGTATATATATATATATATACACACACACACACACACACACACATACATGTTGGTCCGAAAGTCTTGTCATCCCCACATAATGTAATTTTATATTTCAGATTGCTGTTATGAGCTCCTACGGTTTGGAAGAGGTTGCATCTGACAAGACTTTCAGACCATATATATATATATATATATATATATATAAATAAATGTGTGTATGTGATAGATAGATTGATTTATTTTTTATGGCTTATCAACTTTTAGATTGTAAGAACATTTTGGAGACAATAATGATTTACTGATACAAGTCTTACTAATTAACCCATAGCTGGGGAGGAGAAGAGGTGAATTCATACCTTGGATATATATATATATATATATCTCCTTGGATTCCAAGGATATTTAAATGTAAGTAATTATAATGAACCTGACTGGAATTGTACCCCAGCTCTCGCATTGCCAATGCTGACCTGTTATCCATTACCCCACCTGCACATCCAAACTTACTGTACCTGGTATTAACAAGTGGTCACCCATGTAAGTACTGACCAGGCTGAATATTGCTTAACTTTGGTGATCATATGAAAACTGATGTTTCAATGTGATATAGCTATAAGCTGTGTGTGTGTGTGTGTGTGCACTTGTTTTTTTTAATCACTTCACCTCAAGTAAGGCAATAATGCCACTAACTCGCAAGGGGTTACTGGGAGTGATCGAGAATGAAAAGACATTAGAAGTAACCGGAAACTCAATCCTAAACATGAAGCAAGTGATAAATCTCTATTACTGTTTAAAAAAAAAAAAAAAAAAAAAAAAGCAGGTGTATAAACTGGACAATAGGTGAACCTGTATATTTCATGTTTGAATGCCATCTTCAGGACTGAAGATTATATTCAAGCATGACACAAACTGCCACTGCCTGGTGTTGATTTTAGTGTCCACCTTTATATTTACATATGCTCTATCATTGATATTGAGCACTTTTACCCATAAATATAACATACCTGAAAACTATATATATTTCATGCACAACACAATCTTCAGGTGATGAATGTTACATAATTTAAACCTTGTTAAAACATCCGGTTATCGCAATGTTGAGGCAGTACATATTTTATGTAAAGATTGTTGGTTTTTTCATATAAATGTAATTATAAAAAAAAATATTAAAAAAAACGTTATGAATTTTATATGTAAAATAAACCAAAAAAAAAACCACGCATCAACACAAATTATTTACTTCAAGTTATAAAGGTAGGATTTAATTATAAATATTCACATGTAAATTTTTATTAAAAAAAAATTATAATAAAGTTATTCACTAATAAAAGGGTACATCAACATCTGTAAATTATTATATATATATATATATATATATATATATATATATATATATATATATATATATAGAGAGAGAGAGAGAGAGATGGATGCATGTGAGTAATATTTTTATTAACATCAGCACTCAATGTGCAATATATACATATTATTCCTCACTAGTAACATGAAACTCTGAGTTGTGTTAACATTAAGGAATGTATGTATATATATATATATATATATATATATATATATATATATTATTCCTCAATCTTAACACAAAATTTCATGCTACCGGTGAGGAATAATATATATATTTATTAATATATACTTAATAGTTCTACATTAAGCATTATTTTATTAACACCAACACTCAAATGTTCAATATCTTATATTTATACACACACACACACACATTATATCTATATATGCAGAAATATAGTTTTAAGGTGTCCTATATTTATGAGATAAAGTGATCAATATCAGAGATAGAGTGTATGTAAATATAAATATAAAAGTGAGCATTGAAGTCAACACTCAGAGGTAACAAACCGTTTCATGCTAGGCACAATCGTCAGGCCTGACGATCACGCCTAGCATATATATATATATATATATATATATATATATATATATATACACACACACACACACACATACATACACACTAAATGTAACAAATCTATTGGTATATAATCCAAGTGGATCTTAGCAATATAAAATATTAAAACTGATCCACAAAAAGAGCTCACTATAATTATTAGTACAGTGCAAATAATTAAATACACAAAAAAATCCAAAATTATCTCATATGAGGAATAAGCTTATTTGGCAGACAAAAATATAATCTGTCTGTCTTATCAACCCTGGTAGAGACATAGTTCATGTCAGAAATAAAAATTTAACTGAGAAAGCTAAGAAAAAAAAATCCCCGATCTAACAAAGAACTATTTTGTTAGCCAAGCCAAATAATTCAAAATTTCAAAATGTATATAGAAAGAAATAATTAAATGAAAAATTTACTTCATCTGATTAATTACCTGTTCTTTCTCTAACAAAGAACAGGTAATCAATCGTACTAATGCATCTTGACACACTAGTTTGAAAAGCATTGACCTAAGAAGATGAAAAAAAAATTAATACTTGGATTTTTCTGTCTGAATTTCTGGGATAAGAAATTATTATTATTTAGTTGGACTAATATCCCCCATATTTGTTGACATCCTAACATTACAACTATTATGCTCGGATTTACAGACATCTGAAGACGGTGAGAGAACATAACGGTCAAACTGATGTGATAACAACAACAAAGATGAGGATATGACTCCAACTATAGATAATGTAAAGAACAATGCTTGGCTATTTGTTCAGGTTTTGGAAATGTGTCAGGCCAAAATTGTTCAACTTTTCAGCATCCCGTCATACAATTTGTTTTATCGTTAATCTGAAAACGATCTGATGCATCAAATACAGGAATTAAATACTGAAAACATTTCAAACATGGTAAGCTAGAGACTAAAAATAGACATAAAAACTGATATCAAAATTTCTAATTATAAAAGAATCCAACGTTAAATATTGTAAATACCTTTTCCATTGCAAGAGCTGGGGCCGTGGGAAAATCAATCGGGTTTGTTGCAGCATCAGCAAAACCTAAAATAAAATTACTCAAGTTGAAGTTTTTCCTTTTAATTATGATTGTTTTAATTGTGCCAAATAAATTATTTAAAAATACACAAAAAATAAAAATAGTGTACAATTATCAGAAGGTCAAGTGTCAAAAATTTGTTCTTCATAAAGAAAGGAAATTTTTATAGAAAAGAGGCACTGAATCAAAATTACGCTAAAGATGAAATGATTTCTCATTTAATAATTAATTCACAATGAAGATAATGAGATTCTGAAACAATATTCTCTTAAAGGATGTAAATAAAATTTATAATGTGAATTTTTCTCACCCAGAATATTTAGGTTCCTAAATCTTTGCTGCTTTCTCTTAGTACAAAGGGAAGTTGTGAGACAATGGATTAAATAAAGCAATAATGGATTAAATATCAAGTGCCTCTTTATTTAATCCATCATCTCTTTATTTAAGCCATTGTATCTTAATTTAATCCATTATTCCTTTATTTAATCCATTGTCTTTTCATTTAATCCATTATTGCTTTATTTAATCCGTCTCTTCATTTTATCCATTATCGCTTTATCTAATCCATTGTATCTTCATTTAATCCCTTATTCCTTTATTTAATCCAATTGTCCCTTCATTTAATCTATTATTGCTTTATTTAATCCATTGTCTCTTTATTGTGTTCAAATACGAAGAGAGAGATTCCAATTCAATAAACATTTTGAAATTATTAATCCTTACTGTTGTTTACTGCATGAGACAAAAAAAACTGATGACTTACCAACAATCCTTGCTAAAGGTTTGACATTCAATTTCTCTGCAGCTTTTGTTGTCATGACAACCATTGCAGCTGCACCATCATCCAATTTACTTGAGTTGGCAACTGTTACAGTCCCTGCAAAAAGAAAATTATTTTGAAATTGACCATTATTATTTTTATCATTTTTAATAATAATTCTACTTTTCACATTGTCATGTAATGGGTAAGGGCTTGGGATATGAAATTGGATAACTGAGTTCAAATTCCAGTTGGGTTAGTTACCGTTATATGTGCAAATACCCTTGCAAATCATTTCTTCTTCCCCAAGCTATGGTTAAATAGCAGGACTGACTGGGTCCTATAGCCTTGGTTGGTAATCAGTCTACTGCAGAAAGAAATGATAGCCTAATGCAGGAAATCTACCTAGTCAGTTATGAACCGAAAGAGTCATGACTGCCCAGGCATACACCATGTATGACATTTGACTCAACTTCTTCCTCCATTAGTCACAGTAAGTTTACACATGTATTATGTGCTCTGCTATTATCCAAGATAAATAATGGACCATTCCATTTTGAAATAAGAAGAAAAAAAGGGAAGATAGAGGAGGTGATAATGCTCTTGTACATTTAATGTCTGCTTCAGTAAAATGGAAAACTTTTAATTTTGAATCTCTTTATTTTTAATCTCTTACTTTAAATAATGACTTGTATTCATAATTACGATTGTTATTTCAATATTTTGTTAAAAGTTATTAAACTCAAATATTTAACGATGCAATAGGGGGAATTTTCATGGATATTTTTTCATTGTGGAACTCGGAAGCAGCTTATTTAATCATTAAATTAAGAATTATGATTTATCAGAAAATTCAAATAAGAAAACTGAAATTTTCATGGTTACTGCAAGTGATTATTAATTTTTTTTTTAATGATATTTATTTTTATTTTTGTTTATTATATAGCTTTTTATTATACATTTAGTCAAGCAATTAATCTGAAGTGGTGAGCCGACAGCACAGGATCAGAAACACTTGGTGACATTCAAATTCATACTCTTTTTGCCAAGAAAGAAAAAAAAAATGTCATGGACTCATCTCTTTCTAAAAAGATTGTACACCTGATTCATTAAAAGTGGTCATACACTTGATTCCATTTTTTCTGCATCTGCAAGCTGACGTTTCACACAAGGTTTTTAGTATCTGTGTTACTTTCATTATCCTTTTTCTTTCATATTTTTTTTTTTTTTACAATGATGTTCACCCTGTCCAAGGCCCAAGAGCCACTCAAGGTAGAGGGTTACAGAGGAAGAGGTACAGTTTATGTAAATATGTGGGGAAGATAACGGTAATCTCTGTAATAATGTTTACTTTTTCTCATATTCTCTCAAGCTCAGTAACCTGTCACATATCAGTGGCTTCATTGCCTTACTTAAGGCAACCATCATTATGCTCAACACTAAGGTTCCAGGTTTAATATGCATTCCAAGTAGTTCAAACAGCAAAATTTTTTTTTAAAATTATTGAGATCCTCTTTTTAAACATAATGTGCAGAGGATGACAGGTCTTGCTTAAATTCATATTGCCCTTTCAACTTTACTTAAAAAAAAAGCAAAATTTGATCAGACCACCAAATAACATTGTTTCACATAGTGACTAATGAAAAATCACAAGATGAACAAATTGACAGGACAGATTACTGAACATCCCAATTTCTGACAACTCTATTCCATTTTTTTCTTTTTTAATGCTATCGAGGCGTGACAAAGTAAGGGTTAGCGGATTGCATTGAGGAATTGAAGAGCCAAGTTTGAATTCAAGTCAAGTTCATGACATTCACTTATGTGCTAATACTCTTGGGAAAGGTATGAATCTATCTAGTCTCCTCCCAGCTATGGGTAAAATAACAGGACAGACAGGATTCTATAGCTTTGGATGGAAAGCAATCTAGAAGAAGGAAACTATGACTTCAAACCACCTGCTGCCTTGTTGATCATGCGTCTTTAGGTAAAGATTAGGAGGTAGCTTCAAAAACAAATCCACTTTACAGAGAGGAGTGATAGGATAAGCTCAATATTCCCAGTGCAAAAGGAACTGGCAGGCCATTGCACTATTTTGCTTTGAATGTCATCATGAACCACAATTGTGAGATGGGAGCAGTGTTGGCCAGAGTGGAGCAAAATGTGCTAACTTAATAAAATGATAAAGCTATGTCCCTTTAGAACATAGGCAATAAAGACTCACCATATATTTTTCTTCCTTTTCTGTGAGTTGCCATGCATTCTCAGAAAATATAGTCGAGTGGTTTACCATTTTCTTCCTCCTTGTTTGGAATTTAGAATTTATTTCTTCTTCTAGCCACAAATGAGGCCATAGAGCCCAGCCCTACCCATGCTATATAGCCTATTGCTGTGGGACGTGACGAAGAGATGCATTCAGTTTTTTAAGGTCATTTGGGCAGAACAGAACACAGCAGACTAGCCCAGAATTTGAACTCTGCTCGTCAATTCCACTTTTTCTGTCAGTATCCATTCCACTAATTGCACCTTACAAGTATACAATCTATAATGATTCTCATAGAGAAAGGTAACAAAGGAAAAAAATACAAAGTACTAATCAGCTATGATGTTACAAACATCCTCTTATTTCTTTTGAGTTACAGCTTTAAGTAGTCTTGTCCAAATTCTATGGCTTTAGAGCCAGGTCAACATAATTGTTAAGTATTTTCAACCAATTTATTATACACCTACCGGGTCTTTTAAGTACCTTGGTGTGATAAAGACTAAATATGAATAAAATCCTTTGATCAAATTTGTTGCTTTCAATCCTATCTGGGAAAAATACTTTCCTCCCCACTGTTTTATAAGCAGAAACATACAAATGCATGCTGGGATTTCTTTTCCCTAGCCAATAAAACAGGCCAGTTTTTGGTTTCATCTTGAAGCCAGAACACTACATTTGCTTCTCCGAACTTGCTTTTGCATATAAACACCAATTCTTAGTTTGTGAACTTTCTGCCATATTACTGTTAATTTGCCTTATGTATGTTGTTTGCTTGCTTTATATTCATTTTTGCCATGTTTTTTTTTTTTTGTTATTGCAAACTTTCTCAATTCTGTTTGTTGGACAGTTCAGTTACTTATTTTGAATTTGACCATGGCTAGTCACTCCATAAATTTAAAAAAAAAAAAAAAAAAAAAAAAAGAAAGCTTGGATGATAATAAACCATTCTACAAAAAATACACCAGTTTATAAACTAAACATTTCTCAGGTCAATAAGATATACTCAACATATGCTCGGCAGAGTATAGTAATTGCTATGGCAGGGTGAGTAGAAGGGGAGGGGAGATGGCTTGAATGAAGAGAGAAATATGGGAAATGTTTATTTAAAAATTATACTAATATTGTTCTTTCTCTTATGCTTGCCTTAATTCCTGATCATTGACAATCCCTTTTTGCTTGATTTTCATTGCATAAAATACAGACTGTACTGAGATTTAACTAAAAATTTTCTTAGTTAAATTCTTTATGTATTCATCTATTTTTTTTTCTCTTCCTGCAACAAATATTCAATTTCATTTAATTTTGTGTAAAAATGACTAAAGTAAGAAATGAATGGAATAGCATTAAATTTTGTGGGTAGCGATGAAAACCAATCCTATTTCTCTTGCTTTTTGTCTCACTTTCCCCATTCTTATTTTACAATCATTAAGTATTATCAACTAAGTAGCGAGTTTGATCCTTAGTGGGTGCCCCGTATTTTCAGCCTTGTACCACAAATAAGCTTAGTAAATGACCATAAAGTAATATCAAAATGTATCAAAAATAAAGAATAACCGTTCAGTGATTCAAGTGATAAGTTTTACCATCTCTCTTACTCTATTGCCCTTCCAGGATTTTCTTTGACAACATTATATATGTAATTATGGACATTTGTTTAATAAATCTTACCTGAGATGGCAGATATTACATAAACCCTAAACTCCAAACATATCTGTTCTTACCTCCTTGTTTCTGAAATACTGGCTTCAAGTTTGGGATTTTATCAAACTTTACTTTTGTGAATTCTTCATCCACCGATATGACAAGTGGGTCACCTACAAGGAGATACAATTTCCATTTTAGGTTTTACAAAGATGCCACTTAAAAACAATTGAAGAAAAATAACATTGTTAACAGTAAAAATACATAGTTTGGTAGAAAAGTAAAGACAAAAGACATTAAGTACCTCTCTTTTTGGGCACACTGACAGGAACAATTTCCGCACCTAGTATTCCAGCACTAACGGCAGATTGGCTGCGTTTGTAACTCTCAATTGCATGTTGGTCTTGTTCTTCTCGAGAAATTGAATACTTTTGGGCAGTGTCTTCTGCACAATTACCCTGAAAATAATACATATTTTTAAATAATTAATGGATTTTTTTAATTCAACATATTTTTATAACTTTAAATGTTATTTTAGCAGTACCCATATTTGAGTAGACGTTCTGCTTATTTTAAACAGTATTTTATTTCATCTACTAACCTGAACATTTGAGAAAACTTATTAAGGAAAATGTTGGAGGGAGCATTTTTTTAACAAGTTATCTTCTTTGTGAATTTACAAAAAAATTTATAACTCTCAATTACATTAATTTTTTTGTTTTAGAAATTCACCTCTAAAGGTGATCTTGGATAAGATTGAAAGTACTTGGGAAAATAAAAGAAAAGAAATGAAAATAACTATGCATTTAAAAACAACATTAAGAAATTGATCTGTGAATTTGAGGGATTAAAATAAAAAGAAATAGACATAATATGGCTATATATATCTCGATTGCTTTTCAACCGAATTGAGCTCTCCGGGCCACTGATGTATTTCACATAGAAAACGCTAAAATTTCTCTTCCTCTCTGCTGTTCGACGATAGCCTTACTGATAACAAATCAATTGGGTTTCAATCCTGACTTGAAGCAATTGGATGCCTAGCCACACTGAAGAGCTGTGATACAGTGAAAAAGTCTGTCTGTGGATCACTATATATATATATATATATATATAGGAACCTCGAGGTGGTGTAATGGTTAGCAAGCTTGTCTCGCTAAAGCAATTACAACTGAGTAGTGAGTTTGATCCTCACTGGGTGCCTCATACTTTTGGCCATGTGCCACATCTGAGCTACGCTTGAAAATCACTATATATATATATATATATATATATATATATATATATATATATATATATATATATATATATATATGTATATATATTTTTTTTTTTCTTAATTACTTTTTTGTTTTACTAATATTCCTCCAATACAAGACAAAAAAGCAATTCAATGTAGAGGTTTACTGTGTGGTGTCGTACAAGCATAAGGAAGGACAAGAAGTGAATTTCTTGGTGGCTATGCAGGAAATATAACAGCCAACTCTAGACTTGAAGAGGTCAAGATTTAATTAGTGAATACCATTTCAGAGTTCAAGTGGCGACGTCTAAAGTATAGAGCTGAAGAAGATCTTAGAAAGAATCAGAAACCCAATCCTAAACAGGAAAGAAGGGATAAACTTTTACTCCTGTTCAAAAAATTGGTGGGGGGGAGGGGGGAGTGTGATCTTGATGTTAGGAGAACCTGTCCTTTTATTGTTTTCTCACCTTAATAATATTTTCTTTTTCTCGTACTCTCTCACACTCAGTAACACCTTGTATCTTAGTGTCTTTATTGCCTTGCTTGGGGTAAAATGATTAAAAATTATATATATATATGTGTGTGTGTGTGGCATGGTGGAGTAATAGATAGCAGCTCAGATTGACGAATCAGAGAGCCAAGTTCAAATTCCAGTCAAATCCATTACATTTACTGACATGCTAATACCCTTGGGAAAGGGTATAAGTCCTCTCCCCCACCCCAGCTATGGGTAAATAGCAAAACAGACTGGGGTCAGCCTTGGATGGCAACTGGTCTAGGTGAAGGACAACTCTGAATTCAAAACCTGCGGAGGGCTGTTTGCACACTGCACACCAGGTCTCTGTATTTGGCTCTTCAAAAAGTGTGGTTATTTCTGCACAAAACCTTTGCCATTATAATCAAATCATATCTGCAGGTTGTCTGGCTGTCAGCTTCTAGGAACTGAGGTGCCTGATCCTCATGTGTCATAAAAGAGTCCCGGTTGGTGTGATCAACAGTCCACGTCAATCAACGATGGGAGAGTCCACAACTACATAGATATATGAGAACCTTTTATATATAATGTTTTTACTTAGTAATCTTAATAATTTAAGAAAATATTTTCCGTAATCAAATGTTTTATTTAATTTTAGATATTTTAACTTTAAATTTACTATAGTTAGCACTCTTATTTTCTGATAATGTCATGTATGAGCTTAAAAAAGATTGAAAATTATTTTTAAAAATATTGATGCTTGATGAATTGTACTAAGCTTTCCCATTTATGATTAGTAAATATAGGTTTTACTTAATACTAATATAATCTAAAAGTGTGAAATTAATACAGAATTTTCAATGATTTAAAACTTAAATTATTTTAATTAAAATTTTAAAAAATTAAAATAATTCCAGTAAAAATTCATACTTCATAAAAAAAAAAGTTTTTCTTAAGATAATTGTGTCCATAATATATGTTATTTATAAAAGCAATTAGAAGATTTTCTAATTAAATAATGTCATAGTTCTATTGCATTTTTAATTTTACAATTCAAAGCAGATTTTTGGTAAATGGGGTTTCTGTTTAACAAAAAAAATTTGAAGATTTAAATTCTCCGATTGAGTCTTGCTTTTAACAAATATAACTATGATGAAGTCAAAATTTTAATTTCTTGAAATTTCATAAAATTAAGTGATGGGGTACATATGAAAAAAAAAAAAAAATTTTTTACAAAGATTTTCTAAAAAAAAAATTTTCTAAATAATTTAATTCACTTGTGTATAAGACCTGAAAGTTCAATTAAAATGAACAATTATTTGATTTTTTGTAAGAATTTCCAAATCAATGTGTTTTTTACTGAAAAAAAGAATAAAAAAAAATAAAATTTCCTATACTAACCTTGTCCCCCTCTGACACAATAAAATTAAGTTTTTTAACCAAAATTTTGAACATGCTAGAAAAGATTAAAAAATTTAATAAAACAATTAAAAAATACTATGGACTTTCCTCTTAATAATAACAAACATTTTTATGATAAAACTTTATTTTTATCAAGTTTTGGGCCTTTTTTTTTATATCACGGTATGCTTTTTTTCCATTGAATTGTGGAGGCATATATGTTGAAAATATAATTTTACGGTATGCTATATATATATATATATATATATATATATATATATATATATATATATATGTTTTAAGATATATTTATTGTCATACCATGTGATTGCATATAAGCATGAAACAGACTGCAGCCACTGGGTGTTGACTTCAATGTCCACTTTTTATATATATATATAAAGTATGAGTTCAATTTATAAACATGAATTTTCATACAAAAAAGATATAGTTAAATCGTATTAAATATCTTTTTTTGGATGAATGATTAATGTATATATATATATATATATATATATATATATATATATATATATATATATATTTAAAAGACATTTTATTTTATGTTTAACGTTGTTATTTTTATAGATACAAGTATTTAAGCAAATGCTCTGTTTTATGATAAACAGTATTAAATAACATTTACGGCCTGAATGTCCGAAAATTTTCATAGAAAATTTCGTTTCATAGAACCGCTAGGATTCGAACCTGCATCCTATACGAATTTATTGTTATAAACATATGAATCGCTGGCGTGCCTTGACCATGTTTAACTCAAGTATTTAAGCAAATGCCATGAAAACCTTAAATAGAAAAGAAAATATTCGTTCAATTTAACCGTGTTATAAACTATAATCTTCCATGAATTCGAATTTACATTTATAAACTTTCTTCCATGAATCGCCATCGAATGTAAACAAATGACGTCATATGTTAAAAAGAAAATGGACGAGGTCCGACAATTTATTTATTAAAGACATTTTTATTTATGTTTAACGTTGTTATTTTTATAGATACAAGTATTTAAGCAAATGCTCTGTTTTATGATAAACAGTATTAAATAACATTTACCGCCTGAATGTCCCAGAAATTTTCATAGAAAATATTCGCTCATAGACAGGATTCAACCTGCATCCTTACGGAACCGCCATATACGCTGGCGTGCCTTGACCACTGCCACCATGAACCTTATGGTAGACAAGGTCGAATTTACTGTTATAAAATTATAATCTTCCATGAATCTCGTACATTCATAACTGCTTTTGTAAACAAAACTGACGCTATATGTTAAGAAATGGACGAGGTCCCACAATTTATTTATTAAAGACATTTTTATTTATGTTTAACGTTGTTATTTTTATAGATACAAGTATTTAAGCAAATGCTCTGTTTTATGATAAACAGTATTAAATAACATTTACGGCCTGAATGTCCGAGAAATTTTCATAGAAAATATTCGCTCATAGACAGGATTCAACCTGCATCCTATACGGAACCGCCATATACGCTGGCGTTTTTGACCACTCGGCCACCATGAACCTTATGGTAGACAAGGTCGAATTTACTGTTATAAACTACAATCTTCCATGAATCTCGTACATTCATAACTGCTCTGGCGACGAATGTAAACAAATGACGCTATATGTTAAGAAATGGACGAGGTCCGACAATTTATTTATTAAAGACATTTTTATTTATGTTTAACGTTGTTATTTTATAGATACAAGTATTTAAGCAAATGCTCTGTTTTATGATAAACAGTATTAAATAACATTTACCGCCTGAATGTCCGAAAATTTTCATAGAAAATATTCACCATAGACAGGATTCAACCTGCATCCTATACGGAACCGCCATATACGCTGGCGTGCCTTGACCACTCGGCCACCATGAACCTTATGGTAGACAAGGTTCGAATTTACTGTTATAAAACTACAATCTTCCATGAATTATATTCATAACTGCTCTGGCGTGTCGAATGTAAACAAATGACGCTCATATGTTAAGAAATGGACGAGGTCCGACAATTTATTTATTAAAGACATTTTTATTTATGTTTAACGTTGTTATTTTTATAGATACAAGTATTTAAGCAAATGCTCTGTTTTATGATAAACAGTATTAAATAACATTTACCGCCTGAATGTCCGAGAAATTTTCATAGAAAATATTCGCTCATAGACAGGATTCGAACCTGCATCCTATAATGGAACCGCCATATACGCTGGCGTGCCTTGACCACTGGCCACCATGAACCTTATGGTAGACAAGGTCGAATTTACTGTTATAAACTACAATCTTCCATGAATCTCGTGACATTCATAACTGCTCTGGCGATCGAATGTAAACAAATGACGCATATATGTTAAGAAATGGACGAGGGTCCGACAATTTATTTATTAAAGACATTTTTATTTATGTTTAACGTTGTTATTTTTTATAGATACAAGTATTTAAGCAAATGCTCTGTTTTATGATAAACAGTATTAAATAACATTTACCGGCCTGAATGTCCGAGAAATTTTCATAGAAAATATTCGCTCATAGACAGGATTCAACCTGCATCCTATAATGAACCCATGCATATACGCTGGCGTGCCTTGACCACTCGCCACCATGAACCTTATGGTAGACAAGGTCGAATTTACTGTTATAAACTACAATCTTCCATGAATCTCGTACATTCATAACTGTTCTATGATTAATGTAAACAAATGACGTCATATGTTAAGAAATGGACGAGGTCCGACAATTTATTTATTAAAGACATTTTTATTTATGTTTAACGTTGTTATTTTTATAGATACAAGTATTTAAGCAAATGCTCTGTTTTATGATAAACAGTATTAAATAACATTTACCGGCCTGAATGTCCGAGAAATTTCATAGAAAATATTCGCTCATAGACAGGATTCGAACCTGCATCCTATACGAACCGCCATATACGCTGGCGTGCCTTGACCACTCGGCCACCATGAACCTTATGGTAGACAAGGTCGAATTTACTGTTATAAACTACAATCTTCCATGAATCTCGCATTTTCATAACTGCTCTGGCGATCGAATGTAAACAAATGACGCTATATATTAAGAAATGGACGAGGTCCCGACAATTTATTTATTAAAGACATTTTATTTATGTTTAACGTTGTTATTTTTATAGATACAAGTATTTAAGCAAATGCTCTGTTTTATGATAAACAGTATTAAATAACATTTACCGCCTGAATGTCCGAGAAATTTTCATAGAAAATATTCGCTTCATAGACAGGATTCGAACCTGCATCCTATAATGGAACCGCCATATACGCTTGGCGTTTGACCACTTCAGGCCACCATGAACCTTATGGTAGACAAGGTCTTACTGTTATAAACTACAATCTTCCATGAATTGCATATTCATAACTGCTCTACGATCGAATGTAAACAAATGACGCCATATGTTAAGAAATGGATCCGATAATTTATTTATTAAAGACATTTTTATTTATGTTTAACGTTGTTATTTTATAGATACAAGTATTTAAGCAAATGCTATGATAAACAGTATTAAATAACATTTACCGCCTGAATGTCCGAAATTTTCAAAAAATATTCGCTCATAGACAGGATTCAACCTGCATCTATATAATGGAACCGCCATATACGGCTGGCGTGCCTTGACCACCGGCCACCATGAACCTTATGGTAGACAAGGTCGAATTTACTGTTATAAACCACAATCTTCCATGAATCTCGTACATTCATAACTGCTTTGGGCATGCAAATGACGTCATATGTTAAGAAATGGACCGAGGTCCGACAATTTATTTATTAAAGACATTTTTATTTATGTTTAAATTTTTAGATACAAGTATTTAAGCAAATGCTCTGTTTTATGATAAACAGTATTAAATAACATTTACCGGCCTGAATTTAATTTAATTGAATTTGTATTTAATACATCATAAAACAGAGCATTTGCTTAAATACTTGTATCTATAAAAAATAACAACGTTAAACATAAAATAAAAATGTCTTTTAATAAATAAATTGTCGGAATTTCTTAACATATGAATTTGTTTATGCACGCCTATTTGTTTACATATCGACAAATTTTTTATCCTTGTTAGAAATCAGAATATTCGCGGAAGGTTCCTGAGTACCTTGTTCACGCCATGGTGGCCGAAATGGCGTGTTCCAGATAGGATGCAGGTTCTATGAATTTTTTCAGGCCGGTAAATGTTATTTAATACTGTTTATCATAAACAGAGCATTTGCTTAAATACTTGTATCTATAAAAATAACAACGTTAAACATAAAATAAAAATGTCTTTAATAAATAAATTGTCGGACCTCGGCCCATTTCTTTCTTAACATATGACGTCATTTGTTTACATTCGACACGCCAGAGCAGTTATGAATGTACGAGATTCATGGAAGATTGTAGTTTATAACAGTAAATTGACCTTGTTATTTTTAAGGTCATGGTACGAGTGGTCAAGGCACGCCAAATGATATGGCGTTCCAAATAGGATGCAGGTTCGAATCCTGTCTATGAAATCGAATATTTTCTATGAAAATTTCTCGACATTCAGGCCGGTAAATGTTATTTAATACTGTTTATCATAAAACAGAGCATTTGCTTAAATACTTGTATCTATAAAAAAACAACGTTAAACATAAATAAAAATGTCTTTAATAAATAAATTTGTCGGACCTCGTCCATTTCTTAACATATATATATATATATATATATATATAATGTGTGTGTATATGTATGTATCCACACACACACTTTATATCGTTACAAGAGTCTACTACAAGTAGACAATTTGCCCATCACTATATAATGGGCCATAGCAGAAATAGAATATTCCATTATTTTGACTATGACAAATAAAATGCCTTAATTCATTCTTGTTTTAAATTTTTTTTTATCCATCTGATTATTTTTATCTTGCTGTTAAATGGATAAAAAATAATTTGGGGTGTGTTTTAATAAGCTATTTACAAAGCTTATTTTAGTTTTGACACAAAGCTAAAAGTTTTGAGTACCACATAAAGAATGATCTGCAGTAACTGTCTGTGATATTATTTCATCAACATGGTAGTGTAACCCCCCCCTTTTTCATATGGAAGATCTGCTAATGTGTGTCCATGTATTTCAGTGAGATCAGTCTGTTCCAGATGGTGAACAAAACTGTTAGTTATATAAATTTCTATTGAAAGGAAGATCTGTTTTAGATCCCAACCTCACCTTTGCTGAGTGGGGATGGCAAAGGAAGTTAACCACAAGTCAAGTCCTATCCTTGTCTCCATGTAACTGTCACTTAAACGAAAGGTCACTTGGCCATTTGCATCTTGTCATCATAAAAAAAACAAAAAGTCAAACAAAAAGATATGATATTACACATTATTTTGTAAATGTTGTAATTAAATGAATAGGATGCTTACCATATGAATGTGGTCGTAAGCATCTGTTAAACCATCAAACACGATTCCATCCTAAAAGAAAAAGTAAAATGTTAATAAATGCAGGAAAAATTACATTTTTTGCACTACTTTGATTCATGAAACTTGTCACAAAATATTTGTTATAGTTCACATATGAAATCCGTGCCCTGAAACAGTTGTTAAACTAGTAGGGATGTGAAGGATGATAATTTTCCCTTTGGTTAAGACGAAGTTATGAGTGTCATGTGACGGCTGGTTATGTCAGTTTGCAGGGTGATAAAACCTCAGATGCTATTTAGCACGCATAGATGTAAGACATGACTGCCCACACTAGTTGCTGATTATAGATTGCTAAAGTGTTAAATGTCATCTCAAGTCCACATCAGTAAAGAGAACAGAAGAGCTACATGGTCTCTTGAAAGTTTGTAGAACATATCACCAGCCTCGTGACATAAGAATAAATATTACTTGTTTAAAATTCTCACATATTACACACAAAAACGCTTCAAGGCAATTTTATGTACATGATTGATTGATTCATTTTCTACAGTTTATCAATCTTTTTCCGGTTATTTAAAGCCAGAAAATATTTTTAGATTCTAAGAATTTTTTTGTTTTGGAGATAATAATGATTTAGCGATACAAGTCTTACTAATTAACTCATAGCGAAAGGGAAAAGAGGAGGATTTATATCTTTCCAGATTAACAATCTTGAGCCATTATCCATTATACCACCTGCACATCCAAGCTTACAATACCTGGCATTCCCTAGCAATTACTCATCTAAGTACTGACCAAGCTATTAGTCCTGTTAATGCAAGTTGAATTTGAATTTCTTAGTTGTGTAGTCAAATCCTTCTATGGCAAAATATAAAACAATCTTGACTGAAAGTGAGAGCCAGTCTACTGCAATTTCAAATATTAGGACCTTGAATAAGTTTTTGCTGTTTTCCAACAAATGGCATTCAAGGAGATTCATGCATGTTGTTTCAGGTGATAATAAGGAAGTACTATAAACAAGCTTGAAATTCAGTATATGTCATTTTGTCAAAGTGTAAACAACTTTGTTTTTCATAGTGTTAAACATGTCAGATTTCAGGCCAAAGAAAGTGTATTTGGGGGGAAATTTTACAGCACTACTTTATTCAAAATAAATCTGCAGCTGAATCACACACAATTCTTGTTGAGACTTATGGCAACCATGCTCTGTTGGAAACAACATGCAGAAATTAGCTTAGACATTTCAAAAATAATGATTTTGATGTTAAAGATAAAGAATGCTTTGGCACACAAAAAAAGTTTGAAAAAGAATTGGAGGCATTACTTCATGAAGACTCATGTCAGGTGCAAGCTGAACTTGTAGAAGTATTAGGAGTTGATCACACAACAGTTTTGAAATGTTTGAAAGCATTAGGAACGATTGAAAAGAAAAGGACATTGGGTGCTGTATGAGTTGAAGCTGAGAGATGTTGACCGGCATCTTGTCATGTGTAAACAGCTGCTTCAATGGCTGAAAAGGAAAGGTTTTTTGCATCATGACTGGTGATGAAAAGTGGATACACTACAATAATCCTAAGTGTAGAAGATTGTAGAGTGAGCATGCATCCACATCGGCAGCAAAGCTAGATATCCATGGTTCGAAGCTTCTGCTCTGCATTTGGTGGGATCAGCTGCGTGTAGTTTATTACGAGCTGATCAAACCAACCAAAACCATCATGGGAGATCATTATTGACTACATTTGATGTATTTGAGCTGAGCTTTGAAGAAAAAATGACTGCTATGCAAAAAAGTGATTTTGCAACATGACAATGCTAGGCCACATGTTGCAGAATGGGCGAAAACCTACTAGGAAATGCTTAAATAGGAACTCCTACCCCACCCGATATATTTACCAAACATTGCCCCATCCAATTATTACTTGTTCCTATCGATGGCACAAAGCCTGGCTGAGCAGCATTTACATTCTTATGAAGATGCCAAAAAATGGGTTGATAAGCTCTAGGAAACAAAACAATCAATCAGTTTTAAAGAAAGAGTGAAATTATAAGCAAAATTACCAGAAGTTTCATACCACCATAGGACGACTCTGCTCTCTTCAAGTAAAATGGAACATTTGACATACTTTCCATCCCACCGGCAACCATGACTTCCTTTAATAAAAAGAAAGTATATTGAAAATAGTATACAAAGGAAACGCTATTTCCAACACAATTACATACCCACATATATACCATATTAAAACAATGCCCAAACAATATTTTCTACCCAATAATAGACAATATTGCAAACATGCCAAAAAGATTTCATAATACAACACACACCATTTAAATCAAAGTGATTATTGGTTAAAAATTAACATCACCATGTAAAATTTCTTATAAAAACACACAGATTTTGTCTCTCAGAGCAGAGATGTGACTCTCTCCAAGCTGAAGAGAAGATGTGGCTATATAGATTTTTCTTCACCCCCACCATTGCGTGCTGAAAGAAACATGTGTCAATGACTTCAAATGAATTATACCCAATAACAACAAAGACAGTCAGTGAATCTTCGCTAATGATAAAAGTCTTTTTTCAACCAAAGCTTTTTTTCTACGGACCAGTTATTTAAAAAACTTTTCTAAACCACAGCTTTTTCTGTGAACCAACTACCCAAAGATTTTAACTAAAGACTATTTTTAATAATTTTTTACCCTTTTGAATTCAGTTACATATGTTTGTATATACAAATTATTTATTTAAAAGGCAAACCCATGTTTTCTTTATTTTTACTTTATATTGTTTGGAATTCAGATGTTTGAATTTTTAATAAAAATAAACCTGGATTAATGAATTTCCTACAATATTGCAATATTGATTATAAGAATAAAATTTAAAAATCAATTAAGAGGATTTTTAGATAAAAATATTACCTATCCATGTATTATGATCACAGTTAATCATGGCACTCCATAAGTTTGTAGAGGATTATTATTCAATGGAACGTTGGGGGTTACCATCTGTAGAGGTATGTCAGGATTAGTTACAATTTGTAGAGTGAATTCAGTTGTGTTCAAAGTAACATAAATTCTCAGCACATTTACTTACTTCTTCAACGAATTACAGAGCAATGAACAAAATGAGAAATAACACAAAACAATATTATATAACAACAAACAAATTTTCATTTATATAGCATAAGAAAATACAATGATTTATACTGGAATGAATTTAGATTTGTAAATGAAATCTGTGTGGTATTTGTTTAAATCTTTGTATAAACTCTTTTTGAGGTGTTTGGAATGTAGTTTGTGAGTTTAAGTGAAAGATTGTATGTTGAAGTTGTTGTGATGAAAAGTTCACAAAGTCAGTGAAAGTATTAATCTGTTTACGTGGAATTTAAACAGTTTTGTGCAATGTAAATTTTCAATGTAGTTTGGAATAAATTTGTGGTAAAAGTTGTCTTCCTTTGACTGTTTTTTTTGTCAGGAAATAATGTTGAATTGTTTGAGAAAATTCAGAAGAATAATAATGTTCTGCGATTTGGAACTTAAAGTGATAAGCAATTCTCTGCTGTGCAATAAATGAAGTTGAATATGAAGATGAATGAGTGATGTCTGAATATTAAAAGGTAACTTTAAAAACTTCAGATGATAAAGTGACACGGATTTGTTTAGCAACTAGTTTGTGGTCACAATGCTCACCAGTGAGATGAGTTTGCATGCTGAATTTATTTATTTGAATGGACACATGATAGGCTCCAGAAAATTAGCGCCAAAATATTTAACTTGATCATGAGATGAAAAATAGATGTGCGTGGGTGGATGGCGATGCCCACTTGCTTGTTTATGAACCAATCAGCAAGCGAATTCTTGGAAAATACGTGTGGAGTTGGTTTTGTACAAGAATATCACTGTGATCCACTTTTAGACGGCTTTTGCACATATTTTAACAAAATTTTATAGTGATCCACTTTTAGATGGAGTTTGTACAGAAGTGTAGAATTACGATTCTACAAGTTCATATCTTGTGTGGCTCTTAGCAATTTTTCTCCCTTTTCTCAGGCCCCTACTCCCAGTTCCACCATCCATTCACACAAGCTTGTCAAGTAAGTGTTTCTCTCTTGCCCTCAATATGCCACATAAGGGGTAAGTTTCCCAAACCTTCCTTCCTCATTATGACCCCAAGGAATTTCAGATGTCTTTTCCTGCTTCTAACTATGTGTTCTTTCTGCTGCCATTTTTGTTAAGACTTTCTCCATGGAATTCTCAGTATCCTTCAGTAGAACCACATTTCTGCTGCCTCTGGTTTTGTCATCATCTATTTGGAGATTGTCCCACATTCACAACCACCTTAAAAAGCTAAAGAATAATGCACTAAAACTTGTAATCTATAAGTTTCCATTAACAACCCACATCACAAGTGTCCTTTATTAGTCAGGTTTATAGTTTGTGTGAACAGGTAAATATTGGTTAGCTTTAGAGTTTGTAACTATAGGTAAATATTGGTCAGGTTAATAATCAAGTCTACAGTTAAACCACAAATTCAAATACCAAAAACAATTCAAATATCAAAAAAAAAAAAAAAGGAGAAGTACTGGGTTAAAGAAAATAACACTCAAAATAAAGAAAAGTATGAAAGGTTAAGGGTGATAAGAATCATTTGTAAGAAAGACAAAATTATCTACATGAATTAATGAATGCTTATTTTATTTTTCTTTTATTTTCTCTTTACAGGTATACCTCAGGTTATGTCGTTTCAAGTTAAGTCATTCTTGATTATACGTTGTTTGTCAAAAAAAATATATGGAAAAATAAAAATCAAGTTTAAGTCATTTTATTCGACTTTATGTCTGTCCACCACAAATATTGAAGTCATAAAAAGAAATCACTAGAAAAGCATTAAAAGCACATAAAATAATGTTACTGTACAATAAATAAGAATAAAAGTCTATAAAATCATATTAAAATACGTACATTTATGGTAAATGTTAATATAATCATCATAAATCCTAGAGAATGAAATATGAAAACATCTGTGACTCTGTGTTGTCTTATTTAGCAGTCTTTAAAAGCTCAATATTTGCATATTTCATGATAGTTCCAATATCTACTGTTTGGTGTTGTTTCTTCCTAAACAGATTTTTAACATTGACGAAACTGGATTATATTGGGAAAATTGCCAGAGTATTCTTTTATTGCTAATGTTAAGCATAAGGCTATATCACTGATAAATTATTTTATTTAGAATACTGTATGTACATATAATTACTATAATGCAATGGGGAGTGCAGTTTATATTGTGGTTATTTCAAATTAAGTCGTTTTTTGACCCAAGTTGTGACCTCTGGAACTAATGCAGGATGAGGTATACCTGTATATAATTCTTAAATAATAATCTACCAGAGTTAAATGACCCATCATTGAAGTGTGTTAACATTGATGATCATTTCATCTCTGAATAATTAAAGTTTGGAAAATCAAGGTATATATTATTGTGGAAGTAGTTTATCATTTACAAAGATGTGAAACAGTCAAGTATTGAATAAAAGTTTCTTAAACTCAATTTAAATTTATCAGTTTTCAAAATCTAAAGGTAAGAAAAAGAAAACATTTTTGCTTACTTGATGGCCACACATTAAACTCTGGGCAGCCATCATGACAGACTTCATTCCCGAAGCACATACTTTATTGATAGTTGTCGCGGGTGTTGAAATCTTCAAACCTGAAAAATATTGAGTGTCAGAACAATTTGATATATACAAAAGATCTTTTAAAATGCTGAGCTCAAAATTTGAGCTATAACATAAAACAAAAAAAAAAATTAAAAATGTTCTTTACTAAAATATCTTGATATAATAAATTTACAAAACACAATTAATAGACAATGAAAATCTTTCTTGACAGAAACATGAAAGAAACTTCACAGAATTATATTAAATCAGAATGCAATTCATGAATCTACTGTATAATACT
This sequence comes from Acanthosepion pharaonis, assembly GCA_903632075.3. Lineage (NCBI taxonomy): Eukaryota > Metazoa > Mollusca > Cephalopoda > Sepiida > Sepiidae > Acanthosepion > Acanthosepion pharaonis. The sequence goes on along the minus strand of CAHIKZ030004860.1, from coordinate 1,476,284 downwards.
TATCTGTCTATTATTGTAATTAATTTACATTGTTCGGACTGTTGTCCTCATCTTTATTGTCATATTCATGTTTTGGCTGTTGTATGCTCCAGCCTTCTTCAGATGATATACATTGGAATTTTGAATGAAACCCTTTATTTAGTCCACTGGTGTAGATCGTTTAAGTTTTAGTTCCCTGTGTTGTAGCCAGGTATTGAACTCTAAACTCTTTGGATCAAGTCACTTTTGGAGAGTTACTAAGAGGAATTAACTTTATTTAATCCATGGGAGTAGACTGTTCTAGTTCCACATGCCATGCCTTTTCTGGATATCTCAGTTTCAGTTATTTCCTTTTAGTAACTCAACTCTCCAAGTTTTTGTTCATTTCTGCTGTGGCCAAGTATTGAACTCACAACTCTTTGGGTCAAGTGGATAAAGGTGTTAAAGTAATCCAATGATGAAACCCAGTTCCAAATGTGCCAAAAAACATTAGAGGTGAAATTAAATGATTTAGAAAGTCAAGGAAGAATTGAGGCTGTCCAGATGACAGTGTTTCTGAATTGTGCAAGGATACTGAGAAGGGTGCTTGATGACATTTTAGAAATATTTTATGTATTTGTATGCTCACCCACCAAATGATTGATGGTTATCATTAGAGACTGAGTGATAAGTCTCCTCAAATATCCAGCACCTTACTCAGTATTCTCACTGCCACCATCATTCGGACAGGATCAACTCAATTATGGTAATGGTAATCTTAGATGCTTTCTTATAAGGAAACATTTGACATTCCTTGATCAAGCAGCCTACATTTAGTTGAAATTTATAAAATCTTTCTCTTAAAACAATTTTTCAAGGAAATAGTTTTCTCAAGTCTAGTAACTGCTATCACTATTTCCTGTATTAATGGGGGTGGGGTTTCCTTCTTAACCTTTTGTTTGAAGTTGTGTGGTACATCAGAATCTTGATTATGTTATTATTTTTGTGCTATCAATTTTAGTATAATAATAGATGGAGTTATGTTGTTTAATGTATTTTGCTCTACATTAATAAAGAGTTGAGATTTAATTTTTTTTTTTAAATTTCTTAATGCTAAATTTCAGCTGAAAAAAACCTGAAAGCCACTCAAGATAGAAGATCACAGTCAACAAAATGGCAATGCTGAATGATGTTAGTGACATGATTGGAAAATGAAGATTGCGAAGACTAGGAGGAAAGATGATAATTAACTAGAAGAGGTCAAGAATGAAATGTTCAGGGAAGTAGTAGTTCTTTGGAAAACACAGGGTGGAATTTTCTTACATTTAGATTATGGGGGAAATGAGGATGACTTGACTCTGTAGAAGTAGTATGGCATATCCTAGATGGAAAGGTTTGAACTGGGGGAATTCTAGAATTGTAGTCATCCAAATATTTTCTATGCAAACAGTAACTTATGATAGGTTTACAATCTTGTTACCTGTGAGAAAAAAAGCTGCAAAGTGGAAAACAAATTAAAAAAAAATACTTTATTTTTTTCTTCTTATAACGTTTTAGTGTTAAACTTTTGTTTAAGAAAAAAAAAAAACCCCAAAAACCTCACCTGCTCCAATGAGAGCTTGACGTGTTGGTGCCTGTCCAGCAGCAGCTTGTAAAACATTACCCATATAAACTTCCTGCACTGCGTCACTTGGAATTCCTGCAATATATAACATTATATAATAAAAAAAATAATAATGACGTTAATTATGAATACTGCACAAATGTTTTAAAATGTGTACAATAGATAGTTTAAAATATTGAGGTTTGTACTAATACTTTTAATACTTATTTCTTAAAAACTTGACATGCCATACTTAGTTACTTCCCTTGAAGCATTAGCCAAGCCAATCACAGTAGTCATTCAGCGTTCTTCATGTCACAAGTAAAAAAAAATTTAACATTCAGATGAACACATCAATTTTGTTATTGAAAATTATGAACACTGATGAATATTTATCTTGAAATAAACACACCTTGATGATGACATTCTGTTGTTGCAACTACTCAGAATAAGATATGTATCAACACAGAAATTTTCTCTCTTCCTTTAATAATGACACCAAAAAGCAAGCTTGTCCATGAATATAAAAGGATCTAATTGAATATAAGTATGAAACATGTCTCAATGAAAACATGCTGCCAAAATAAACACATTTTAAACATTACACATTATATATATATATATATATATATATATATATATATATATATATATACACATGCCTTATAGTGTATGCATGCCTTGTTAGTTGTCTTTAATGAAACTAGCATAAAAGAGGGATTGCTGCCCAAATACACAATTATATATATATATATATAGTCTAATAAACAGAAAATTCATTTACATGCACAAAAGTGAACCTCCAACTTTTGCATATTTTAATTTTAATTAATATTTTAATTCCAGCTCAATAAAAATTTATGAAAGTGGTTGTAATTCATTTAACAAAGGTTTTTCTTAATGAATATCTTGTTTAATTATGATTTGTTAATTATCTGGAAAAATGTCAATTTTTTTTTTAATATTATCTCAAGGGTTCACTTATTTTGCACAGCACTGTAAATATAAGATTTTATTTGATAACTCTTAGAATTAGCAGCACCGAATATCTAGATGAAGAAAAAAAATACATTGAAAATATTTGTTAAAATCCTCCATTATTCTAGTTATTTCATATACAATGGCAAAAGAAAAGCATACAAAATCCACAAAACTAAAAAAAGTGGAAAGACTATACTGAATACATTGCTAGGTCAGCTGTGAGGAAGGCTGGTTCCCTGTGTTGAGCTAGATAGTATTTCTCTCCAGAGTCTTACATATCTATAAATCTACAATTCATCCATACATAGAATACTACTGCCACTCCTGCTATCTATCTTGAGCTCCTTGATAAAGTCCTAAGAAGAATTAGCAATATTATTGGTACCAATCTGGCATCTCGATGTTATACTCCATTGCAATTAGATATCTTTCTGATTCATTCTGCATGCTAAAACCGAATGTAAACACCATAAGTCAGAGAACAAAATTTTTAAAAAAAAGTCGTTTTCTGCAAATCACCGCAATAAAAGCAACATTGGACAATCGTGAACATTCCTGCTGGAAAAGTAGATGCCCCTGGGGACTGCTAGATCTGATTAAAATCAGGACACCCATAGGGACCACAAGCAGTTGCAGGTTGGCAGGCCAGCTGCTGACACACAGGGTGTTGTCACCAACATGACTGCTTATCTCAACGACTGTTACCACTCCTGGGCTTGACAAATCACCCGACTCTCCACACACAGAATCCAGAATATCATCTCAAGGTCGTCACCACCCAGCTACAAGTCTTCATTGTCACTGACACTGTTACTTTTGGCAAATCTCATTGAGACTACCCAGTTACAAGCCTTCCACATTGCCAATGCTATCATCCTGGCAAACATGACTCACTATAGCCACCGACTATCCAGCCTTGACACCACCAGGCCCAAGACAACAACCGTTGCAACTGATAACAACTAGATGTCAACACCAGCCAGCCACAAGCCTTCCTTGTTGCTAACACCATCACCTCAGAAAATCCAACTCCTCAAACAAGCAATTCCGACTTCACAAGCAACTCCGACAGCATGTAACCCACTCAGCTACCACCATTTCATAGAACACTGGCCAACTAGCTATACCAACCTTGTCACCTTGGCAACTCACTGACATCATCTTGTTATACCTTGCTACAGGCATTCCCTTTGCAGTCGTCACCACAGACCAGTTTCATAGAACAGGCCTACCAGTTATGCCAATCCAAAGTTACCTTGACAACCAATAAGTCAACACACCACCATCACCTCGAACAACCATATTCTGTGACCTCAGTCAAACCAACATAAGAAAAATGCTAACTCCCAGCGATACCCTTACACCTGATAGTCATCCTGACAACTGGCAACAGAAACTGACCTTTCACCAATTTTCTGACAATTCTGTAAGACACCCTACATATTAAAAAATACACATTGTTCAAAAACGTAATCCTTGTTATTCCTTTCACAACCAAATGTTTATTATAACATTGGCTCCAGTCACTTTCCTACTGCCATAAGGTTGCTTCTCTTTGCCTTTTCTCTAAATACTTTCATGGTAATTGTTTGGATGAGCTTATAGTTGGTTATCAGTTATAATGAAATGTATGAGTGTTGAAACGGATTCGTTTGATTTGGCCTTGTTAGTTAGATAGCCCACCATAAGAGGGGTATAAAACAAGAAAATCAAATTGTAAAGTGAAACCACAAATTTATATACATATAAATCAATTTGGGTCTTTACAAATAAAATTAATGTCATCAAAATGTTTGTAGTAGTTCTTGCAAGAATGAGTTTATGTGTATGTAGGCATGAATGTATGTGTGGATGTATGTATGAGCATAATCATAGGGTAGGAATGTCTTTGAAGTAAGCACTCAGTCTTAAATGTTTTGTTCGTTTATCAAGTATAAAAGAAGTGAGGGAGAAAGGTAGAGATAATAATAACGGTCACTTGATGTTTGTCATAGGACGTGTTAATACGCTTGTCTCCTCTTCTTTGGTGACAAGCAAACTTGCCCGTCTTTTATTTTGTTTTTGGGGCTTGAAAAAGTCATTTGGGAATTTACTCCTGGATATGATTCGGGCCTTTCCATTGGAAGATGAACAAATTTCATGTCAACTCGCAAAAAGGTCCATAAAAGAATTTGTTTCTGAGAATTGAAGATTATTTGAATTTTGTTTTTAAATGTTTCCTAGTTTTCTATTGGCCGAAAAACATTTCACATCAAGGTGTGAAATTTCACGAGTTTTGTTTTGGATTCACTTTTGCAAAGTTTGTAAATTCAAGTCTTTTTAATTTTTAACAAAATCAATGAGTCAGTGCTTAGCATTTGAATTTTAAATCTAGATTTTGTTTTTGTTCACTACAAGCTCTTTGCTATGATACCGAGACTCTTCAAAGTTAAGTTAAGCACTAGACTGGAGTGACATTGAGGCCTCACCAATTTACAGTTGAGCTGGCAAAGATGTAACCGTAAATAGTAGGCTAACAGCTTATTTTCTCACACTTCTTGCTTGTGGAACTCTGTTCCAGCTCCATACTTTCCAGCCAACTTTAATCTGCAAAAATTTAAGTGCAATGTCAATTGCTATCTGCTGTCTTCCTGATTACTCTTCCTCTGTTCTTGCTCCTCAGCAATGTTCCTGTTTCTAACTCTTCCACACCCAGTAAGCTCTTGCATCTCTGTGGCTTTACTGCCTTGCTTGGGGTAACTCGATTAAAAAAAAAAAAAGTACAAATGATAACATAAAAAACAGACACATTATATTACCTACAACCCCCAAAAATAACGAACTTGAAAGAAATGCTGCTAATTTCAATACAAAATTATTACAAGCATTTCAAAAACATATTTGAAACATATTGTTTAAATTTTGTTATATTTATAGGTAAAAAGTGCTATCAGAGACAAAACATTTATAGAAATAGACAGTATGAATATAGAAATGAACACTGCATAGTGACTGTCAGTTTCACTTTACAAGTAATTTTCAGACTGTATATGTATGTATACATATTTGTACTGTAAGATAAAATCTCATATCTTACTCTTTATTATCCAACCTCTCAGGAAATGAAGTAGTTTTGTGGAACATTAAAAAAAAAAAATGTTTTTTTTTCATTTAGTGGCTGTTTCATCTGACCTTGAAATTAAATTAAAATTTAAAATATATTTAATTCTGATAGTTATCTACAGTTAAACAAAGTTTCATGCCAGTCATCAAAAAAATTTCTAAACTTCCAAATTCTAAATTTTCAGCATTTGTTATCTGCTCAGATGTTTCTTTCTGCTTTTAATTCTAATCTTTTCTAGATGCTGTGTTATAGAAGCTTTGAACATTATTGGACATGTTTTACTCTGTGACAAAATTTATTTCTTAGTTTGACATATTTCTTTGCATTAAATGATAGAAAAAATATCCAAATTATGATATTTTGAGTAGAATGTGAATAAAAAACAGTGGCAAACTCAACTGCACTTGTTATTGACAAGTATGTTTTTGGAAGTTAAATTCTTTCTTGATAGTCACTGGTGCCTTGGATTTAATACTATTTCCTTTAAAACTCTCTCTCAGATTATCAATATGGTTTCCAAAATATACTCTAATAAAATATTGTTTCTGAGTTGCTCCTTCTGCCTTTGATATGCCTTGTGAGTATCAAATTCTCCAAACCTTTCTTCATATGGATGTGCAAGTGGTGTGATGGATAGCAATTTGGAATGAAAAATTGGAAAGGCAAGTTCAAATATCAGTCAGGTTCATAAAATTTCCTTACATGCAAATACTCTTGGGAAATATATGAATACATTTACTCCCTACAGCTATGGGTTAAACAAATCATTGTTATTCTTAAAAAAAAAAAAAAAAAAAAAATGCTAATGTAAAGAATTTATTCTTACAATCCAAAATCCATTTTGGCTTTAAATAACCCACAAAGGGTTGGTAAGCCATAAAAACAAATAAATCAATCAATCTTTTCTCATAATGGCAAATAGTATCACCTTGTGTTAAATGGATGGTAGGACATGAACTGAGAGGAGTAGTAAGGAGGTAAACATGTTTTAGAGATACAAAAGTTTGGTTTGGTTTCTTTTGTTTTGTTTTGTGGCATATCAACTTCAATGGGTTATTTAATGGCAACAAAATTTTTATTGCTGGTAATATTTTTCCAAAATTGTATTGCTGGTAATATTTTTTTTCCTTCAAAAATGTATTTCTAGTAATAATGTATTACTGGTAATAATTTTTCCTTGAAAAAAAATTATTGCTGGTATTAAAACCTATTTTTACACTTTCATAGTGTTTTAACCCCAGTTTGGGTTAACTATTTGTCCATAGCTGGGACTCTAACAGCTGCTACCACCCCAGTTCAGGGTGGACCTAGGAACATCTAGCAATTAAGAGGTGGTTTCATGCTTCTCAAAGCCTCCTGATCAGAGGCATTGCTCTTGGATGTAGTTTATTGTCTTAACCAGGACACCTCACTTGTGGGGTTTTTACCCCCCTGCAGAGGTTCAGTTGGTGAACTCTAAAGCCCCAACTGAGAGGGTGGAGATATACAAATAATAGAAAGTTGTAGAGAGTTATGATTACCTACATCCTGTATAGACTTGGCACATTGCAAGCCTATTGCTCATTGGCAGAGAAAAATAGGTTGTATACACATTGCCCCAACAAGTTCACATAATTATTTGCCATTATATTTAATTATATATACCCAACTGCTATTTATATCTGATATTATTAAAAGTATTATGGAATTAGTCCAGGTTATAAGTATGTTGTCAGTATAAACATTAGCCAGCAAGATATTTCAATTTGACATAAGACCTGGGAGAGATTTTTTAAGTCAGTTTTTCTTTTTGGGTAGACGGAAGTGTAGATATATTTTATGCCATTGTAAACATTCAAGGATTCCCTCTTTCACCAGACAAATCAATTCCCATGTTGTGTTTTGCTTCCTCATAAAGGGTTCACAAGCAACAGTAGATGAAATCAACATCACAGCAAGAAATGAAAACCCAAATCCTGTTCTCAATAATTCAATGTTTATTTCACTGGGGTACCAAGTCAAACCTAGTATTTTCCCAGATAGTAGGTAAGTGGCACAGTGGAGTAATGGATAGTGGCTCAGATTGAGAAATCGGAGAGCTGAGTTTGAATTCCACTCGAATTCATTACATTCACTTATGTACTAACACCCTTGAGAAAGGTAAGAATCCTCTTCTTCTCCCCACCAGGTAAATAGCAGGACAGACTGGGTTCTATAGCCTTAGATGGCAACTAGTCTACCACGGAAAGAAATGGCAACCTACTGCGGGAAAAAATCTGTCTCATCACTCATGTATCAAAAGATACAGATCACCTAAGCATGTATCCCGCATGGCACATAACTGAACTGAGTAGGTAGATGGCTCATTGATCACTTTGCTTCTTTTACTGTTGACTGGTTGGACAGACAGTTCCAAACTTGATCTCACCAGGATTCTCTTTATATGAAGTGGTAAACAGAAACTTTTGACTTCCGAACAAGTGTCACTTGACCCCACGTTTTCATTTATTATTTTCTTTTCCTTCAGTCAAGTGGGCAGCTGCTTTAAACACCAGACTTCAAAAACTTTATCTTCAGCTCATAATAATACCTGACACTTCCAACTCTGATAACATCATTTAGGGCCCACTTCACTTTGAGTGTGTTCAACTGGTTGTTGATTAAATTTGTTTCGCCTTCCTAATGCTGAAATTTAATTTTCTTGGGAGCTTTGAAGTAATAAAAATGGGATATATGTTATTCTGCTTTCACAATTGAATACATGGTAGATTGCGCTTATACATTTTTGTGTTAACATAATTACTAGAGGAAGTGATATGTGTGTTTTATGTTGTAGTTTTGATTTCTTTGTCAGATATTATATGGATTAATGACATGAAAGAGTTCTTTCATGTTGGTTTGGTTGGTTGATTTTGTTTAGTTGCATATCAACATCTCTATGGGTTATTTAATGCAGGTTGCATAGTTGTCTAAAGACACAGATAGTGAAACATCAGTGAGAAGCCAGGATAAGATGACAGAATATCTTGAAATATACGATGAAATAAGATGCCGAAACATCTGCACATCATTAAGTTATAGTGACAAATATACCACTCTCTGAGTATATGTGATTAATACCCAGTGACAAGCCAAGTCAAGACTAACTTAAGTTGAAGTAATCACTCACGTGGTGGTCCCCTCTCACCGAACACAGACTTCAGCTGATGTATTATACTCAATGAGTCATGGTGGTATAACAGCCATCACACAAAAATCACGATGGGCCACAATCCATTAGTGTCAGGTAATGACGACTACAGCAATGAGTGATATCCGTGCTCAATCGATGACAAGTACCATTCACTCCAATCTGCCCTTTTTCTAATGGACTGGTGCAAGATCTATTGTTGTGCACTCCACACAGGTCCAAATGGATGATTTTACTATGGCCTTTGTCAAACTCTCCTCAAAAAATAGGTGGTATGTTGTATTCCTGGATGCCTACTGTGTTGATGTACTTCCATTATCTGATTGGGACTCATGATGTCAAGGGAAGCAGCACACACCTGTATGGGTTCAGTCTCCTTTTTAGGTATATCGAGCCACTTTTGGGATACATGGGTCATCTTGTCTGCCAAGTTCTGTTTTGACGTGACTGGCATCATGTCAACAGACAACTTATATTCTTGGACCAGTTCCTTAATTGTGCTCAGCATCTCACTGGCTGCTTTGGTATGTACCATGAGTATATCAGACAACCAGTGCTACACACATAAGGAATCTATTTTATGTGAAGACTCTTTACCTGCCACTGGAGGGCTAAATTAAGGCCTTTGATTGCAGCATCCAGTCCAGTCAAATTAATATGTTGCGTGTCATTTGTTGGCCAAACCCAGCATGTGTCCTCTAACATTGCACCATTTTTTTTCAGCACGACTCCTGACACTAGAGAGCTTGCATCAACCCATACATTGATTTCAGATCAGTTTACACACAAGTCACCCTGGGCAGGATCTTCCTGTTTCACTATGTCCATGATTTCCTTATCCATCTGCTTGAGGGGGAGGTTGTCAACTTGGTCATCCCATCCCTTTGTGATTGTGTTTGCCTGCTGTTTGATGAATCCAGTTGCCACATGCAACCATCTACACATGGAGAGTGCTCCACCATCTGTATAGTGAGAAGGCATTCTGCCAAATCATAACATCTGAGATTGTGCTTCCCATGTCCACTGCAGAGTATTACACACCCTCCAGAAATCTGGTTGAAGCACACAAGCCCTTCAAACATTCTGGGTCTTTGCACATCAGCTCATACTGAAATTTGTTTACATTTGAATATGCATCAAGCAGATATGAAGGTACGAGAAAAAATCATGGAGAATTGTAGTTTAAAAACAGTAAAAATTGACCTTACTAACCGAAACGCTCCTCTGTGGCTCAATCGGTAAAAGCATGTCAGGCTATATGATGGTTCCGTATAGGATACAGGTTCGTTTCCTGTTGGAGAATGAATATTTTCTGTGAAAATTTCTCGGACATCCAAGCCGGTAAATGTCGTTAATACTGTTTATTATAAACAGAGCATTTACTTAAATATTTGTATCTATAAAAAGAATGTATAAACATAAAAAATGTCTTAAATAATTGTTGGACTTTATCCATTTCATATATTGTTTACTTGCTTTATATTATTTTTTGGTCTGTTGTTTTTCCTGTTATTGCACACTTTGTTGATTCCATTTCTTGGACAGTTCTGTTACTTATTTTGTATTTGACCATGGTTACTCATACCACAGGGCTCAATGAGAGAGAGTGGAAAATGTTTCATTTTATCTGAAAAAAAAGGGAATGAGAAGAGTTTTTCACCCACCAGTCCCAAGTCTGTAGATATGTGGGTTACCCTCACTTAGTTTTACTCAGGTGGCATTGTCAAACAACTATAAAATTGGGGACACTTCCTGTTTTCACACTCTTTCTCTCTTTTCATTCAAGGTAGAAGTAACTTGTTCCCAGGCATGGGGATATCTTTCCCTGGATGACTGAACCTTGTCACGCTAATACAATTCATAATTTTTAACATCTTTCTTTCACATGCATTCTAGTGTATTTTCTCTCTTTTTACTTGATTATATAAAAAAAAAAGAACATAAAATATCACCTTGTTGAAATTCATTCCATTTCTTTACACTCGTTATTTACATGTGCAAATATTGTTGCCAATGTCTATGAGCTGTGCTGCAACAGAAATACCACAAAGACATTAACATACTTAACTACTTTAGTTAACTTTCTGCTTCTAAATATTTCTTTTGCCTCTACTGACGTGCAAATATTCACAGCAATCATAGCTGTCAGTCAGAGCTTGCCAAGAGTGAATTGGCCACTGCAGCTATTTACAAACTTGAATAGCAACAATGCAAGATAAAGGTACTGCTTTCAATGAGGTCAGTTCACCTTCATTCATGTTATAAAAACATACAAACAAAACAGAGAATGCCCACTCTCACTTATACTATATATGCAAATACAGGTTGCGATGGATAAATTGTCATCTAAATTACACAAAAATGAAAATAACATTGACATCTCATTTTAACAGATATATTTTCCAAAGTTACATAAAAATATCTTGAAATACTAAAGAGTAAATTTATTCAACAAAATCACCATTGGCTTCAAACACAGCCTCCAGACGACTTCAGAATTTCCTGCAACTCTTCTGAATGGTCTCATTGTTTAAGTTGGTGAATGCTGCCATAATCCTTGCCTTCAGTTCATCTTTGGAATTACAAGGAGTTTTTTTGATCTCTTGCTCAACTGTACCCCACACATAATAATAAAGGGGGTTGCAGTTTGGGGAGTTGGGTGGCCGGATGTAAGGGGTGATGTGGTCGCAGAAATTGTCTGACAACCATGTCTGAGTTCTCCTGCTTGTGTGTCATGGTGCAGAGTTCTGTTGCCAGACATAGGATCTTCCAGCAGTTACCCTCTTGACCCAGGAAAGCACTACCTCCTCAAGGCACTTGATGTTGGCCTCTGTGTTGAGTCTGAGACCCCCACCAACAAATTAGGGAGTTCTTTTCTTATCAGAGTGTGTTTTCCGAGCTGCCATTCACAGCTGGACTCATCCAAGTGTTATTTTTACGTAATTTATTTGTTAATTTATCTGTTGCACACTGTATATACACACCCAACTCTTTCCGAGTCCTCAGATTGACACCCAAACACTGAAATCTTGTGAATGCCAAGCAGTACACCGTTTCTGGTGGAGTGAATTGCAGCACAGTGCTCCTTTTCTCACAGACAATGCCCAACTGACCCTACTACAAAATCAATAATAAACAACAAAAATGCAGAAAATTAAAAATATAAAATTGTGACAATTTACCTACCACAACCCATATACAGTGGTGGGGAGGGTATAAAGTTTTCAGCCTGACCAAGAAGCAATTAAAAAAGAAGTTTAAAACAAACAGTAGTTGTGTTTTTAACTGACAGTAGCCATGTTTATATGATTTATGAGTGATGATAAGTGCTGATAAAGGTGCTGACACCTTTATTGTTGTTCTATAGAAACTTTATCTGTTAAATGATAGGTGAGCACCTTTTTATATAATTTTTAAGTACTCAGTAATCTTAAAAATGTTGGAAAATATTCTCCATAATGTAATTTTAGGAATGTTGACATTAAATTTACTATAGTTATTGCACTTATTTTCTGATAATACCATGTATGGTCTGCCATTCTTTCATAATGGAGACATTAATACACATAAAAAAAAAAAAAAATTAAAAATTATATTAAACATCTTGATGGAAAATGATTTGTATTAAGGTTTTCAATGTTTGATTAGTAAATATAGTTTTGACTTAATAACAACATCACCTAATGCAATTAAAGTAATGCAGAATTTTAAAAGATTTATATATAAATTAATATAATAAATTATAATTAAAATAAAAAAAATGAAAAACTCATTATTCTTTGAAAAAATATTTTCCTTAAAACAATAGTGTCCTTAATAAATCATATTTATAAAAATGATTAAAAGCTTTTCTAATTAAATAGTTTTATTGCATTTTTTATTTTATGAGTAGCAGTTTGAAAAAGAAAAATTGATTTACATCCTCCAAGTCCTGCTTTTAATGAATAAAAAAAATAATCTGCGATTAAAATTTAATTTCTCAAAATTTCTTGAAGTGTGCATGTGGTGGTGGTGGGGGTTAACATATGTAAAAAAAATATTTTACCAAGAAAAAAAGGGAAAAAAGGTGTTAAAATACTAACAGTAAATATTACAACTGCTGGCATAAAAAAAAAATAAAAACAAGATTTTTTACCAAAATTTTGAACATTAGGCATTTATCTTGTTCTGGAAATGTAATTATGGCCACATTGTTTTGAGTTGTAATTTAATATTTTTTCTTATTAATTACCATGTCATTTTTAGTGTGTTTTGGTTTGCGTTTTTTCTTTATATCCCATATATATTTTTACAGAGTTGTGCTGAGTGTTGACACATGGTCTAAAGATTATGTGATGCATGAAACTGACAGTCACCATGCAGTATTGATTTGTATAACCAGGGTCATATAACTGTACAGATTAACTTCTGAAGCTAATGATATCAATTCTTCTTTATCAAATGATGTTACTGTCATTAACTATGGTTTGGATTCATAAACAATTACCATGAACATAAAGTACACAGCAAGACCACAATACATCAACAAATTTTAATTTTCCTTACAATATGAAAATGTTAGCATCATGCAAAACAGATACTCCATTTTTATTTATTAAATAGTATGCACTGAATCTATCAACCTGCCCAGTGCATTCTATTCACACTAGACAAATCTTAGCAAGGAAAAGGCATCCCTTTTGTAAAGGAAACCACTGTTTTGATCCAGTATACTTGCTGTGAAGTTTTTTTTAGAGGTGGCCTATAAAGTAATAAATAAAAATGGGGTGTCTATTTCAAATACAAAGTATTTACTATAATAGCATTTGAAGCACTAAACAACAGACTTTCCTTTCACAAAATCAACATCAAATTACCAGACAACAGAAAACTCTTTGTATCACAACACATCTACAAATGTAATCAAGGTAAATTTAAAATTATACCAATATATCAGACAGACAATTATTCTTACCTACAAAAACAAGAAAAATCTTCATAAACAAATTTAAACCAGCAGAAAACAGATCATAACCCCATACACATAAGCACATAGCATACACACAATGGCTGAACACATTAGTTGGATCACACATACACAAATATCTATGGAGAACAAATATATACATATATACTGGCAAAAATAAATACACTAGATGGACCACATGCACACACACAAGCCCTAAACACCATAGGAAGTGTGGGTATACATATACTAATTCCTTATAATAAAAAATATATATAATATATATATATATATATATATATATATATATATATATATATATATATATATGTGTGTGTGTATGGAGAAGGAATATGTATACAAATACTAGCAAACACACACACACAAAAAAAGGAAGAGAGGTTTAAAAAGATACAGAGGTCATGAAAAGATAAGAACAAAGACCTCCTTTCCTTGCTTCCTCCTTTCTCTGACCAATCCTAAATAATTCATTACCCCATAAGCAGAAGAAAATTTTCTCAACAAGTTCAAGAAAATTTGGATTACTACTATACATGAAAAGACAATGGTTAAACATTGAAAAACAACAAAAAATTAATTCCTATAAATAATATCTGAAAATAACCACTCTTCACCTGATGAAGGTCAAAAGACCTGAAAACCCTGTAACAAAAATATGGAAAATAAAGTATATATATTTTTTAAAAATCCACATTAAAACCAAAAACATTTGTAGATTCTCTTCTCTTTAATATATTGAGGCTAATAAAGAAAACAGTAACCAGCGAGTAAATTCAAGCTCTCCCAACTGGTATTTCAACCTTGAGTCGTTCCTTCTTGAGTTCTGTCTCAAAATCACACTAACTGCCTGTTCTTGCCGCCAACCGTGAACGTTACTCGAAGAACTCCCCGACTCGGAAAAAAGTAGTTGTTTTTATAGTTGTCCATATACCCATAATCTCTTGCGTCTTCATGTGATCCCATAATTCATTGCGTCCATGTCCCATAATGCATTGCATCTTTATTGCATAAAAATGCAATGCCAGTCCCCCCTCATTCTTTTACGTTATCTGGCCGAGGACGGATTACGGCAGAGCGGTAAGTGCTTTTTTCTCCCTCATTTCAACTGCAGTAGCTTTACATGCTAAGCAAATACGGGCTCTTTTTTGGCGGGGACAAGGCAAGTCATGACCAGTTGTGCTTTCGTCCCAGGTTCTGTCTCATGTCTGCCACACATATATATATAAATATATATATATATATATATATATATAAAAATGCACACATGCATGCACTCCCACTAAGCATATGCTTAACAAATGCATTTGCATATATGTGGGGAAATGATGGGTAAGAAGATTGTGTCCCATTCAAGTGGTAATGGCTTGCTTGCCTTAAAAATTTGCGTCTGAGATGCTAGGTTTGCACACCAACATGACAATGATGAGAAAAGATACAATCATCTCACTCATCTCATTATTAGCTGCTTTTAGTTTTTCCTAATTTTTATCAAATGAATAAAAGAATTCAGAGAAATATTTGCACTTTTCACACGTCATATTACACATATGTATCAATTAGATTACATGTCATTCTTACAATGTAGCAACAGTTTCATGAATTTTCACAGACTCTTCAACTTTCATATTATCAATGGAATTATTAAAGCTTCATGAAACATAATGCTGAAATTAAAAATTATAATTACAGAATATTTACTAATTTTACAAAAACAATGATTTGAAAAAAAAAGTTCAAAACTATATAAATATCTAGTGAATCTATATATAGTACATCTGTCAGATCTAAAATAGCCATACATTAGCTGACTGAAACCAAAAAACAGTTTAATGATTAGAATAACAAATATTTATTTAATAAAAATGCAATATTGTTTTTTGCATATCTTTTCTCACTCTCTCTCTCTCTCTCTCTATATATATATATATATATATATATATATATATGTGTGTGTGTGTGTGTAAGAATTCAGTTCCTAGTTCACCATGCATTTGCAAGAACTATAAACAAATTACAAGGACAAATGATTCAAAAAGTTGAAATTTGGCTCCAGAAAGAAATATTTATGCATGGCTAGTTGTATGTTGCAGGCTCAAGAGTAAGAAATCCAAAGAATTTATTCTACATCATTAAAAAGGGAAAAAAATCTGAAAAAATATTGTTTACCATGAAGTCCTACAAAATTAAATTAAAGAAATTATTAAACCATGAAGTAGGATTTTTGTTAAAGTATTTTTCCAAACAAATCAGTTTATTCAAATTTCATTGATTGATTTGTGAAATTGAACAAAACATAGAATTTTTAAATCTCAACAAAAAATGTTAGTGATAAATTCAACAATACTAAATAGTGTGAGTATTTTCAAAAAAAATTCTAGTAAATAAAAAGTTCAATGACTCATCTCCTGACTTATAGTTTCACTGAGGTAAATCCACACACTAGGGGTAAGATAAATGTGTTTGTTTATTCACTATTAATGTTTCATTTCTTAATACTGAGCAAGAACCTGCTTGCCTTAGATGAATTATGTGTCAGTAATTTATTAGTCAATGGGTTTTTGTTAGGAATAAACAATCTTTAAAATTATTAAGTAAATAAAAGTTTATTGATATTTATCATTGCTTTTTAATCAGTTAACCCCAAGCTAAGCAACAAAGCCACATGAAGTCTAGGCATCATAGAAGAAAGTTTATCAGAACAATTACCAGGAAAATATTTATAGAAAAGGCACAGGGCAATTACATTATGGTGGTGGGAAAGTGACTGAAGCTGAGATTTCATGTATATAAACATTTCCGCAGGTCCTAAGACGCAATCGCAATGGTGAGGTAATTTGGAAAATTATTGAAAATTTCAAAAAAGTTGAATAAAAATCATGGGATATGTAGAAAGAAATTGAAAACATTGGCAAGATAAGAACAAGAAAAAAAACTGGGGTTCTGAATACAAAACAAAACAAAAAATTTTTAGAAAAATTAAAAGTTTAATAAACAAGAAAATCAGCAAGAAAATATTTGAAGTGGCTGGTGTTGCAAATATAAACAAAATGAAAAGATTCAGAATATTAAGAACACTGTCTAAAGACATGCAAGCAATTAAATTACTAGATTTAATTAAACATCACAAGGAGGAAAATATAAGTGGGGTTAAGAAGTACATAAAAACTGATTTCTTAACAGCAAATTTAGTGATTAATGGATAAATCATGGCTGGGCTAAAAGCCAAAATCCTTCAGTGAATTAGTCAAACAATGTGACCAAGAAGACAGCAAGAGGGAGGTGAAGTAATGTTTGGGGTTAGTATTGTAGGCATACATGTGTATGCACATACAAATATACTTTTGTGCACATATGATGCACTCAGTGGAGGAGGGGTGTATTCAACATTTGATAATTTTGCAGCAATATATGCTTAAAGGTTTTAGGCAGTTTTGATCAACATTTCTTTTCATGGTTAGCTGTAAGGAATTGTACCTTACAGTTAAGTAAATTAATAACAATAATAATATTTATTATGAATTTATTACAGGAAATATCAATTTTTATGGAAACATTGTTGACAATTATGTATTTAGTTATATAAGAAATAAATAAAAATAATATAAATTTTGACGCTATATTTGATTTTTTTTCAAGTATTTTTCATTTTCTCCTTTGTTATTGGCAGCATTTTAGAATAATTTGGTTGCAATGGTAAGTTTCCTAAAATGAACAAACTGAAGATATTTCATTTACACTTTGTTACCTCTCTTTTCCATTGTTGTTTTTAGATCACTTTCTTTCATTTTGATGGGCAATAGTGAAATTTAGAATAATCTTATTCCATTTAAAAAATAAAGCCTGTAAAATGGAATATTTTAAATTAATATACGATCAAAAATAAAATGCTTTTGACAAAACACCTTAATGATTTCACTATAATTATGTAACAATAATGTAATGATATTCCGCAGACGAATCTACAGTTTATGTTATCTCATCTCATTACATGGTTATGAACTATTAACCTAAATTGAGCTTGAAATATTGTGTAACCGGCTTTATTTTTTTGTAAAATACTTGGATGTGATATGAATAATATGCAGTAAAAAAAAAAAACAAAAAAAAAAAAAACAAAATCAAAAAAAACAACAATTTTTTTGTTGAATATTCCACGCCCCACCCTCCTCCACTGAACATGTTATATACAAGGAACTTTTTTTAAAATAACATGCCATAAATCATAGGATAGGTGTGGGCATTTTGACATGGTGTAATGGTTAGCAACCTTGTCTTGCTAGATCAATTACGACTGATTAGGGAGTTTGATCCTCACTTTCAGCTATGCTTAGAGAATCACCATAGGATAGGTACTTTGTATCTAGGCAACATCCTAATTAGCAAATACAGCAACTCAGTGTGTTATCAGTTCTATAAGTAGTCAGGAGACCTCTGGAGATATATTGAGACATGCCATCTTGATAGCTCAATGATATTTATACATACTGGATCTTGTATGCAAATAGATGTTTCTGCCATGTCCTATGAATCTTCAATTGAGCTCATGTCAAGCAAATATGGTAGCTGCACCACTTGTTAGAAGTTTCCACAGTGTTCCTCAAACCAATTCTGGACAACTGTGGCTTATTGCTACAGTGCATTATCCTGCTGAAATAATCTGTCATTGTTGGAGAACCATGAACAGGTGCAAAAGGTTACAAAGCATTGTTTAGGTGGAGCAAACTGATGCCGTATCAATACACCCAACACTATTATGGAACCACTAACAGCCTGAAGTTCATGAGGGTTCTACCATACCCAAAGTGTACCATCAACCCAAAAGAAATGAACCCTAACTGGGTCAAACCTAACCTAACCCTTAATCCCAAATAATCTTCAGCCTGAGCATACATGTAATATCAATGGTCTTGTGATGGTAAGCCATCATCAAGCAGACAGGGATGACAGCTATCCACAATGATTTACAAGAAATATGTCAGTTTTATGACAAAGCATGCGGGTCAATAGGAGGTTTGAAGAGTCATATGAGAATGCATAAGGATTGGATAAACTCAAAGGCCGTACATAAGTCTTTCATTTGCTATATATGCAGAAAAAGGCTGCAAAAATGAAATGACAGCTCATTTACATGCACACTACCACTCAATCAAAAATTGAAGAAAGGACCGTCTTCTGCCAAAAAACCCCAAAAGACTGGTTTTATATATATATATATATATATATATATATATATATATATATATATATATATATATACACACACATACTTGAATGTTTACTCACTTGGGCTAAGCCCAATCTCCAGAGTAGCCACTGAGATTATATATATATATATATATATAGAGAGAGAGAGACACATATATATACATAGAGAGAGAGAGAGACATACATACATACATGTGTGTGTGTGTATACATACATACATACATACATACATAATTTTCTTATAAAAGAAAATGATTTTCATAAATTAAAAAAAAATGGTGTTGCTTTTTTTTACCTGCTTTTTCTATAGCTTCTTTAATGACAACTGAGCCTAATTTGGTGACAGGTATTGATGCCAATCCACTGAGGAAAGAAGTAATTGGGGTTCGCACATAACTGGCAATCACAATGTCCTAAAAATATATAAACACATTTTAAACAGCAGAATTAAAGAAAATCATTTTACATCTATACAAAAATAATATTGTGTACAAGAGCGCTAATTAATACAAATCTGATGAACTTAGCCTAGAAACAGACAATGAAAAAAAGAATTGTAATTCTTTGAATAAAAATAATTGTGAGAGAATATTTTGGTTCAACACTGATCCAGAGTTCAAAAATAGGACTGATCGATTCGTTTTTTTTTTTTTTATGGCTTACTAAATCTTTGCAGGTTATTTAAAGCTAGAAAATAGTTTTACATTGTAAGAAACATTTTTTGTGGAGGTGGGGAAGATAGTAGTTTAGTGATACAGGTCTTACTAAAAATGCAGGCTCTTAAATTGTAATTTCTTTTTATTTATTGATGATTCTTTTTGTTATATGAGTATTGCTTCAAGGCTCATAAGTCTGTTTTTGCTATTAGATTTTGATATTAGATTTTGCTAGTATTTTACCATTGTTTCAGGATAGCTCTCTAATGTTAGTATTGTAGTGGACTGTGGGTTTTGTTAAATTAGGAACACATGTGCAACTCCTAATAGAAGAGAGTCCACTACAAGAATATGGTAGACTCAGAGATTGAATCCACCATAAAGAAATGTAAAGAAAACAAACAAGACCTATATATATATATATATATATATATATATATACAAACAAGTATATATATTAATCAACAAAATTTACAATGGACAAAGACATTAACATTTGTGTTTGTGCATAAACGTAAAGAGTTTGTATTTTGATGAATGTTTGTACGTACGTGTATGTGTTTGCATGTATTTCATGGTATTTTCCCACTCTGCGGTAGATCACATTTTTTAAATGTGTCTGCTGAAATGCAAAGTAAAAAGAGAACGAGGCAAGAAATCGCCCAATATTTATAGTGTAAGTAGAGCGTCCCCTAGTGAACAATTTGGACAATTAAGGAGCTCAGTCCGACAGTATGATCCTTAGGCTGCTTGGACAATTAAGGAGCTCAGTCCGACAGTATGATCCTTAGGCTGCTTATTAATTTGTGTTGTATGATTGCACTAGGGTCTGATTGGCAACAAGTGAGTTTCTGTGAAAGTGTGGTCATACTATATCCTATTTCAGACATTTTATGTTTTTTATTTACAACCAAGTATGCAAGTATATTCATATACACCATTGTCATATAGAGGCAGGGGTTGGAAATTTGGCATACTACCTGTCTTTTCTTTTTTTGTGAGGTGATAAATACTATTTTATATATATATATATATATATATATATATTGTAATCTATTAATATATATATATATATATATATATATTATATCTATTATATAATATATATATATATATATATATATATTATATATAATATCTATTAATATATATATATATATATTGTAATCTATTAATATATATATATATATTGTAATCTATTAATATATATATATATATATTGTAATCTATTAATATATATATATATTGTAATCTATTAATATATATATATATATATATGTAATCTATTAATATATATATATATATATATATATATATATATATTGTAATCTATTATATATATATATATATATATATAAATCTATTAATATATATATATATATATATTGTAATCTATTAATATATATATATATATATATATATATATATATATATATATATGAATGAAAATAAATGGCTTTCTCTTTTAATTAAAATTTCAATTTACCCCCATGAAAATGTAGAAAGTGCTTTAATCATGAGATCATCTACAATAACTTTATGTCCAGGTTCTTATAACATTCCCCTTTATTGGCAGATTTTCTATTATTACAATGTCAGATACTTAATAACAAAAAAGAAAAAGAAACTAAATAAAATCAGCCAGACTATATACCCAAAACGCATATTTAAAAAAAAAAATAAATTAAATTTAAACATAAAATATCAGCGTTCCCTCTTTTCATGTGTATGTGTAAGCATATCAACATAAACGTCACTTTAGTCTGATGAAGCCCTAAAGTATGTCACATGAAAAAAAATTTTCTACTTTGTCATAAATTTTCCTAAAATTGTTGTGATATATAAAAGTTTATATATCATTTTCCCATATTTTTTTATTGTAAGAACATTGAATATTGCATTAACAATTTTTTAAGATAAAATGATTTTTTTTCAGAAACAGATTCTACTATTTAACCCTTAGCCGGGAGGAGATAAATTCATACCTTTCCTAAAGGTATTTGCACATATGTGAATGTAATGAACCTAATCAGAATTCAAACTTAGCTCTCTGATTTCCCATTCCAAGCCACTGTCCATTGCATTTTTTTTTTAAAGAAGAAGCAAAAATAAGAAAATAGGAAAACTCACATTTAATCCAGAGACTTGTGAAAAATGCCGACTGAAAACAGGACAGAATGAAGCCTGAAATATTAAAAAGAAAAATCAAACATGTATAGACAGCCAAATTTTATAGTTAGATGGTAGGACTAAAAACAATTTTCAGATATTTATTAATTTTTTTTTTTTATGTGTCATGACCCTTTAGAATGTGGGAGATCATGGCTTTCATAAACTTCCTAAATTTTTTAACTCTAAGCAACATTTGACACCATAATTCTTTGTTCTACCATCCATTTACACTAGTGGTTCCCAAACTATTTTTCTCTATGCCGCATTTTTGGAATGAAAATTTGCACACACCTCACCAAATTTTGTGATAAAAAGTATATTTAAAAGTAAAAAAAAAAAAAAAAGAAACATTGCAGATTAAAGGAAGATAACTGCAGATTTGAAGTCAGACCATTATTATTGATAACTCTTCTTCAATTTGCAGACCCTAGTTACTATATTCTTAATACTTGATATAATAAAAAAATAACACAATGATAAAATCAGTCAATAATTATTTATAACTATTTATACTGGAACTCATACATGCAATTACAAGTAATCCATAATAATATTTTAAATTTTGAATTCATATTTATTTTTGGCATACCCTCACCTGCTACCCTCTTCTGCCGTACCAGTGAGACACGTCACACTGTTTAGGAACTATCGATTTACACAAACTCATTAGTTAGGTTATTCTGTGTTTCCTACCATCCCTATTGTGTTCAATATATATATATATATATATATTTTGTTTCACCCCAAGCAAGGCAATAAAGCCACTAAGGTGGAAGAGGTCACAAATATCCTTAATGGACTTAAACAAGATGCTTAAGACACTTGCATGACACTGCAATCATAATTTTGTCCTGGCAAACACTGTTTCAAAAATAAAAGCATAACTAGCAGAATCCAGAAAAGTTTCATAGTCTTCCTATTTGAAATTTCTGATTAATCATAATTTTTAATTTAATAATTGAATAAACTACCTGCAAATTCCAAAGTACTTGTTGAAATTCCCCTTTAACATAATTAAATATTTGAGTTTAACAATTTTAACAAAATATTGCAATAACAATCATAAGGATGAATGCAGGTATTTAAAGAAGACAATAAAAATAAAGATTCAAAATTGACAAGGTTTTCTATTTCAATGAAGTAGACATTAAAAGCAGGAGAGCATTATCAACTTGTTTCTTATGCATGCTTTCTTTTTGTTAATAAATCCAAACAGTGTCTTCAATATTTTGTTTTATGCTATATCAGTTTCATCTTTTTTTAAATGTGAAATTTTCACACACACATTATATATATATATATATATATATATATATATATATATATATATATATATATATATATATATATTCTGTGTATTTAGGCAGCAAATGAATCTTTAAGGCAAATACTGTTAAAATCAGACATTTTGTGTTTTTTACTTGATTGATTGTCTTTTTCAAGTTACAAATAATCCTTCTCAGACAAGGAAGAATTTCCATTAGAAATTGTCCAAAGTCAATTTCGAAGAAAAGGACAGGAAATATGACTCAAACTTTCGACTTTCTTAATTCATCATCAGGGTAGGTACAGAAAATTGGTGAGATCAGTAAAATTTTGAAATGGTGTAACAATGCTATTTTTTTGAAAATAAGCTGTTAGAAGTATGTGACGAAAGTGCATGGGGGCTCATTTTGGGATCTAAAATCATAGAACTAATGAGTATTGTGACATAAGCAAACTGTGGTGTGACAACTGTTATATATATATATATATATATATATATTTAAAGATGCAGGCTCCAAGCTCTACATTTTTTTAATTTAATATGGTCATTTTTTTATTTAAGGACTATTGCTTCAAATCTCCTAAATCTGTTTTTGATAGTATTTGGGCCTTGTTTGTGAGTACTTGTCTAATGTTACTATGATCCTTTTGCTGCCTATTAATGTGTTATCTGATGGCATTATGGTCAGATAGGTGGCAAGTGAGTTGCCCTGTAAGTGTGGCCATGGTATATCCTATGTAGGATGTTTTGTGTTGTTATTTTTTTTTTTTTTTACAGAGAAACATTTGTTAAGTGGACAAGTATATTTGATTACAAAATTGGTTTTTATATAGGGAGTTGGGAATTTTGTATATATTATTTTCAATAACTAAGTTGTTAGTTTTGAATTTTTTTGTTGTAAATAAAAAAAATTAATGTATAAGAAAAGCAAGAAAAAAATGTACATCTCAATTAATCCCCCCCCCCAGCGATACTTCTATAATATCCTTGCTTTTCCTCTCTTCCCCACTTCTTCCTCCTTCTTCACATCTTCCATTTCCCTTTCTATTACACCCAACGTCATGTGCTGGTTTATTACTTTTTAAAAATAATATAGCGTTCATTATTTTTTTCTTAAAAAAAATAAACTCTTAAGAGGTCAATTGATAAAAATCACCTGAGGATACTGTAAGGTCAAAACCAAGGTTGATGATTCAACTGACCTCCTGATTTTAAAGTTAAAAGCTCAACATGTTATTTTTACTTTTATTTTATTTTTTTTCACGTGTATTGAATGCTTTTTAATACCACTGTTTCCTGGTTTGATTCAACTCTGACCATTAACATTTTATATATATATATATATATATATATATATAGTGTAACCTGGATATAAGAGAGTTGTCGGGACTGGAGAAGAAGTCTCTTATATCCGGGTTTGGTCTATTTTGTTTAGGTAAGTATGGGCTCTAATTTGGGACCAGAGAAAATCTCTCTTACATTCGGGTTTCTCTTATATCCGGGTTACACATACATGTGTGTGTGTGTGTGTGTGTGTGTGTGTGTGTGTGTGTGTGTGTATACACACACTCAATATATGCTTACTTGTCCTAAGCTAAGCTATATTTATAGGGTATCAATGAAAGAATGTGTTTAAATAGTGTAAACTAGGACTGTCTCTTTCATGGCTGAATGCCTAAAGTTGGCATTCAAGCATGAAACAAATTGCTGACACTTTGTAATAATCTCAGTTCCTACTCTTTTGATATATATATTATATATATATATATATATATATATATATATAAAAATATACACTTACATATGTGTGTTAGAACATAATAATGATTGTCATAAAATCATGATGTAAAGTTCTCTGCAACAAGTGTAATTCAAGTGTTGTTTATAATGTTGTAAATAATACCTGGAGGATTGCTTGTTGTATAAAATTTAGTCCCAATTTTACAATGGCTTTTATTGTGTTCTTTAGTATATACTAAATAGTAGCTCTGCTTAGAACACTTATTTTTTACTTAAACACACATACAAAATTATATTATTTGGATATTGTAGTGAAAGAGATAATCAGTTACCTCCCAAAAAAGTTTGTGTTCTCTGTGTGTGATTTGCCAAAGAAAAATTACCAAAATGTAATTAGCAAAAATCTACTTCAATGACTAGAATCTATGCTAATGTTCTACCCTCCTCTGAATGGCGTGACCAATCAGAAAGATCTCTCGATGAACCAAAGATGTTGTTTTTCCCTTATAAAGGCAGAAGATTTTATGAGCTGGGGTAGGGCAGAACATGCATTTTTGCTCATGAGAAGTGAAGGTTGGATGTGTGACTCCATTTTGTTGTTTCTATTTTGCTTGTTGGACTGTTACGATGGGCTATCGTTTGAACTGCGATTTGGCCACAAGTGTTGCGGTCGAGAAACAGAAGAAATTTATTGCAGTTGCTACTATAAGTTGACAGTCTTTTCTTTTCTTTACTACAACAGATATAAATTTATACAAGAAAATTCTGAGGAACCAAAAGGTTTTAAACTTTCAAATATCTTCTTTTTGTAAATAAGAATAATTAAAATATTACACATTTTTATCATACTTATCAATTAATTGATACCAATATTAATTTTTTACTGTTTTTATTCTATATCAATGTGCAGATTATGTGTGCTTATATATATATATATATATATATATATATATATATATATAGGCAGTGGATATTTTCGAGAGGGAAATTAACAGGAGATAACTGATATCCATTAAACATGGCACATGGAACTACAACAGTCTACCCCAGTGAGTGAAATAAAGGGTTAGAAAAAATTATTAAGAAACATAATGCTAATATCTTGAATAAACACTCAGACCAAGACCATAGACTTTTTCATTTGGATCCTCAAGAGATAAGATATTGCATTGGTATACTAATGACAGTATGAAAATAAAAAGAGGGGAAGAGAAACAAAAATTATGCAACTGCAGAAATCCTCATAACTGTCCTCTAAAAAGAATATGTCACACAGAATCATTAGTATACCAATGCAATATCTCATCTATTGAGGATCCAAACAAAAAACGGAAAAGTCTATATTGGATGCACAATGTATGAGTCCAAAAAAGATTCAACCAACATCAAAATTCTTTTAGGATAAATAAGTACCAGAATCAGACATCTCTATTGAAATATTTCTGGCACTTAACAGAAACCAATAAAACATCTACATTAAAATGGAAATTAATAAGAAAAGCTAGAATATGTAGGTCATTAAATGACCCATGTCCTTTGTGCATACATGAGAAACTCTATATTACTAGGTTTATAAAAAATGAATCAAAGAAATGAAATAGTTATTCTTTCCTGACATCGTCAAAAATTTTCCTTAAATAATGATTTTAAAAAAAAAAAAAAAGCTGATAAAGAAATATACATACTTATACTTGATATTTAATAATACTTTTTAAATAATTTAAGTAATTCTATTACATTTATTTGTTTTAAAAAGAAGTATAGTCTATTAAAATTAAAAATAATATTTTAAAATTGTAGTTCAAACACCCCTTTTAGGAAGAATCTTTATGTATACAAACTTAATGAAAAAAGTGCTGATAAAAACCAGACGATATGCATTGAATAGATGTCATAATTCGTTGAAAAAGGCACCCCTACCCTCCCTAGACTTAACCTCTTTTCAAGAGTAACTCATATTTAATACAACAATAGTTGTCAGTATAAATGAACATGCTACCGCCCCTTGTCAAAATGATTGGATTTCTCCATATCCTTGGAAACAAATATTATGAATGTATATGCTTATAAAACTCAGTAAATTTCAAAATAAGTTATTCCAAAATTTGCTTGAAAATGAAACAGAACTAGGGCCTTTAATTTAATTATATAATTGAATTTGAAGTTTCTGTTTTTGAAACATGGTAATTCCTGTGTAGCGATGGAACCATATTTTTAAATCAGTTAATTTATAATATTTATGCTCTGTAAATTTGCATTGAGCACTGTTTTGTAAAAATAAAAATATTAATAAGAACACCAGATTATATATCTTACTGTTCTTTCTTTTATTATATATATATTATATGAGACACATACACCTGCAGACATATACATACATACCTAAATCCATAAAAACATATACATATCTATAAATTAAAGCATGTGACTTTCAATAAACACTGCAAAATAACTATGACTGAAAAATAAAAAACTGTAAGATAATTTAAATCTATTTTTATGGCAATGCACCATTTAAATATAATCTCATTCCTTTGGTTCAATAGCTGGCTAGTATTTTTATATTTAATTATTTTAATTTTTTTCTTCTAGGCACAAATTACATCTATTTCTGAAGCTGTTGGGGGTTTGGGATTTACCTATAATCTTCCATTCTATCTGTGGGGTGAAGTTCATTGTGTTGACACTTTGTTGCCCCACCCATCTCTTCAATAATATTAATCCATACATAAATTTGTCTAAATCAAGCACTTTAGACTTACTGTTCCCTGTGATTTATTTTAAAATTTTTTTAACATATTGTCTGGGTAAATTTACACCATTTTCTAATTCTAGTCTGATGAGGCAGGTATTAAAAACTTACCTGCTGAAATAAATTCATTATGAGACCTTTTGAGATGTGTTAATTTTATTTATATATATATTGGATTTTAAAATTAAATACACATAAACTAGGGTTGAATAGGGACTTGGGTGTTTTAAATCTTTATAAATATTTCAATAGTTAAGCAATTTTTTTTAGATATAGTTAAAAAAATTTTTTAAACAACATTTAAAATATTTATGACAGTTAGATTTAAGTTAGGAATATCCGAACAATGACATTCCATATCACGTGACGTCCGTGTCTCGCGAAGGACGCTACTTGCTAACAAACAGTAATTTTAATTTATTTGTAACAAACAGTTATTTCTGATGAAAAATTGAGGACAATTTGAAATATCAAATATATATATAAATAAATAAATAAATACTTTCATAAAATAAAACATTATTATTTTTTTAATTTGCAACTTTTTCTATATATATATATATATATATATATATATATATATATATATATATATATATATATATATATATATATTACTGAGATGAGGTAATGCAATTATTTACATTGTTTGGACTGTTGCTCTTATCTTCATTGCCATATTCACAATGTTTTGGCCATTGTACACTCCAGACTTCTTCAGGTGATTGGATTTGTCCTTAAGGACATTGCCCAGTGGATAAAGGCATTGATTGAATACAGTAACTTGACCCAAAGTGTTGTGAGTTCAATACCTGGCTACAGCAGAGCTGAACAAAAACTTGGAGATAACTGATACTTAGACACCTGGAAGAGGTATGGCACATGGAACTAGAAGAATCTACTCTGTTGGATGAAATAAAGGGTTCAGTTGAGAATTCGAATCACCTGAAAAAGACCTGTGTGTACAATTACTGAAACATTGTGAATATGGCAATGAAGATAAGGACAACAGTCTGAACAATGTAAATAGTGTGTTTATGGTTGATATATATATATATATATATATATATATATATATATATATATATTTGTATGTGTGTGAATAAAGATTATGGAAAACTTAACTTTATTCATATTATCCTTTTTACAGAGATATTTTTGCTTTATATATATATATATATATATTAGATAGAGTCATAAGTAATCTCATTTAGGGGAACAAACTAATATTTTGAAGGGTGTTCACATAATGAGGAAAGGGAGTATGGAGAATTTAACATTCACAAGACATATTCAAATTTATGAAATTTTGAGAAATTATTTTTTGTGCTACTTAATGTTAATACTAGTTCTAACTAGAAGTCCTCTGTGAATTTAGATCATCAGTTTTTCTCTCTGTAAAACAGAAACCCTAGTTACTGAAAACCTGCACCGAATTGTAAAATAAAAAAAAACAATACAGGTAAGACATTAATTCAGTAAGCTTTTATGAAAAAGATATATTAGGGACACTATTGTAAACATTTTTTCGATGATAATGAATTTTTACATAAATTGTTTTAATCTTTTTTAAATTTTAATTATAATAATTTATAAAGTTTTAAATCTTAGGATACTTAAGATCACAAAAGGAAATATGTGGGCCAGGACTCTTAAAAACCTCTGTACTGACTTAATTCAAAATATAATTTTGTTATTCATTTTTTTTTTTTTTTTTTTTTTTTATATAGTTTGCAGGTTATTATTTTCTTAAACTATTTCAGCAGATGATGTGGGATTCTGAGAATTTCTTGTGTTGCACTTACAGGACCTTACCCATAATAACATAATGGACTATTCCATATGTAATAAATATTGTGCCTCAAGAGGAAGCAAGGAGTTCAATCTGAAGTCGGGTGACCGGCTGACCAGTTGAACTCTCTGCCTTTGGGCGGGGAGGAACCCGAACGAAGCTACGCCAAAGGGCGGAGTCTCTTTCGGGGAGGTAAACCGACCCTGAACCCGTTTATACGGGTTCAAAGCGCATATTTTGGCCAAGCCCACAGGCTCGAAGATCCTATGTAAAACCGGCCTTGTGCCACATGATGCTCTCATGGGGGAGTGACTAAATACCGTTCAGTCTGAAGTGAAGTCCGTCAGGAGTCAGTCAGTCAGTTCGAGCGAGTCAGTCAGTCGAGTCAGAGGCAGTCCGAAACAGAGTTGTGTTCAGACAATTACTACTAAACCTGACTGTTCGTACTAACACTTTTCTACTTCTCTGTATATATTCCTGTTTGTAATATATCTGTGTTATTCCATATCCGTGTTTGAGTTCTTCTTTATTGGTTCTACCTTGGACTATCACCATGGTACAAGGAAGCGGACCATAACAAGAAGTTATTCAGAGTTTTTATGATCTTGTTAGCAGATTTCTTTTTATGTCAACTCACAATAATCTCTACCTGCAGTTTCTAACAATACATTTTTATATATACTCTACACTCGGCTTTGAATAAAACAGAATAAATTTTCAATTTTTTTTGTTTCTTGTTGTCATTCAACCTAATCACCATATTACATTCACCTGGTGATGTCAAAGATTTCTGAGCAAGGTATTCAGCTAAAAAAAACAAAAAAAACAAAAACACGTTAAAAAAAATCTCAATAGTGAAAAATAAACAACTTTTAATTAAAAAAGAAATAAAATCTTATTTCATGTGACATTTTCAATGGTATAAAAATATTAGAAAAACATTATATATAGGATCATTAACATAGGTGACTAAATAATAACAAAAATTTTTATCTTACACAACAAATATTTTTAACATAATCTCCTTCTTTGTCAATGCACTTAATTCAGTGATCAAATATTAAACACATAAAATAAACATTATATGGCAAAAAATTCATCTGAGTCAAGCTTCAGAATCATTAACCCATCTCTGTGTATGTTTTGTGAAGTATGATTGCATTTCTACAGTATTCGGTTACTTTGCAAATTTATTTTTCTTGATCATCGACACACTCTCTAGCCGAGAAGTCAAAGCCCATAAGATTTAATGACAGTTTCTCCAAGGAGAATGTAGACTCAAATCCTAATGGAGAGCCAAGATTTCTCAAATATTCAAGCTGGTAACAAAAATAAATAAATATACTGTTTAAAAAATAAACGGAGTGTCTACTCAAGTATGAGTAAAAATAACATTTAAGTCATAAAATCTGTTGGATTAATAAATAAAAAATACATTTCTTTCTTATATATATATATATATATATATATATATATATATATATATATATATATACATACATACATACACACAGAGTAGAATCCCTCATATCCAGACATGATTTTGATGTGTATATTTCAACTATTTGGGTAATATGTAACTGATTTGAAATCTCAACTTTCCTAACAGAATCACTACTCTCCCAAGCCAAAGTACACAACAAATATATCAAGAAATCAAAAGAAAATGGTTGAATCTGTCAACACAATACAAACAATATTTCTTCA
Source organism: Acanthosepion pharaonis (assembly GCA_903632075.3). Taxonomy (NCBI): domain Eukaryota; kingdom Metazoa; phylum Mollusca; class Cephalopoda; order Sepiida; family Sepiidae; genus Acanthosepion; species Acanthosepion pharaonis. The sequence goes on along the minus strand of CAHIKZ030004860.1, from coordinate 1,445,213 downwards.
TGTGAAAATATTCTCTTCAAATTGTCGTAATTTTTCAGTTGACCATATGAATATAGAATAGCATTTCTAAATTCTTCTAGTTGTTAATAACATTTTGTTTGTTGTTTATAGATACTTTGTTTCAATAAATTCATTTCATTTTTTTTGCCTTGAAAAGTCTACATTGGATGAAATGTGTCAGCTAAAACTACAGTTTTCCTATTGTCTCTTTCTTTAATACATATTGTCTTTTTCTACAGGTTAAGTCTGATAAATATATATATATATATATATATATATATATATATATATATATGTGTGTGTGTGAGTGAATGTGTGTATCTATGTATAAATTTGTGTATTTGGGTGGCAATCCCTCTTTTACACAAGTTTCATTACAGACAACTGACAAGGTACTGCAGTTAAGCTATTTATTCAATTTTTCTTGCATTTGTGTAAGTGTTTTTGCTGGACATAAAATGTATAAAAATTGTCTGAATGTTTTATGCGTCTGAGCACTTTTGGTTATTGTTTTAGCCATTATCAAGGATGTTTTTTTTATTTTTAACTGAATGTGTAGAGTTTTGTGTATGCATGTATCTAGAGTTATGGGAATATTTTTTATTTTCTAAACATGGTCAGCACATTGTGACAGTGTTTGTAGTTGATGTTAATGAGTGTTGGGTTTTTTGGTTTTAATTATCAATGATTCCATTATTTTTAGCTTTTTTTTTTTTTTACATGGGGATGGGGTTGTTTTGCATTTTACAGCCAAACAAACTCCATCTGCAACATACACATAGAAAAATGCTTGAACACAAGCTTTAGATGGTCTAAATGGGTTCAAGCATGAAATAGACTGTTGGTACTTGTAGTTGACCTTAGTATATATATATATCAAGATAAAAAACAAATAGAAAATGTTTATCCTATTATCCTTGCTTGAACTGGTTTCTAATGCTCTGGATGGAGTGGCTTGTTATGTACTGTAGAATTTTAAAATTTTATCATGTAGATGCATGAGCAAACGTCAAGGGAAGTAACTAAGTTATTGAAATGTCTAAATACTTTTAAAAAAGAAAAATGCTATTTAAAACTTTTAGTTAAAACTTAGATATTTTAAAATATCTACTGCAAACATTTTAAAACATTTATGCAGTATTCATAATCAATATTTTGTTTTAGAAAAACAAGACCTTGATGATGACATTGAATTAATGTCAAAAGTACTTGGAATAAAATGAATATCCATCAAGATGGTAATTTTCTTTCTTCCTTTAATAAGAATACTAAGAAACTTGTCTGTAACTATGAAAGGATCCTATTAAAAATAAGTAGACAAAACTTGTCTACATTATTTAATGAGACATGTCTTAAAGAAAACATGCTGCCAAAAAATATGCAATTTATATATATATATATATTTACAGTACACATCTATATACAGACCTAGGAGTAAAATTATAAAAATAATGAAATGGACTAAGTTCAACAATTATTTTAATATATTTATTATTTATATGTTATTTTTATAGATACAAATATTTAAGTAAATGCTCTGTTTATAATAAACAGTATTAACAATATTTAGAAGAAGACCTGGCTAATCAGACACTTTTTCTGTAGCTAAATGGTATAGCACATCAGGCTATATGGTGGTTCCATGTAGGATATAGATTTGATTCTGATTGGAGGACATATTTTCTATGAAATTTCTCAGACATTCAGGCTGATAAATGTTGTTAATACTGTTTATTATAAATGGAGCATTTACTTAAATATTTGTATCTATAAAAATATTATTATTAATATAATTTATTATTATCTATCATATACAGAAGTAACTGATAACAAATAGTTTTATTCATGAAATTATAAAAATATAACACATAACGATGAATAAATAATTAGTAAAGTTGGCACTACTAATGCATCTCATTAGCAGTAGTGCCAACTTTACTAATTATTTATTCATTGTTATGTGTTATATTTGGATATGTGGGATGACTATAAATATATGAGGGGGAGAGAGAGAGAGACAGAAAGTAAACAGACATCATGATTAAAGCTTAAAAGAAAGTGGCCTTTTTTCTTTTTACAATGTATTTAAAATGAAGTCTGAAATGATAAAGTAATAGATGTCATTTGATGCTTAAAGCAAACAAAAAGTCCTGAATCTGACTCTTCTTCACTTTGTTATGGATGAAATAGTAGGGTAAACTGGGCCCTCACAACTAGGATAGCAACAAATCTAATAGAAGGACAACTCTGAATTTAACACATATCCCCTTTATGTTAGTTTTGACTGATGCTTTCCTTTTTCTTCATATATTGTGACCATTTTAAATAAACTTCATATTTTCTGGATTTCAGATGAAAACTTGGAAACGTTGCAATATATTTCGTGAAATTTTTACTTTACAAAAATTATACTTTATAAATATCATTTAAATATATTAAAAAAAAACAAAAAACGTTCAGTTTAAACTGATTCCAGGATGATATGAATTTGACCAGGAAGTTTGGTCTAGAGCTAGAAATTCCATCCCATTAAAAATATAATTTGTTCTTGAATGCAGTATCATCCAGGTTATTGTGCAGATTTGGTCCAGTACTCCACAAAGAAAATCTCATGATTAATACAGAAATTGTAAAAACGTTTTTTTTTTTTTGTTATTGTAAGCACAGACAGATTATAAGAAAATACATACATAAGATAAGTACTCAAAATTTGTCAGATTCATGACTAAAATTAAAGGACACATATATACATATATATATATATATAATGAATTGGAGCACTCCGGCTGATTGGCATTTGTTTACATTTGTAAAACCAATACGCTAGTTTTAGTTGTTTCTCTCTGTCGAATGAAGATAACTCAGTGGTAGAAACTCTGACTGACTGGTTGGGTTTCGATCTGGGCTTTCGATGTCTAGTCTAGGAGCTGTGATACAGCGAAACAGTACTGTTCATGAATGACATTATATATATATATATATATATATATATATATATATATATATATATATGTATGTATGTATGTATGTATGTATGTGTGTGTGTGAATAAAAAGACTAGAGGAAAACTATATTTAGCTGATACATTGGTCACCTAATGGACTTTATCAAGTCAAATGTTGGCTAAGTATAGTTTTTCCGTTTGTCTTTTTTATTAATTTTCTCTCTTGGTTCTCTCTTTGGTTTTTATATACTGCTCCTGTCCTAAATCATGTAAAAAAAACGCATATGCAAACTTTGATAAACATGGATCTTCGAACTCCCAAAAAAAAAAAAAAAAAAAAAAAAAAAACACCCAAAAACTGGAGGAGTGTCAAAAGGTCTGTTTTTGCCATGTGAATGCTTTTATTTTAACTACCTTCACTCCACAGCAATTTTTATTGTTGTAGAAAGTGATGTTTAGAATTGCAATAAAACCTAAACATACGATAAAAGTGAATTTATATATTTTTATTTAGTGTTTGAGAATTTACAAAAATATTATTGTCCATTTACAAGAATAATTTTATATTTAGAACATTTTAAAAACTAATACAGTTACAACTAATACAATGCAATATTTATCATTTACCAATTTATAAAGAAATATGAAAACATTTACTATTTTATGAAGATGAATCAATTGGTTATTAGGCAATGTTTTGCCAGCTATTCCAATAAGCAGTATATTAAATAGTGTAAATGAACATTGTAATAAATAAATAGTATTTATTATTTTTGTTGTCAATTTTAAAAACCAAAGAAAATGTATAAATTCACTTTCATATGTTTAGGTTTTATTGCAATTCTAATCACTGCTTTTTAAAAGAATAAACATTGTCAAAGAGTGAAGAATAAAAGTGGTGTCATGGAAAAAAGCCATCCTTTTGACACATTTTTGTTTTTTGCAGAAACCTTTTCTGAGACATAAAGTTGGATGAGAACTGTATATATTGATATATAAAATGGCATGAGATAAAATAAAAAAAGCAAACTGAAGATCCAAAAGATAAACTATAGTAGTGGGCAAGGTATTTATATCTTTTTAAAAGAAGAGTTTTTATATATATATAACATATTTATATAGCTTCAGTATTTGCTTACAAATAAAGAAGAATTTTTTTTCCAATCATAAAACTTCTGCATTTAATCCAGAAACAGCCAAAATCTTTAACCCCCCCCCACCATCCATTTACACAAACTCATTGAGAAGATTACTAGTATTCAAAAGCCCTCTTTTCCCATTATGCATCCCAGAACTTTTGTCTTTTTCTGACTAAGCATGTGTGTTTGTAGTTCCTATTTTCCTCATAACTTCCTTAGTGCTCACATGTTCTGACCATGGTATTTTTAGCGTTTGTTGATAGAACCACATCTGTTGGTTCAAGTCTCTGGATATATCAAAATTGTCCAGATATTTATTTATCTAACTGCCATGAGATATTATATAGCAGTTCAGCACATATTTCTTTGTCTCTGTTTTCCTATTTCTTAATATTTTGCTTAGTTTCTGAAAGACACTTTTTGCTATTCTTAAGTGTCTTCATACTTCCGTCATCCTTATTGTAAGTAGTATTCACAATTCCTAGAACAGAAAGAGAATTTTATAAGGTGGAATATGATTTATATGTATTAAACTTCACTTAGTTTGACACAAGGCTGCAAAAATACACATCCTATGAGGACTTAATTCTAGTGAAACTATAGTGGGTTATCAGTTATAGTGAAGTGTATGAGTGTGAAAACAGGTTAGTTTGATTTGGTCTTGTTAGTTAGATAGCCCACCATAAGAGGGGTATAAAACAAGAAAATCAAATTGTAAAGTGAAACAAATTTATATACATATAAATCAATTAAGGTCTTTACAAATAAAATTAATGTATTTTGGCTGATACAAGGCCATCAAAATGTTCATAGTAGTCCTTGCAAGAATGAGTTTATGCGCATGTAGGCAAGAATGTATATGTGGATGTATGTATGTATGAGCATTATTGAAGGGTAGGAATGTTTTTGAAGTAAGCGCTCAGTCTTAAAATATTCCTTTAGTTTATCAAGTATAAAAGAGGTGAGGGAGAAGGGTAGAGATAATAATAACGCTCGCTTGATGTTGTCAAGGGACATGTTAATACTCTCGTCTCCTCCTCTCTGGTGACAAGCAAACCAGTCTGTCTTTTATTTTGGTTTTAGGGCTTGAAAAAGTCATTTGAGAATTCACTCTCGGATATGATTCAGTCCTTTTCATTGGACGATGAACAAATTTTTGCGTCGGCTTGCAAAAAGGTCCATGAAAGAGTTTGTTTCTAAGAATTGAAGATTATTTGAATGTTTCCTAGTTTTCTATTGGCCGGAAAACATTCCACATCAAGGTGTGAAATTTTACGAGTTTTGTTTGTGTTTTAAGCAAAGTTTGTAAATTCAAGTCTTTTTTAATTTCTAACAAAATCAATGAGTCAGTGCTTAGCATTTGAATTTCATATCTAGATCTTGTTTTGTTCACTATAAAACTAGGACAATAAAAAAGATTTTAAAACACTTCTTAAGCAAGTCAGTGGTCTTCTTTAGAGAGAACCAATCAAAAGTCAAGCAATTAATGCAGAGGTTTTCTTTGCAAGGAGTAGAAAGCAGACTCTTCTATTTTGACTAGCATATACACCACCAATTTTACCAGTAACAACGTCATCTATAAAATACAAATGTAACTTTATATATTTATTGTTCATGTAACCTAATCTGCCCCTTCTTAGTAATGAATTATTCCAATTCATTTTTATCTCTCTTAGCTATTCCTTTTATCTATTTATCTATTTATCTATCTATCTAAATTAGCTTATTCATTATTATCTATCAACTAGCAGCATGGCCCGTGCTTGATTAAAAAATCGTACGACCCATACAACAATCGCTATCACTTGACTTAAAATATTTTTGCCCTTCCTTGCCTTTAAAGGAGTGCCCTTTGCCCTGCTGATGTTGCTACATGCCTTACTTCTTGCCTATCTCACACTGCAAATTTTTTAGAAGCTCTATACTAAACATTAAATCTGTTACGAAAAAAGAACTAAACAAAATGAACACAAAATGATCATCTTTAAAAAAGGACTCGTAACTGGAATAACTGAATGAAAAAAGAATATTAACAACTAATACTTTTTCACACCCAACCCAGTTCTGCAGAATCAGAATCAACATTGATTTTAAGCAAGCAAATGAGCCAATTGGAGTAAAGTGCCATGCAGATTTAAATTTTTCCCACTTGTGACGAATGCAGCTATCGATTTTTTTTGCATGCTAGCATGCTAGTTAACATTCGTGTCAGTCAGCTGTTGGCTCTCACGCTGGCCAATAGAATCTTCCTGCCTATTCGTGGCAGCCAGCTATAGGATCTCACTCTGACCAGTAGAAAATGGCTGCAAACTACATGAAAACTGCCGCAGAAGCATGAAAAAATCGATTATTTCCACTATTGATGAGAGTTGGGAAATGCAAAGTTGGTCTTGGCCTTTCCACTAACTTGGAGCATGTGCATATAAGTTTTGGTGCAGATCTGTCGAAAATTGCAGCTGTACATTCATTACACACACACACACATCCTGCCTTTTATAGATAAAGATCTATTGTAGCCTATTTCTTTCATCTATCTATCTATTGTGTGTGGGTGTGTGGGCATGTCGGGTGTTTGCAGCTATGTAAAAGGACAAGGAAAAGCAAAAGCAAAAAAAAAGGTAGCAGAATGAACACGTTGGGATATGATAGAAATTGATACCAAGTCTAGATGTGGCTGTAGATAAGCGACATGCATCGATGTGCTTTGTGTCATAGCAACAGGAAATATTATTCTATGCCAACAAGTGAATAAAATCAGTTTGTTAATACCTTATTTTTTTCTTTCTTTTTGTGCAAGCTTTCTTTGCATATTTTTACCTTTGAAGATTGAAAAAGCATGATTCTTTCATATACATGACAATAGAGTTAATTGTATGGAGAACAGTATCATATCAGTATCATATATTATTTATATTATCATCATATCAGTATCATATATTACTTATATTATCATCATATCAGTATCATATATTACTTATACAGAAAATATAATATCACTGTTTAAAAGAACTGTGATATCAACTCAAACACATCTCCCTACTAAATATAGCATTTATAGTAATAAAAAATAATGTCAGATTAATAAGTCCATTGTTTAAAAAAATTAATTTGTTGATGTTTCAGATACAAAAATAAAGTTAAAACATAGAATTAAAAAAAAAATTAAAAAGGTTTCAAGATGTACATTCCTTAAGTAGGTAATTGAATCTTGCTTTATTATGATAGTTTTCTGTGGCCTAATTTGTAGAGCACAGTTTGGCATTAAAAAAAATGATTTCCTGTAGTAGTGGATGGATACAGATTCAATTCTTGTTGGTCAGCACATTTTTCTTTAGTAGAACTTCTTGATTTCAAATCCAGTTGATATTAATTGTTTAAGATAACAGCAATGTTATCTCCCCAGACTGCAACCCTTTTGATTATTATGTGTGGGATGCAGTTGAGTGAGTGACCAAAAAAACTTTGTAATTCCAAAGATGAACTGAAGGTAAGGATTATGGCAACATTCACCAACTTAAACAAGGAGACTGTCCAGAAGAGTTTCAGGAGATTCTGAAATATCTGGAGGCCGTGATTATAGCCAATGGTGATTTTATTAAATAAATTTACTCTTCAGTATTTCAAGTTATTTTTGTGTAATTTTGGTAAATATATCTGTTAAAATGAGATGTCAGTGTCATTTTTGTGTCATTTAGACAATTATCCATCGCACCCTGTATAACTTGTAAAATGAGGTGTCAGTGTTATTTTCATTTTTGCGTCATTTAGATGACAATTTATCCACTACACCCTCTGTGTGTGTGTAATATATATATATATATATTACACACACAATAAAATTTATATATTTACACAAAAAATATATAAATACTATTTATTTATATATTTCACAAAAATAAAACAAAAACACTTTATTTATTACAGTGTTTATTTATACTACTTAATATACTGCTTATTGGAATGGCTGGCAAAACATTGCCTAATGGCCAATTGATTCAACTTCATAAAATGGTAAATGTTTTCATATTTCTTTATAAATTGGTAAATGCTAAATATTGCATTGCACTAGTTTTATAATTGTCTCAGATGAAGTGTATCTGTAGAAATTTTAAGGAAGTGGCATAAATTAACTTACCAGATGGATGCAGATGTCAAGCCAGGGTGGATATTTTAAAAAATGATCTCATTTTTATATGAAACTAAGGTGGGATTACCCAACTTGTTTGCCAAAGAACTTCTAATTCGTCTGTCATTTTACAGCATTCATATTTAATTCTTTCTGGAAGTTCCTTGATATTGCTTTGGCGTATGTGATAAATAATTGATTTCAAATGGCCCCACAGAAAAAGTACAAGTGTGTGAGGTCTGGTGATCATGAAGCCCACCCAACAGGAGCTCTCTGACCTATTCATTAACCCCTATGCTGCGCAAATTTTTCCCTTCACCTTGTGTGTATATATATATATATATATATATATATATATATATATATATATATATAATAATTATAATTTAGGGAAAAATATATATATATGTTTTTATTAATAAAACAGAAATACTTTGGATTATTTACCTAATGTTTTTATTTCTTTTTATCTATAAATTTTAAAGAACACATTATTTATATATATATATATATATATATATATATATATATATATATATATATATATATATATAAGTGATAAAGTGAATATCAACACTTAGAGGCGACAGTCTGTTTCATGCTATATGCAATCATCAAGCCTGACGATTGCATCTAGCATGAAACAGACTGTCACCTCTAAGTGTTGACTTCTATGTTCACTTTTATATTTGCACACGCTCTATCTCTGATATTGAGTACTTTATCCCATAAATATAGCACACCTTAAGACTATATTTCTTCATATATATATATATATATATATATATATATATATATATATATATATAAGTGTGTGTGTGTGTGTGTGTGTGTGTGCCTATGTATCTATGTATGTGTTAGTAGGATGTAGAATCACATCTGAAACATCAGATCTGATGACCACTTTTTTAAATATACAACAACACCCCCAACAAACTAACAAAAGCAATTGCAAAACTCCATTTGTAGACACCAACTCAACGCATATTATACACTCTGGTCACTTAATCCAGAGAATAAAAAGCATAAACATGGAAAACATAGTTATGTCTAGCTTAGATGTTAATACTAGTATACTCATCAAAAAATGTCTTAAATGAATAAACCACCTGACCAAATCCAAAGAAAATGTTCCTATACCAGTTCATAAAAATATACATATATACTAGAGCTGTTGATATCTGTTGGATTTTAAATCAGTCCACCCAGAGTAGATCCACTAGCTTGTATACTCTATTATGCTACTATTGCTTTTGCAATGGAACCCTTTGTGGTCTCTGGCTGTCTGAACTGATTAATTTATTTCCCTTCTCATCCTCAAAAATCCCAGTGTATTTTCCTTATACATTTTGTATTATATTCCAACCTGAAGAAGCCAAACCTAAACAACATTGGTGAAATGCATCATCAAAAAGCCTTTCCACTTTGTCCGATTATTGCCACAAATACATACATTATATACCTACACACATATGTTTCATTAAATAATACAGACATATTGTATCTACCTATTTTCCAATTATCTTATCAGTTTCTTGATGTTAAGATGAAATTCATCAAGGAAGGTGCCATAGTTTTTGTTAAGCTGAGTACTTTCGATCTTCTCCAAGAGCATCTTCAGGAGTAAATTACAAAGACAAACTTATTGTAATTGTGACGGTGATTTTAAAAAACACGCTTTCTGAATATTTTCAAATTTTAAATTTAACATTTTCTTTTTAAATTGAAAATTCAATTAAAAAAAATAAAAATGTTACAATTCATTTATTTGTTAAATAGTATTAGTATTGACAAACTCCGAGGAATCTCTCAAGGAGTGAAATGGCCATATAAATGGGGGCACATTTGAGTTTCATCTTTATGTAATTCCCTAGGGGAAGCATTCATTAGATCTGACATGCCTTAGACCACTCAGGCAAGAAGAACCTCCTAATCCAGTGATATAATGGAAGATATATACACCTGTGTTCCCCCTCACTGGAATATGATTGGCTGATGTCAGTCATAAATACAGACGGACGTGTAGGTACGAGTTTAGTCTATGATGATGCCCATTGGACTACGCCATTGGCTATCCTATTGGTCTACACTTATTACCTGCGACTACGACAAGTACCAGTCGATTACGGTAGCCAAAACCACTTAGCTACTTCGATCAAATATATCCCTTTTTGGGACATATCATCCAGCAAAGCCTGAATAGTGCTTTTGAACATATATCTTCCTGATTCTTGAAATATACTTATCTGCTCTGTTATATATCCTAACATAAACAAAGACAAATTATTAGGAAATGGATTAAATCCGACATATTTTTAATTTATTTGTTTAAACATTATTTTAAATGGATACTTCATATAAATTCTATGCTAACAGTTTCTTTTCTCACTTGTGGAACTCCCTTTTGGCTCCATGCTTTCCAGCCAACTTTAATCTTCAAAAATTTAAATGCAATGTCAATTGTTATCTACAGTCCACCTGTTTACTCTTTTCTGTTTCTGCTCATTATTAATGATTTCGTTCTTCCACACCTTGTAACCCCTTGCGTCTAAGAGGCTTTACTGCCTTTCATGGAGTGATACCAGTAAAAAAAAGTGTGTGTGTGTGTGTGTATTGGGATCAAATACAGGTCAAATATGAAAAGAATGATAGTATAAAAAAGTATAAGAAAAGTTTACAATCTAACATGTTTCATCTTTAATTCTTAATCAGAGAATGAGATGTATCTCTTTGAGTTTAGAACACCATACTAATGCTGCTTAACAAGTTGAATGCAGGTGAAGCCTGCTTAACCAGTGAAGATAAAAAAAAGACAAAAATGAAAATACCAGAATTTCTTTTATCCCTATGTCATTCCCTGTTGAAGATACAGTAAAAGTAAAACATCTTATGTTAATGTTTACATGGATGATTTTCCTAGCAACGATAAACACGTGCATATAAGACACTAGAAGCAAAAATTGCACCGCAGTTCATGATGTCACACATGACAACGCGAGAGTGAATTCAAGAAGTATTAAGTATGGGAAGCCGTTGGTATAAACCAATGGCTTCTGTTACCAATTATAGACATTTAAGGATATTTGTAGAGATTCCATAGTTGATTTTGTTTAGGTTGGGTTTCAACTGTTTGATATATATTGCTTCAAGGATTTTTAGTTTTTGTCTATTGTTTTCCAAGTAAACAATTACAGACTATCATCACTGTTTTGTCTGTATATTGCTTAATATATTGTACAGTAATTGACATCTTTGATAATGGCTTATGCAAGCTGAAAGCTTAGATTGGATTAAAAAATATGGATCAATATTGTGATTTTCTTTCTTCGTTTAATGATAATGTTATTAAGCTTATCAGACGTTATGAAAAGAATTTACATAAAATAGACAACACTTGTCTATATTATTTAATGAAACATGTATGTATGTGTGTGTGTGTGTGTGTGTATTATATATATATATTATATATATTAGGAAAGGGATTAAATCTGACAAATTTTTAATTTATTTGTTTAAATATTATTTTTTAAATGAATTCTCATATTTGAATATATACTCTGTTTTTATTTTTATCAGGCCGGTAGATGTAAATAAATAAAAAAGCAAACAAAACAGAGCATCTACTGAAATATGATATAATGTTTAAACAAATAAATGAAAAATATGTTGGATGTAATCAATCCTCATTGGGTGCCCTCACACTTGTAGCCTTCTATTTAATAAGCCTAAGATATCGCAACATAAAGTAATGGTTAACAAGCTAATCTAGTCATGACTACTTTAGTGAAGTTAATCTTCACTGGATGGCTAATACTTATAACTTTAAGGTGCATAAATATTTTGAAGGTACTTCCCCATAGTGTAATGGTTAACAAGCTAGTCTTCCAGTACTACTTGTATCTCACCAGGTGGCCCTACACTTGTCACTTTGTTCTATGCTTTTTAAGCCTTGTAAATATCTATAGTTTGACCTTTTACATAAAACTCATTTGTTTTTCTCCCATCTGTTACAGTTCTTTAATTCAAAAACAGTTTTTACTCTGGAAACAATCGAATATGTTGTCATTCATGTGCTTCAAGTCTATATAATACAGTTTTCACCAAATAATTAAACACATAAAAGAATTTTTTTTATGTGGGGGAATAAATTCAATACACATCTGTCAACACATATTCTGAATAAGGACTATTCTAACAATGTATAGGCATTAACAATAGAAAATAGAGTTGACATATTAGATTAAGACATCAAATATTTAGATGTTGAAGATGTAAAGTTTTATATCTAACAGAAGGACTGTTTGTCTGTCAAAGGTTTGCTGCTTGGAAAGTTGGTTCACTGTGTCATACTAGATAATTTTTCTTCCTTGAATCTATCTTACATATTTACAAATGTACCATTCATCTACATTTTGAATACTGTGTCCACATATGGTCCAGTGCTTCAGCTGTATATTTAGAGATTCTTGATAAAATCCAAAGAATCATCTGCAATATTATTGGTCCTGATCTGGTATCTCAGCTTCAGTCACTTTCTCAACTTCATAATGTAGTTTTCCTGTACCTTTTTGATAAATAGATTGATAGTCACTGTTTGGACAAACTCTTTGCTATGGTACCTAGACTTTATGAATTTAAGCGCAATACTAGGTTGGTGGCAAGGTTGCATAAATTCACAGTTGAATTGGCTGTATGTAATTGCAAGTTCTGTGCTAATAGTTTCTTTTCTAGCACTTTTACTTGTGGAACTCTTTTCTGGCTTCAAAAATTTAAATGCATTGTCAACCGTTATCTACTGTTTTTCTTGATTACTATTCTATTGTTCACGCTTTTTAAATAATGTTATTCTTTTTTTCTTATTCTTTCACACACAGTAACACCTTGTGTCTTAGTAGCTTTACTACCTTGCATTGGGTGATATGATTAAAAAAACCAAAAAAAAAACCCAAAAAACAATGCTCTATCCATTTTAATAGCTTTAACTCCACACAATCTGAGGGATGCAATATTAAAAAAAATAATCCTTCTTGGCCTCAAAATAAAACTAAAGATTCCAATTACTGCCTTAATTTCTAGAACGAGAATTCATTATTTACATTAACAGGCAGATTAATATCCTTGTCTTTGTTGTTGTTATCGGAATGTTATAGTAATTGTTCTTTTCTGCCTTTTTTAGGTGTCTTGGGGAAATGTCAAACTAAAAGCTTTATTTACATTATTTATATTCAGACTATCTTTGTTGTTATCAAAACGTTTTGACTGTTATGCCCTCTGGGCCTCTTCAGGTGTATATCAATCTTGATAAACTACAGGGAATTCTAAACTGAACCCTTTATTCAATTTACAAGGGTAAACTTCTCATTCCATTACTCATGTCTAGGGATGTCTCATCTACTTCTTATTTTTATTTAGTACTGTTTAGTAATTGCTTGCTTGCTTGCTTCTATCGAGTGCAAGTATACATTGCCTGACCCGGGGATTGAACTCACAACCAAATTTACAAACCCTTTATTGTTCTCATTCCACTGTCTATATACATGCTCTTTTTGAGTACTTCTCAGTTATCGTTGGTTCTGTTTCCATTGAGTAAGTGTCTGTACTTCCCAGCCCAGGGATTGAACTCACAATTACTATGCTATCAAATTCATGAAGCATCACTTTAATCCTCTAGTCTTTTGTTTCTCAACTTTTCTTATCCTTGTGCCAACCTTGAAATAGTTTTCATGTCTCAAGGAATCCCTGCATAAAAATTATTATACACCATTATTAATATCTATTTATTTTATATTTTATTATAATAACCAAGGATTTTAGTATAGGCTGTAAAGAAATTGAAAATAGTATAGACCGGCATTTCTCAACCTTTTTACCCTTATGGAACCCTTGAAATAATTTTCATGTCTTATGCAACTCCCTGCATAAAAATTATTATATACCATTATTAATATCTATCTCTTCATACCATTATTAATATTTATCTCTTTTATATTTCATTATATAACCAAGGAATTTCTAACAATAAGCCATGTGTGTATCGTAAATCATGAATGTAAAATTAAACAAAAAGTACTCAAAAATGCATTAGCCTGTTTATCACTGTTTCTCGCAGGACCCATAGCAACCTCTTGTGGAACCATAGAGTCCCAGGGAATGCCAGTTAAGAAACACTGGTTGAGGCTATCTTCTATATAATACTAAAAATTTGTGATTACATGTATGCTTGTGTGGTGCGTCTGTCTGTCTGATGATTTATGAGTTGTTTATACAATAAGTACTTTTATTTTAACTTTCTTCAAACAGACAATTTTTTAATTAAAGTATTCTCAAATTAAAGAAAGACACAAGGAGATCCCGATTTGCTGTTTCGTCCAGTTGTTTGTTGAGTAATTATTTATATTTCAGCTTTCTTTAAACAAACAATATTTTAAATATTCAAAAATAGTTTTTTGGCATATTTAAAGAATATTTTCTAGTGAATATGATTTTAAAATATTTTTTGGCAAATTAAAACAATCTGATTTAACGTTTATTGCAGAAGTTCTATTCTTATTAAATGCTATAAACAATCAGTAAAACGTTAAATATGAACTTATAAACTAGACCAATGATGACACGAATGAATTGAAATAATTGAATCATAATAAAATTAACTTTCATTTCAATGGAATGTTGAAATCAACTTCCATGTTTTATAACTTGAACAGTCACTGACCCAGTGGGTCATGGGTAGTCTAGTTGTCCCTAAACCCCTCCATAAAAATAATTATATACTGTTATTAATATCTGTCTTGTTTATATTTTTATTGTAGTTCACATGCTAAACATAATATATGGACAGCCAACATGCGTCACTCAATGATACACGAATCTGCCATGTACAGGTCTTTGTCTACTAACCAGCGGAGGCGGTTTCATATTGACGCCATACAGGTATCTTCAAATACATTCCCTAAGATTGTTATAATTTTTAATAATATAAGAGACTGAAGCCTTTATTATAATAACCAAGGATTTTCTAACAATATGACATATGTGTAAAATTTTGAATATAAAATTAAACAAAAATGATTTAAATATACATTGGTCTATTTATCACTGTTTCTTATGGAACACCTATCGAACACTAAGGTTCTGGGGAACACCAGTTGAGAAACACTAGTCTACAGCTGTTAAGGGAAATTCTTTTGAGACTTGAGAAAGCAAACCTAATCATAATAATATTAAACATAATTGTGAGAATAAAAAATATCTTTATGAGAAATTCTATATATTTTATTATAATAACCACGGAATTTGCAACAATATGCCGTACGTGTATAATAAAATTATGAACAAAATATATTGTTAATCTTCAGAATTGTTCCATAAAATCCTCCATAAAAATAATTATATACCATTATTAATAACTATGTCTTTTATATTTTTATCTTAGTTCATGTGTTAAACATAATATATGGACAGTGTACATGCATCCTGTGCTCAAGTGAGTCACTCAGTGATACACGAATGTAAAATTAAACAAAAATTACTCAAAAATGCATTAACATTAAAAATGCATTATCAGTTTCTTGTAGAACCCCTAGCAACTGCTTGTAGAACCCTAGGGTACCAAGGGACACCACTACACTAGGGTATTGTCATTAAGCTTCAAAATTGTTCCATTGATTAAAGTAGTGTTAACACTGTGTTGAACCTGCATCAGTACAGATACAAAATAGGCCTAAGATCGCATGTGGACATATAACATCAGTTATATCCAAGTTTTTTCTCTGTTAGCAGCAGGACAGTTTGGCATGTCTAGATACAGGACTCTCTGCAACTGGTCATGGTCCAGGTCTTTGTAAGAAGCCTCATGCCAATAAAAACTGAGAAAACAGCACTTGGTAAGATACGTAAGGTCTTGCGGCAATTTTGTTCCTCAATTTACTTTAGTTTCCAATCTACATCCAAGCTACACTTGGAGAATCATTACAGGTACTCAGTTGAAACAGGACCAGCAATAACTCGGTAGTACTAATTTTTAATTATAACTTTGAAAATAAAATTGACCTATAAGCTTCAAAATAAGATTACCACTGAAATCCTTTGATTTTAAAATGGTCAGATTCAGTGTTAAAACTTAATATAAAACTGGTTTGAATTTTTTTTTTTTTTTATGAAAAACAAAAGATGAATCAAATTTATTCAAAGTCCTTATTGATATTCTGATAAAAGTAAATCTAAGCAGATTTTTACCTATCAAATAAAATTTAAAAATGAAAACTTTTTAATTTTAATTAAAAAAAAAAAAAAAAATGTCCTTATCATTAATTTTGGGATTTGATTACAAAATTGTAAACTTTGTTGTTAACTTTTATTGTCAAACCTTTTTGTTCTGCATGCAATCTCAAGTAATAATTGTTCCCAAAGGAATTCATGCAGACAAGTGAATAAAGAAATTCAATTCAAATTGTTAATATGTTTGTCAAGCATATATTGTAGGAATTTGATCCTTCAATCTAAATACAATTGTTTCTTTTTATCAATTGCTATGGTTTGGTAATGACTATTGTTACAAACAGCTGCTAATATGATTCACAGTAATCAATAAAATAGATTTTAATGTCCCTCCATGACTGTTTTTCCAAGGCAATTTTATTAAATGCCCGAGTAATTGATACAAGTATAGCTTTTGTGTTATGATACTTTGCTTTTTATTAAGGACCAACAGGTAGAATTAATAATAACAAATACTTCATATACCTTGGTGTATAAATCAGTTATAACAAATTTAGTATACAAGATAAGGAAAGTGAACATAGGATAAGCCGTACTAGGAGTAGATTTGTTCAACACCACAGGATGCTACTAAAACAAACCATTAAACTAAGAACTTGAGTTCTTTATTATAGATTTATAGATCCTGTCACTGGATCTAACTAATGCCTTTATCCACTGTGCCATGTGTCCTTGAGAACCCCAGCGAGTGAAATAAAGGGTTCAGTTTGACATTTCAACCACCTGAAGAAGGCCAGCGTGGACAGCGGCCGAGACGCTGTAATAAATATGGTGACAAAGATGAGGACAATAGTCTGAATAATGTAAATAATGTACATACCTCATCTCAGAAATATAGACAGAAACTTGAGTCCTGTTCTTAAATAGTTTTATCAGATTGAAACTTTCATACAAAGGTCATGAAGAAATGTCTGTCAGATGCATTCAACCACTTCCAATGGTTAAAAATGGTTTTGAACAAATCAAAGCAAAGACCATCCTTCTTCAAGACCTTGTGAACTGGTACTGCAGAATCACAAAGAGCTGTATCAAATAACAGAAAACACATCACCTGAAGACTTTGGACAGCAGTAACAATAGCACATCTAACTCAAAGAGAAAATAATGATATAATCAAGACATTCCACACTGCTTCAAACAAAAGGTTAGGAAATAAACACCCATCAATACTGGAAAGAGCAATAAAAGTTACTTGACTTGAGATACCTATTTTCCTGAAAAACATTTTTAAGAGAAAGATTTTATAAATTTCAACCAACTGTGGCATTGGTTACTTGGTCAATGAATGAACATTTCCACATAAAAAAATGGCTAATATTCCTACTACTAGTACAGTTTTCTCCTCTCCTATCTGTAATGGTGGAAAGGGAAGAGGTTGTCTTTAATTTATATTGAAAACCTTTGAAAGAGATCCTAAACCCCCAAATAACCTTCTTCTATGTCTACCTACCTCGGTGCTGCAGGTCAAGGTTTTGTAGACTTGAGGTGGAAGGCCTGAAATATGACACCATGTTTAACTGCATGTTATTCTCTTTCAGATCTGTCCTTGGCAGCACTCAAAGCACCCTGAAAATCTGTCCTAAATCTGTGTGTCATTTCAAAATTCAAGTCAGATTTTTTCCAATCATTACAGCAAAGTCTCACAAAATTTAGGAACACTAAAAATGTTTGCCAGTATAAATTAATGGTAACTGCTCCTTCACTAGATGCTATTTTGGTTTATGAAACATTTCATAGGAACATCTTATTTTCCAATAGCAGGGAAAAACCACATTTGAAAAAAATTATTAATAACATAAAATAATTAAAAATAATAATCAAAAAGCATAATTAAATAAATGTCAAATAGTCTGAATTTGTCTTATGCTCTTAATTTTGGGAGAAGTGCATTAAAAGAAAGCCAGATGGCTTACTAATGATTTTCATTTCGTGTAATTTTTTTTTTTTTTTAGAATTGGCTCTAAATGAACTGCCAGAAATAACTGTCATGTTCAGGGATTTATTTTTCGAATTCAAAAAAAATATGACTCATATATTTTTTGTCCAATGAAAATGGTGGCTTTTGCCATTGTAAATTTAAAGTTGAGATCTGTTGTGCCACCCCCGAGGGTATTTAAGATACCAGAATAGACAAAGCCTGTTGGCTGTGGCAGAACGTAGTTAAATGTCAGAAGGGATTGGATGTCACATGTGACAAAAACCAGATTGATTTAGTCATCAGATATGAAGCAGGTGAAGCTGGCTGCAGAAAAGTTCCAGGCTTCCCTCATGTGAAAGTAACCAGAAGAGCAAGGGGCAGAAAGTTCAGGCTTCCTCATGTGAAAGTAACCAGAAGAGCAAGGCAGAAAAAAAGTTCCAGGCTTCCTCATGTGAAAGTAACCAGAAGAGCAAGGGCAGAAAAGTTCCAGGCTTCCTCATGTGAAAGTAACCAGAAGAGCAAGGGGCAGAAAAGTTCCAGGCTTCCTCATGAAAGTAACCAGAAGAGCAAGGGCAGAAAAGTTCCAGGCTTCCTCATGTGAAAGTAACCAGAAGAGCAAGGGGCAGAAAGTTCCAGGCTTCCTCATGTGATAACCAGAAGAGCAAGGGCAGAAAAGTTCCAGGCTTCCTCATGTGAAAGTAACCAGAAGAGCAAGGGGCAGAAAAGTTCCAGGCTTCCTCATGTGAAAGTAACCAGAAGAGCAAGGGGCAGAAAAGTTCCAGGCTTCCTCATGTGAAAGTAACCAGAAGAGCAAGGGGCAGAAAAGTTCCAGGCTTCCTCATGTGAAAGTAACCAGAAGAGCATTCCAGGCTTCCTCATGTGAAAGTAACCAGAAGAGCAAGGGGCAGAAAAGTTCCAGGCTTCCTCAAAACCAGAAGAGCAAGGGGCAGAAAAGTTCCAGGCTTCCTCATGTCAAAGTAACCAGAAGAGCAAGGGGCAAACCCTCATGTCAAAGTAACCAGAAGAGCAAGGGGCAGAAAGTTCCAGGCTTCCTCATGTGAAAGTAACCAGAAAGCAAGGGGCAGAAAAGTTCCAGGCTTCCTTGTGAAAAATAACCAGAAGAGCAAAACAGAAAAGTTCCAGGCTTCCTCATGTGAAAGTAAAAGAGCAAGGGGCAGAAAAGTTCCAGGCTTCCTCATGTGAAAGTAACCAGAAGAGCAAGGGGCAAAAAGTTCCAGGCTTCCTCATGAAAGTAACCAGAAGACAAGGGGAAAAAGTTCCAGGCTTCCTCATTAAAAAGAGCAAGGCAGAAAAGTTCCTTCCTCATGTGAAAGAAACCAGAAGAGCAAGGCAGAAAAGTTCCAGGCTTCCATGTGAAAGTAACCAGAAGAGCAAGGGGCAGAAAAGTTCCAGGCTTCCTCATGTGAAAGTAACCAGAAGAGCAAGGGGCAGAAAAGTTCCAGGCTTCCTCATGTGAAAGTAACCAGAAGAGCAAGGGGCAGAAAAGTTCCAGGCTTCCTCATGTGAAAGTAACCAAAGAGCAAGGGGCAGAAAAGTTCCAGGCTTCCTCATGTGAAAGTAACCAGAAGAGCAAGGGGCAGAAAAGTTCAGGCTTCCTCATGAAAGTAACCAGAAGAGCAGGGGCAGAAAAGTTCCAGGCTTCCTCATGTGAAAGTAACCAGAAGAGCAAGGGAAAAGATTCTTAAAATTTATGCCTGATGAAAAAACATTTTAAAAAAACTTTTAGAGACAAGAAAACTAAGCAAGAAATGACATTGAAAAAATATCATTAAAACAGCCCCCCCCGTAAACCCCAAAGCAGTGAAACATTGAAAAAATATCATTAAAAACAGCCCCCCATAAACCATGTGGGGACAAAGGACAAAAACAGCCCCCCCATAAACCATGGAGGACAAAGCAATAAATGAATGACATTGAAAAAATATCATTAAAACAGCCCCCCAAACCATGTGGGGACAAAGCAATAAACAAGCTGAATGACATTGAAAAAATATC
The DNA here is from genome assembly GCA_903632075.3 of Acanthosepion pharaonis. Classification (NCBI taxonomy): domain Eukaryota; kingdom Metazoa; phylum Mollusca; class Cephalopoda; order Sepiida; family Sepiidae; genus Acanthosepion; species Acanthosepion pharaonis. The sequence goes on along the minus strand of CAHIKZ030004860.1, from coordinate 1,424,793 downwards.
ATTAAAACAGCCCCCCCAGTAAACCATGTGAGGACAAAGCAATAAACAAGCTGAATGACATTGAAAAATATCATTAAAACAGTCCATGTGGGGACAAAGCAATAAACAAGACAAAAAAATATCATTAAAACAGCCCCCATGTGAGGACAAAGTAAACCAGCTGAATGACATTGACAAAGCAATAAAACAAGCCATGAAAAGCACATTGAAAAAAATATCATTAAAACAGCCCCCCCCAGTAAACCATGTGAGGACAAAGCAATAAACAAGCTGAATGACATTGAAAAAATATCATTAAAACAGCCCCCCATAAACCATGTGGGGACAAAGCAATAAACAAGCTGAATGACATTGAAAAAATATCATTAAAACAGCCCCCCCAGTAAACCATGTGAAAAAGCCAAACAAGCTGAATGACATTGGACCATGTGGGGACAAAGCAATAAACAAGCTGAATGACATTGAAAAAACAAGTAAACCATGAATAAACAAGCTTGAAAAAAATATCATTAAAACAGCCCCCAGAAACCATGTGGGGACAAAGCAATAAACAAGCTGAATGACATTGAAAAAATATCATTAAAACAGCCCCCCCAGTAAACCATGTGAGGACAAAGCAATAAACAAGCTGAATGACATTGAAAAAATATCATTAAAACTGCCCCCCACCATTGACAAAAATAAACAAGCTGAATGACATTGAAAAAATATCATTAAAACAGCCCCCCCAGTAAACCATGTGAGGACAAAGCAATAAACAAGCTGAAAAAAATATCATGAATGACATTGAAAAATATCATTAAAACAGCCCCCCAGTAAACCATGTGAGGACAAAGCAATAAACAAGCTGAATGACATTGAAAAAAAAAAATATCATTAAAACAGCCCCCATAAACCCAAAGAGAATGACATTGAAAAATATCATTAAAACAGCCCCCAGTAAACCATGGAAACAAAGCAATAAACAAGCTTGACATTGAAAAAAAAAATATTTTTCCCCGAGAATTTGTTTATCTTTGTTTATCTATTATTCGAGTGCATCACTTTTTTTCTAAGCAATTTCTTAATTTTAACATTTTTTCTTTCTTTATTTTGTGCTGGTGAGATGGAAAAGTACTAGGAAGAGGAAAAAAAAATTAAACAATTATATCCCAACCCTAGAAAGAAGAGGTATTGAGCAAAATTTCATGGGAAATTAGCTCAGGGGGAGGTGTTGTAATTGAATGCCCCACACTCCCTATCGCTTATGTGGACTGATTATATCAGTAGATATATATAGTGAGTATATGATATACCTGGGGGTTTTGCTACGGGAATTACTAGCCTGGCACCTGATTCCCTGTCTTTCAGTAGTGTATTCTCTTTTACAATAAACCTCTTTTTCTTTCATCTACACATGTGTTGCTGTTCCTTTACTCAAGTACCACCTTTGTTTATAACCTCTTAAAGGATACAACACTTTATTTGAAAAATATTTGTAAATCTTTTTAGAGCAAATTATTTCTAAAATTTTGTTATATTATCTTGCCTTGTACTTAATAAGGTGCATGAAAGGAAATTTTCGTCCAAGCCTTTTTTGTAAAATTTGTATTGTTTTGTTTTTGTATAATAAATGTTTGTACTTTTCCAATTTCATGCAGTAGTATTGAATCTTGTTTGTTATTGTTTGTGCCTTTTTTTAATATTCAAAATGAGAGGTGAGCACTTTTCTCCCATTCCTTCTCAGAAAAATAAATTCTTTTATTTTGCAAGAAAAAATTAGTTATTGCAAATCAGTTTTTCTATATTTTGCACAAAAAATTTAGATATTGTAAATAAATTTTTTATAATTTTTCAAAAATAAAATAAAATCTATTACTTTTATCAACACTTCTGCTGTGGATTTACTTAAAAGTTTTTACAAAAATTACATTGACTGCTGTTGACATATTTATAAATTTTCAAGACACCATGAAATATCAGTCCATGGTGTTTATGTCATAAGCTAACTAGTGCTTAGTGCTATTTCCAAACCGATATCGACATATGATAGCAAGCAAGACAAACTGTTTTCATCATATTGTGTTCAGCTTTGTCAGTATTGCAGAGTATCAATTTGAAGCCAAAATGGTGTTCGTAAGACAATGCTGTCATTTATTTACAGTAAATGGTAATTGTCTATTTTTCCCAAAATGGGCCAGCACAGCCAGGCAACAATGCTATAATGATGCCACAGTGAATGTGTTAATTAGTTCATAAAACTCTACTGATATAAGTGTCAAAGTTCAAATTAATGTGTAATGCAATGCAAATATTCAAAATAGTCATAAAAGCAAATCAGTTTTTGAGATGTTTCTTAGTCAAACACAATAGTTAGTTCCAATTTACAATCCGGTTCCTTTGATCATTTGCACCTTAATTATTCACCAGGGGACTAATTAACTCATTCTTTAACTTCAGAGGTTGAGTTAAAAAAAAAAAAAAAGAAGTTCCTAGTGGCTTAATAGTAAACAACATGAACAATAGATTTAATGAGCAAATTTCAAATTCTGACTGAGTCAGTGTTCCTTTATCCATGCATGTCCTTGGGAAAGGCACTAATTGATCTCTTCTATGCCAAACTATCGACAAACAAAGCAGGGCAGTTCAATTGGAAACCAGATTAGAAGAAGTGAAACTCCTTGAAGTGGTCAAACACCAACTTCACTTCTTCCTCACATCTTCTGTAGTCAAGATGCCGTTGCCTTTAAATTTTTGAAGATCAAAGTTGTCTGGAAAGCATGGAGCCAGAAGAGAGCTCCACAAGCAAGAAAATAAACTAGCATAGAGCTTACAGTTACATCTAGCCAATTCAACTGTAAATTGATGAGACCTTGATGCCAATCTAGTACTGTGCTTAAATTCATAAAGTCTCCACACCATAGTGAAGAGCTCATCTGAACAATTACCATGAAAATATTTACAGAAAAAGGCACAGGGAAACAACTTTGTGGTGTTGGGAAAGTGACTGAAGCCGAGATGCCAGGTCAGGACCAATAATATTTCTGATTCTTCTTCATGCCATGTTCAAGGACACATGGCACAGCGGATAAAGGCGTTGGTTAGATCCAGTGACAGGACCCAAAGAGTGTGAGTTCAATACCCGGTTAAGGCAGTGGAGAACCTTCAAAGGGAAATTAATAGGAGATAACTGATAACTGACATCCATTAAACATGGCACGTGGAACTAGAACAGTCTACACCGGTAAGCGAAATAAAGGGTTCAGTTCAACATTTCAACCACCTGAAGAAGTCCGGAGTGTACAACGGCTGAAATGTTGTAATAAATATGAGGACAATAGTCCGAATAATGTAAATAATGTACATAATACCTCATATACCTCAGATAGATTCTGGAGAGAAAAACTGTCTAGCATGTTACAGTGAACTAACTTTCTTAGCAGCTGACCTAGCAATGAATTCATTGTAGTCTTTCCACTTCATCAGCTCAGAATGTTAACTGGAGAAGGCACAATGGGTCACTCTCCTGGAGGTTAGCATCAGCCATGCTGATGGAAGGCAGAAAGGGATCTCCAAGATGAATAATAGACAGCATTTTTGATTTAGAGGTGTTAAAATTAAGCCATTCTTTCCCTCAGTTGTTTTTGTGATCAGCCACCAATTTGACCATATCGATCAGATTTAGTATCGATATAAAAAACAAATGTTTGAGTAGCATTTTTTTTTATATTTCACAAATACACACAAACACGCAAGCATGCATACATTATTTCAGTCATCATTTTTATTGGATACCTGTGTTTGAGTAGATGCCCTGTTTATTTTAAAACAGTATTATTACTATGCATCTGGTGCGCTTTGACTGCTCAACTACAAAGATCTTCACAATCAGGCAACATACTATTTTGTCTTTGAAGCACATTTACTTGTTCAGATTTTTCCATGAAATGCATATCTGCTCAGTTTTGTATTTGAAACATAAACAATTCCTTAAAAATTACTTTGTTTATACATTGGATACAAAACTGAACAGATATGTGTTTCAGAGAAAAATCTGAATGATTGAATGTGCTTTAGAGGCAAAATAGAATGTTGCTTGATTGGGAAGCTCTTTGTAGTCAAGCGGTCAATGTATGCCAGATCAGATAGTAGTTCCTCCAGCAAAAGGTGGTGCAGGCTCAAATGCTGCTGAAAGGCACATTTTCTTTAAGTTTTCTTGAGTACACAGTCCAGTAGAATAAATAAACACTGTTTAAAAATTAATGGAGCATCCACTTAAAAAAAAAAAAGACATGTAAAAGTAACAAAAAATGTCAGATTAAAAAAATAAAATCCTTTACTTTTTTAGAAATTATATATATATATATATAAATAAATTCCCAAGAGGATAGAATCCAGGTAGAACTCAATGTCCAGGACAGAGTAAGAATATAACATAAAAGGCTCAAACACTAATATTCCATAGTTATAATTTATTACATTGCAATCGTAATCACGATCCAATTCATCAGACCTACAAATTCAAATTTTTTTTTTTTTGAATTTGTAGGTCTGATGAATTGGATTGTGATTACAATTCCAATGTAATTATAACCATGGAATATTAGTGTTTGAGCCTTTTATTTATATATATATATATATATATATATATATATATATATATATATATATATATAGGGTGTGTAAGTAGTGTAATATTTAACAGCTCAGAAAGAGAAATTGTCAAGTTGTATCTGAATTTTAGCCGAACTTGTTACATTAACTTTCGTACAAATAACCTTAGGAAAGTTATGAATCCATCTCTCCCCCTCAGTTGTGGGTTAAACAACAAAGCAGATTTGGCTCTCTAGCCATGGTTAGCAACCAGTCTAGTAGGAGGATAACTCTGAATTCAAAACTGTATGTAGCTCAAAGCTCATACAGCCATGGTAAAGATTATGGAGTTCACATTTAATGGCAGTGAAGGAATATGGACTTTATGATCTTTTCTGATGTGGATGAGGGGGAGGAGATACCTAATTCAATGTACTGATTTTTAATCCAGCTATTTTATCTGTATTTTTAATCTTGAGTAAATTAAGTCACATATTCAGGATGTTACAATTTTATTTTTTGTATGAATGTGTTTATATATCGGATGTGCAGGTAGTGTAATGGTCAATGTTATAAAATAAAATAAGACATATCTTGGCTGATTTACAGGCAAATAAACTAACATACTCAAGAGCGAGAGCCAGATGTGAACGAGACAAGGCCCCGTCACAAAATGACCATTATCTTTGTTTACACATGTTCCCGATGCACGAGTTCCGGTCGAAAAATAAAATAATATTTTAAAGTGTTTCTATTTTTTGACCAATAAAAATACTTCCCTGCTAATTATACTCGCGTCGTTTTTCGAGCCTGTTAAGCCATAAAATATGCCATAAAAGGAGTCACACGGGGAAGTACAACAGCAGTCAACAGGAGGCCAGGGAAGAGACCTGTCACAGTCAGGCTGAGCAGTCAGCAGCAGTAGCGCCACGCCAACCAGTGTGAACTACTATGAGAGATCAACACAGATCTTCAGCCGGCCTATGAACTATACTACAAGGTAGCTGTCCCAAACCCACACGTTCCTATTGAAATAAATCATGTAAATCTATTTCTGCTGTTGTCATATTTCCTTACGTTTGTCTATAACATCAATAGCACAGAATGAGAAATTGGAGATCAAGGTTCAAATTACAGTTGAGCTTGTGACATTCACTTCTGTTTTATACTTGAAGATACATTCTCTCTTTTTTTTTCTCTCTCTCTCTTTGAGAAAAAAAAAAAAAAAAAGGAGAGAGAATCTTTTTTACTTACCCATAGTAAAGAAAAGTGTTAACTGTATAATGTCAGACTAAATATTTGTCATCGATGGAAGGAGGCATTACAAACTGTGGGTAAGGAGGCAGTACAAAAACTGGCAGGTGTATTTTTTGATGTTCTGCTGTTGCATTAGAACGACAATTCATGAAACTAGAGGCAAGTGGGAGAGGAGGGGAATGTTCCGATGATGACTAATGAAACTTAGATAGTGAGCAGGGCAAAGGTACATTACTTCCCTGTTTGCGCAAGGATAAAGAGATTGGGTATAAGTTTAATTCTTTTGTTGTTGAGCACAAACTACATGTGAAAATACCCTTGGGAAAGGTACGAATCCATCTCTTCCCTTAGCTATATGTTAAGTAGTAGGTCAGACGAAGGAAAAGGCTTAATTCATAATTGGTTGGACATGGGACTAGCAAATCTATCACATAAAACCCTAGTTGCTATGGAAACCACAGCAACACTGCCTAATGTTGTGAGCCAAGGAGAATATAAATCCAGGGAGAGCTCAATGTAGACTACAGAGCATTATAATGATAATAATAAAGAAGGAAACTTTAATTATTCATTTCAATTATAATTTATTTCGTGAACACTGTAATGTTCATCTCTTTAAATTGAAATCTCCTTAGTAAATGGAGACAATATGCCGGATGGATATATTAGACTGATGGCAGGGAGGGAAAGTAAGAGAGAAGAGATGGGATATATTGTAAGAAAAAGTTAAGGAATTAGTAGTTGAGTAGTAGTAAGCTTAAACTGGCTGGCCTAGATGAGAATTTTTCCTTTAAAATTTAGGACATTTTATATTGGGTTATATATTAAATTGAGCAATAAGATTTGTTGTTTTAGGCAGGACAGACCAATTCTATTGCAAATTAGTTAATTTAATGAAGGAGACCTTAATTCAAATAATAAATTTAGATTATAATAATAATACCAAATTGTTTCTTCAGACTGAAATTTCTAAATCAATGAAGACAATGTACTGGATGGCTATATTAGATTGATAGGGGGGAAGGTAATGGAAGAGAGGAGGTGTGAGAGAAGGAGGGGAAGGCTCTTCAAAAGAGATGAGATGGAGGGTGGAAAAGAAAGTTTTAAGACGGTAACAGATAGGTAATAGTAAGCCTTAAAATACTGACCTGGCCAAGAATTTCCTTAAAATTTGTGTGTGTGTGTGTGTATATAAAACACACGCATATGTTTTTGTATATTTCCTATCTGTAATTCTTGCTTTAAAGAGTTAAAAAGTTATCTTCCTTGCACTAACGCTGCCAAGTGTCTGTGCCACATGATGTTTATAAAATCCAAAGGTGAAAAGATCAAATCTGACGAAGAGTAGAGTACAATAACAATAATAATAACTGGAAAAAAAATATATTTGAAGATTCACATAATATACCATCATTTTTTGAAGGCAGGGCCAGCTTAAGGTACTAGCAACTTGGACAGTCGCCTGGAGCATCATCAAGGCTGAGGGTGCAATCTTGTGAAAATTTAAAAAAAAAATTATACTTGAAAGGGTGCTGAAGTTCAACTCACCCAGAGTGTCAGCAACCCTAGGGCCAGCCCAGTTTAGAGGTATAGGTAAACTAATATGAATAATAAATTATATGGGAGAAAGTAACTAATAAACTGGTCCACTAAGAATACATAATAATCAGAAAAATAAATTTAAAGACTCACATGTGAAGATAATATGAACAAAACAATTTCATATATGCTGCCAATGAAAGGATAAAAAGATGTATAAATGTTTATTATGCAAACACATAGTGTTTATTAACATATCTGAAAATGGAGTCATTATGGATGATAGGATTCAAATTTTCTTTTCAAAATGTCACAACAAAGTCTTTGAAATCAAACACATAGTGTCTTGATTAAAAACTATTTTCTTTTTCAATAAAATAGTACAAATTTTAAAAGAAAAATACATAGATTTTAATATTCAGAATAATCCATGTAAATAAAAAAGTAAAAATAGAACAAATATGTTTAAAAAAAGGGGGAAGAAAATTCAGTATACTTTTATTTTAAAATAAGGCCTGACATTTAATTTATAGTCTAATCTCAATCGATCCAGAGCCTTATCATATAGCTACTTGAACAGACATCATGGATTACAAGAGCATCCATTAAATTTTATGATTTGATGAAAGTAGATTTAAAATCTAAATCTATTACAATAAATTTCTTACTTTTATAATTTGCAATGAAGTCATTGATAATTTTATCAAAATATTTGCTAATATTTAACCTTTTTATTTATATGGTTTCTCAATGTGTAAAAAAAAAAAAACAAAAAAAAAACGATGTTATGTATACTTCTAATTCATCTATCATACACCTACCACGTCTTTTAAATACCATAGATTGATAAAAATCTTTGATTAAAAGATGGCATGACATCAGGATTTGTATTTATACTGCATTTTTCTTACTTTTCATCATAGGTACCATAATTTGTACTGTATAAAAAGCAGAATTTAAGTAAGAATATTTGAATCATAACTTCTGCTTATTCAATGATAATAGAGAAGTTTATAAATATAAAACTGAGTGCAAAAAGGCAAAATTAATGAAGGATTTTGATTACACTGAATCTGACACCCAAAATGGAATAAACAGATACTGCTGTTGTAAAATGAGAAATTTATTTAATGATTGAATACTTAATCGCAAAAATAACTTGTGCCCATCTACCATACTTTCAACAAACGGGTGGGGTACCGCCCTAAATACTAAAGAAAAATGTCTATCCTCCTATTATTCTGGTTTGCTGTATTATTTATCTTCCTTGTTGAGAAGGGTGTGTCTGCTTAATTTGGTTGAATGAGATTGTCACTCTTGCCTCTTAAATAAACAGGGTGAGGTGAGAGTTTCAAATAATATACGGATGTGGTCACTTAGTTTTCAAAATTTTAATAAATATAACCACCTACTATTCATTTAAGAGGCAAGAGTAATTTTTTTCTCATTCTGTATTCTTGAATAAACGAGGTTGGTATACTTACTAAAATTTTGAAAATTAAGACTTCCTCCCCCACTTTATTTGAACCGTCACCATTTTAATTCAAGAAATAAGAGGAACTACTTATATAATATTCTTAGTATTTTTTTTCTCCATTAGGAAAAAAAAAAATATGTCCAAATTAAAAAAAAAAAATAGGGTAATTCATAACAAATACTTTATTATTATCATAAAAAATTCTTTTTAATTTGCATTTGTTTTATAGCCACATGCTGGGTCATAACCAGTGACTTGAGAGTAAGTGAAGGGTCTGATTTTTTGTTTTTTCTATTTAATTAAAACAAAAGACACATTAACACCCCCCACCAAAAAAAAAAAAAAATTGGACAAAGCTCTTTGCAGGATATGGGCTGTGCTACTGAGAACTATTTCAGAGATTTCCTGGTAAGATGGTGCACCATGGATTTTTTTTTTATTTGTTTGAGTTCCTTTCTTTATCAAACCAAAATCTCTAACCACAACAGGAACAGTTCTAGATTTTAAGTGCCACTTTTTTATTTCCATATGCAAATATTTGCATTTGTTTAATTTTTAAAAAAAACCCCCAAAAAAACAAACCTTTGCAGAGATGTTTTTTGACACTTGGTACGCACATGTCAATCGGTGTGTGAACTTATTATTATTATCCTTACTGATTTATATTTGGGTCACCCACCCTTGTTCCTTTTCAGGTTAGACAATAATAATTTTGTTAGAGGGGGATACTTTAATTGTTGTATGTTAATTTCTTTTTTTTTTTTATTATTATTTTAATCATTTCACCCGAAGGAAGGTGATAATGTCACTAAGATGCAAGGGGTTACTGGGAGAGAAAGTGAATGAGAAAGCTTTAGGAAAAGGGAACAGAAACTCAATCCTAAACAGGAAATAAGGGATAAACCTCTACTAAAGTTCAAAAGATGGCAAAAGAGTGTGAACTGGGCAACAGGTAAACCTATCTACTCCTATTAAATCTCACAGCTACTCAGTGTAAATATGATTAGTTTGGACTAATTTGTATTTATTTCACAATGTTTCAGTTGTGTACTTTCCTCCTTCAGGTGCTTTGTGTTATAGACTGTTGAATCTTATGCACAACAAATCAATTAGCAGATCAAAACCAAATATTATGTCTGTGGATAATTTGTAGGACAATCAGAAAAGAATAAAAAATGAAATTGGGATTTTATCAACTGGAGGTCACGAATGGAAGTAGGGGAGAAAGAAAAAGGAACTTCATCTTCCCTTAAATATAACAAAAACACACACACACAAAGATGAGGAACTTAAAATATCAGTTGTATTGTGATAAAGTGTCTTATTGTCTGGTTTGCTTGTGAAGTAAGTTTAACAATCACTGAGTGCTTAACTATAGCAGTCTTGTATAAACTCAGCTAAACTTCATAAATAACAAGAAATATAAGTAATACTAAAACTAAATTTTTTTTTTCTTTTTTACATGGCCTTGTGGGTTATTAATTATTTTCCACTTTTTATCCTCCCCCATAGCCCCAATGTTTCAAGCCTATCACTATCTCCATGAAAAGTATTCCGACAAGCTACATTTTCTGGTTCCACCAGTTCAAACATTTACAGCTAAAATCTTCCATGCCATGTATATAAAGTTGAATCATCTGCATGCCTTTTGTATTCTATTGGTAAGGAGGATGTTCCATTTGTACAACTTCTTCCCAAGAGTTGCTACTTTATGGAACAGACTCATGGGAGGATGAACAATATGATCTTAATCTATTCAAGTTTATGTCTTATGTACCCTCATAATCTGCACATACATCTTCCTATGTCTATACAACTTGATTTAGTAACCTTCTTACTTGAGTGACTAATGGGCCTTGTATCAGGTGAACATTTAGGAAAACAATACAGCAACAAACAATACTGTGTATCTTTAATGTTGAGGTATTTTTATCACTTTTAAAACCACTCTGAATGATTACATTTATGAAGTGTTCTGTAGGTTTTAGATTTTACAATGTATTACAATAATATTTTCTTTCCCTTAACAGGATTATACATGAACATCACCTTCCAAAGCTTTCATTTCAATAACTGGATATTCATAAGGCAAGCAAACTTTAAAAAATGTTTTAAAATATAAATTAATCTTTGAAACTATTTGCAGACTTTAAACCAAATCAGGTGTTTCTGAGTAGCTTTAAGTACAACAAACAGTAAATCTGATTTAAGTGGAAATTGATCAAACTACCTTTTTGTGAACAGAAATTAAATGTTTTTTCAAGATATTTACCTTGTAGACAAAACCATAAAACTAATGTCATTCTAAGTGAACACTGCATTGTCAAGTTATATCTTAATCAGCTCAGCACTTAAGATATCACATCATGAAGCAATGGTTAGGAAATTAGTCTTGAAAAACATTACAACTATAATGAATGACTTTCACAGAGCATACTAGATTAAACTAAGGTCAATCTTTAACTTTCATGCCTGCAATACAATGTGTCAAATGTGTGTTTTTCCCTTGACACCACTATTATTTTAACTACCTTCACTCCTCAGCAGTGTTGCAATAAAAAGTGATTAGAATTTTAATAAAACCCAAACACATGAAAGTGAATTTATACATTTTCTTCGTTCTTTGGGAGAATTTACAACAAAAATATTAAACACTATTAGGTTTTATATTTACTACATTTTAAAAATGCAAGCCAACTAATACAATGCTTACCATTTATCAGTTTATAAAGAAATAAATTTTTTTTTATTCATAAATTTATAAAAAATATCTGTCAAATGTAAGAAATAAGCAGATAACAATGAGTATCTAATTATAAATTTTGAAAAAATGCATTTTTCAAGTATTTTCAAGTATTTCAAGTATTTCAAGTATTTCAAGTATTTCAAGTATTTTCAAGTATTTTCAAGTATTTCATTTATGTAGCAATTCATTGATATTTTTATAAACTTTTTTTTCAGTTATAGTAAATAATAATTATTGCATTGTAGATGATTTATATATTTTGATAATTTTTTTTTTTATTTTTGAATAAAAAGATATCTTTTTACATTTATTTCTTTATAAAACTGGAAATAATAAATCTTTATAAAAGGTAAATAATAAATACTGCATTGTACTTGGTTCACCTTTTTATAATCTTTTAAATAAACATTACTGAGGGAGTAAAGATAGTACAAAATAATAGCGGTGTCAAAGGAAAAAAGTACATTCTTTTGACTCACTGTTTCTTTTTCTTTTTTTTTTTTTTGTGATCATGAAAATTAAAGTTTGCCAAATTAAATTTGTTTTCTCTGGGAAAAAAAAGAAAAAAAAAGTGGAAGTCTGAATTTTATTAATCTCCTTCCCTCCCATTTCGTACTTCATCTGAAAATACTTATTAGGTTGGGACAGAAACATTAACAGTACACTATTTACATTAGTTGGACTATTGTCCTCCAAGTTCTCCATTGCCTTAACCAGGTATTGAACTCACACTCTTTGGGTCCTGTCACTGGATCTAATCAATGCCTTTATCCACTGTGCCATGTGTCCCCAAGGAGACATGGCACAGTGGAAAACTTGGAGTGGGGAATTAACAGGAGATAACTGATAACCAACATCTATTAAAACATGGAATGTGGAACTAGAACAGTCTACCCCAGTGAGAGAAAAAAAGGGTTCAGTTCGACATTCCAACCATCTGAAGAAGGCCGGAGAGTACAATGGCCAAAACACTGTAATAAATATGGTGACAAAGATGAGGACAATAGTCTGAATAATGTAAATAGTGTACATAATACCTCATCTCAGAAATATAGACAGAAACATTAACAGGTAATGAGTAATATTTCTTTTATTATACTCGTTTACATGTACTGTCAAAAAGACGAAGATACATTTTAAAGAAGTTTGAAATTATATTGCTCATATTTTTCTACAGAGGTAATCTTGTATTCTCATTTATAGTGCTTGTTTTTAAATACCAGAAAGAATTTGGCTTTTTAGAATCATTAAAAGTAAGCTATCACAGATAGTAATATATTAATTAGCATTCTGATCTCCAACTTATTAACAAGATAATTCTGTTAAAACAAAAGATGTTTGCTTACTGGCTTTAAGTGATGCCTCTGGTTTCCATAACAACAAACACCCATAAGAAATGGATATAAAGCTGCATAACCAATAATCATACTGTAATTCAGATTATAGAATAGGCATATGAAAAAGCCAAAATATAGTTAATATCTTAAGCAATTATAGATGATTTCCCTAGCATTGGCTTCCAGTTTCCCAACACATATTTCTAATGTGTTGGTAAAGAAAAATTTAAAAAAAAAAAAAATTCTTTTCAAATGTGTGTAGGCCAATATGCAGTGAAATATTAATCCTTGAAAATACAAGGAGAATTTTCATTATTTCAAGAAAAAGTAGTTTTTTTTTTTTTTTTTTTGCCAGGAATTATATCATACTTATACCTATATTAGATTATCTTTGTATTCTTAAAATAATTTTAAAGTTAAATTCTTAACAAACTTCACTGGTTGAAAGAGTCTTCTAACCTGTAAAACATTATTTCCTATCAATTCAAGAATTCAAAGATTGATTAAACCAAAAAATACCATTATTTTTACAAAGGAAATACCAGGCAGTGGAATTAGGGATTTGCCTAATTTTGCTATGCACTTCATTGAAAACAAATTTGTTAAAATATATATATATATATATATATATATATATATATATACAGATTATAAACAGTCTGTGGATTATATATATATATATATATATATATATATATATATATATATATATATATATATATATATATATATATATATTCTAAGATCAAAACAATGACTGATTTTCATTAGTAATATTTCTATGTAAATGATTCTGAGTAGGCAAATTTTCAAAACTATTTCATGATTATATATTTAAAATTTCATAATCCAAAAGTAAAAGTCAGTATTATACAAAAATAATTATGGTAGTATAGTTTAAAAAATAACCATATATGAGTCACTTGGTAAGGTTCAAACACACTTCAGTAGTGTTAGTTACTTACTAACCAATGCTTCATGGTGAAATACTCTGGAGTATAATGATAACATTAGTATGTTAATGTAATATTAGATGTTAATTATGGTTGGTACTGCTATTGTAGAATTCTTATGAGTACACATGGCATAATAATTCAGATAGTTAAACCTACTGGACTTCATTGTATTGTTTTACAAGCACAATACACTAGAATCTAATCACCAAAAATAGTTACACAGGCCTCATTGTTCTGGTGGAATTTTTAGTAGACTTTATAAAATGTGCTTGATACTGGTAAACATGCAGAGATATATAAAAACATATATTATAAATGACAGGATCCAAAGAAAATATTTTTAACTTGCTGTGCCTGACAAAACCAATGACAAAACTTAAGCTGCCTGCAAGTTTTAATGTTTATTTTTTTAAATACAATTTTTTAACTATCTATAAGTAATGGCTAGCAACTTATCTCTGGCTACACCTATCTGCTAGAGTGGCTGTTGCAGACACCTGTTCAGACACATTTACATCTCTTCAACACCTACAAGTTGAGCTGACTATGGCTATAGTTTCTGGTAGAGAGTCTGCAATACGGTATTTTTGAACAAGGCCAGTATGCCCAAACCCTTTGGTCACAATGACTTGTGACTTTGTGCCAGCACAATCTGTATAAAGAAATTATTCAAATGCTTCTATCCAATTTCATTCACAAGGCTTGGGTCAACTTGCAGTATTGCTTTCAAGCACTTCTCCAGTGATGCATGCTGGGATTGATAAATCAGCCATAGTAAGATTCTAACCTGGAATTTATAGACTGAATGCTATAACCAGAATATAATTATATACATAGCACAAAAAAAAAATCCCATAGGAAAAAGAACTCTGAAAACTGACTACATGCCAATTTTTGGCCATACCATCCTGAATAAGTGCAATGCACATGGATGGGAAAAAAAAATGAATATTTAGCTCTTATCAATAATATGCACACTTAACTTTTAGGTGTAAAAAGTGTGGGTGTGCATATTATATATGAATAATTATGGTAAACTAAGTAGATATCTGTTGAGGGAGAGAGTATGCTGGTGAATTCAATCCTCTAGGTGCCATATAGTTCTTGCCTTGTGTTACACTACAAGTTCATGATACACTTAAAAAAAAAAAAAAAAAAAAAAAAAAAGGCAATTATACTTATAAATAATTGATTTTTGATAGATCTTTTTAAAAGAAATTATTCAAGTGCCTGCTCATTATGTCATAAAAACTGTAAAGAATCACTATGAAGGAAAAGGTGCAATTTTTTTTAACTCTTATGCCTTAATCTATTAAATTTGTCACCAAGGTCATTTTGTTCTGCATCACAAGGTTTTATTTTAATTTAGGTTTAAAAATATAAAAACAAGATATATACTTAAGCTTCTGAGTCTAGTTGCAATTATCAAAGCAATACAATACCTTTGCAAAGTGGGGGAGGGTACTGGCCAGTCCTTATCATGTGATCAGTGCTCATAAGAATAACATTTGTAGTGATAATGAGTATAAAGTTCATACAGTGAAAAATCTTGCAGTGAGATGAAACAGCCATCCATTTGCAGATCAAGTTCAGTTTTGCATTTTTGATAACAAACTGAACAGAAACATCACTTCTTTGGGGGTACCAAGCAGAGTATAGAGCTTAGTAAGCATGTTTTGCTTCTGTAATATATTTGATTTTTTTCTATTCTGGCTCTATTATTATTCAGAGTAAGCTTTGTAAATAATTATTTTTATTTAAATAAAAATGAAAATAGGGCGAGTAAACATGTCTAGTACACAGTGCCAGATTTACCTCTAGGCTTAGCTGGCTGAAGCCTCAGGCCCCCAAATCTAGGGAGCCTCCAGCCAAAGAGTATAATATTTTTGACACTGCCATAACACATTGTAAACTAAATAACCTTTCAGTAATTTTAAACATCTGCCTTCATACAAAGTAAAATAAATTATCTGTATTTCTTTAAGTGATAACTTCTAACATATGAAACATCTTTTCTAGTGCTCATGATAAAAAAAAAAATAAAAAAAATCAATCAATAACCCATTAATCTTTATCACTTTGTGACTTCATTTGCTGTACAAAAAGTTTATCCTGCCATTGAAGATGACTAATCCCTGAATAATAGTGTGTTTGAATTTCATAGTTGTGCTGTTATATCCTGCTATGGCAACAGAAAACAACTTTGAGTGAAATTAACAACAAGGTTACTGCAATTGAGATGCCTTAAAAAAGAATGAAGTGGAAAGAGAAGTAATATTAATTAATGCAGCATACTAAAGGTTAAACATAAAAAGGTGATATGAATTATTGATAAAGTTATGAATAATAATAATAATAATAATAATAATAAAAGTGAGCTACAGAATTAGTTAATATTACATGAAGATATTACTTGGTAGTTTGAACAAAATAAAACTTAAACTTGTAAGCTATATTCATTTAAGGAACTCCAATGGAAAAAAACAAAAACAAAATAAAAGCAGATTAAAAAAAAATAAAAAAAAATAACAGAAATTATTAACATCTTTATTGCTTTACTTATATCCAATGTGTACTCAAAATAGCTACTTAGAAGGTAAGAAAAAAGTCATGTATTTTAAATAGTCATCTCTTCATAAGGTAGTAGTGCTAATTGACAAACATTTAAAATACTAAAACTGTGGAGATGCCCAATCAAATCACTAAGTTCATAGAATGAGAAAAAAAAATGTTTGATATGTTTTATGAATCTAGACTCAACATAATGCCTTAACTTAAAGAAAACAAATACTGTGACCAGATTGTACAAGTTTTTGCCTTTTGTAAACTAAAATAAACTTTGAAAGTTTATCACCGAAACAACTGCAGCAGACATTTCTAAAAATTAATCAAGTCTCATCAGTAATATTTACCAGTTGCTTTAGTAATCATTAAATTTAGCATCAATAACTAAATATTAAAAAAAAAAAAAAAAAAAAAAAAAAGAAGAAATATTTGATTGAAGAACAAATGATTGATACGGTTGAAATATGCTGAGTTAGATAAATGTTAAATTTTTTTTTTTTTTTTACTGAGAATGTCATTATTTTTTACTTTTTTGGGGCTTTTAAAACAAAAATGATAGAAAACTTTCCCCACATTCTAAGTATAAATGTTATTGTTCCACAAACTTTTTGGACTAACAAAGAGGAGAGTATGAAGACAAATTATGGAATAATGACATGCATCTATTTTGGACAGTTTAGAGAGTATTTTTTAATGAAACAGGAAGAGGAATTTGATGATATTTATTTTATTTATACAAATGATTTAAAACAGTTGAATAAAACAGGAATTATTAATAACTATTCATAAAAGAATTAACTATGGATGAAATGCCTATTGGAAAGCATGTTGATTTGTGCATACCATTAATGATATCTTTACTAAGCTGACTGATCTTATTTTTACCAATGGATTTGGCTGGAAATGTACAATTGGCACTTGCAAAAAGAAAAAAAAAAGGTCCTTCTTCATACTAGATTAAGCACTCCGGATCACAAATATGATTTTTTAGATTAAATTTTATAAAATTTAATGGATGGTTTTTTTTTGGGGGGGGGGGGTATCTGTTTGTTATATAAATTGTCCCACCTCCACAAATTGTTTTTTTTTTTTTTTTTTTTTACATAGATTACTATCGATTAAGCACCCCAAATTATTATATTCACCCCTACTCAATTTTTTAAAAATCTCAAATAATCTCGGGATATATTTTGTTTTGGCTTCTGTAGGGGGATCATTTTACAATGAATTTACAACACAAACTGGACCTTCAAATAACTTGTGTGCATGTGTATATTTCTGGTAGCAGTGGTTATTGTACAACTCCACTAAATTTGTAATAATCTCCAGACTAACACTACTTTTAATTAAAAATCCTAAATGTTAACTTTAAAAAAAAAGTTTAAAATTTGAATATGAAGGTAATTAAAAAAAAAAAAAAAAAAAAACAAAAAATTAATTAAAACCTGCATATGTTTGTTGGTAGTTAACTGGAGTAGAGATACTTTGAAAGTCCCCTGACAAAAGCACAACTGCGAAGGCACAAGGCTCCAGCTGTTGAATATTGTTTTCATGGTAAAAAAAAAAAAAAAAAAAAAACTAAAATTGGCAAAGTTCAAATTATTTGTCGTACTTTTGACAACTAATTAATTATTATCTAATCACTTTCTTTGCTGAAAGTTTATGATCAAGGGCATTTCGCCGATATCAGATTCATTTGCATCTGAAATTGAGTATTATACTGAGCTTTGGTAAATTGGATTTTTAAATCATTGATAATCTATGAAAAAAAAAAAAAAAAAACCAATAGCCAGAGTGCTTAAGTTAAGAATAAATGCTGTAGCTACAAATACTAATATCAATGTTTAATGAAAGGTAATGAATATCACAGAAGTTATTCAAACATGTATTTTGAGTTGTTACCAGTTTTACAATCTCTCCTAGTCTAAATATTCGTCAGGCTCCGTCAATCAAGAAATATTGAACAGAAAATGCATTTTTTAAAGTTGTATCCAGTAAAAATGCCACAAAAACTGTTTGCTTAGAAAAAGAACTGACATTCCCTAAAATCTATACACTTTTTAATTTAATAAACGTTATTTTTAGTGGAAAGGCATAATTGAGTAGATGTTTTTTTTGTTTATTTATTAAACAGTGTATTTATTTATTTTCGTCTGCCGACCTGAATATTCAAATCTTAAAAGATGCACCTTCGGACAGGATTCGACGTGCTTTACTAGAGGCAAATATTCAAATATATTTATTCTTCGTCTGTTTTACTTTTAAATAAATAAATGGATACTCAAATTTATGGATACAACACTGACTCGTCACTAGACATTATTAGTAATGATAACTTTACGATACACTAAAAATAACGTTTACTTCAGGAAAAAAAATCTGTCGGATTAAAAATTCTCTTAAAAGTTGATCATTAAGATTTTAAGAATAAGACAAAAAAAAAAAAAATACTTCATAAAAACGAAAACCTGTTCAATTTTTCGCAAGTGTGAGATGTTGATTCAGAAATTAAAATAAATAATATTTAACTACTTTTTTTAGCAGTTACAACTTTCCTAAGAGAAGAACCTGTAAAAATAGCCTTTTTTAGTAAATGGTAATTTTAAATAAAAAGAGGATTCCTTATTTCTTTAACACTTATGACTAATGTTTTTTGTTTTTTTGCACCTTGAGGAAAATAAGTTTGAACATGAACAAAAAAAAAAAAAAAAAAAAAAAAAAAAAAAGAAAGATTTAAAAAATAGATTTTTTTTAGTGGGGATATTGTGGCCTACAATCATCAATTTGGATTGAACTGATAACTTTTTCGATTTTAATATTTCATACAAATGCCTGAAAGTGAGTTAAAAAAAAAAAAAAAAGTGTATTTGTAGCATCAACATTAAGAAAAAAAATATTTCTCTCATTATATCATTCAATCAGGACCAATAAATAAGGCTGATAAAGCAAATATAATGAAAACAACACCACCAATAAGAGTTACTGTTCGAGTAGATATCTTCTGAGCAATAATTCTGCCACCAACAACGGCAAGTCCTGTACAAAGACTATGTCCAAATATCCCACCTAGGATTACTCCATATAAATGTTCCCGGGCGGCCAAAATAATAGTCGCAATTTGTGACCTATCACCCCATTCAGCCACAAAAGTGAGCGTCAGTGCCTGAAGGAAAACAGTAGATAAAATCCCACTGAACCATCGTCTGCCAGGAGTACGTATAATTCCAGTTTCCACGTCCTGAGAGTAATTAATTTTCTGCATTTCATCTTCTCTCTTTTTTAAATCAGCTTGCACTTCTTCGTATTCTTCTTGGGCTCCATCCGGTGACATCTCGTAACCTTCCTTCAACATCTTTAAACCAAAACCAGCGAAAAGTAGCGAAGACACGTAGTAGGTATACTTTCGAGGAATGACGGTAGTAGCATAGCCAAGTATAGCTGACATTATTGTCATTAAAGCAAGAGCTGTCATCGCTCCCATGAAAACAGTTACCCGTGAATGTCGCATAGCCATGATAGCAGCGATGAAGAAGGTTTTGTCGCCTAACTCCGACACGACAATAACAGAGAGGGAAGCCACGAAGGCGTGGATGAAGCCAAGGTTGCCTTGTTTAATAACTTCAACTTCTTTCTTTTTTTGCGAGAGTTCATTGTTTTTACCGGGTAGAGAATAACTCTGTTTTGATTTCTCCAGACCAGGTGGAGCGGCGATACCTTCTTTTGGTAAAGGTTCCCTGGGTACAGATTCGCCTAGACATGGTCTGATATGGACAAAAATACATAGACATAGAGTAAGTACTACTATCACACCACAAGGGTTCCGTAGTGAACCGGTCATTTCTTTACCCACACAACAACCCTAACGAATATAGGGTTGAATATGTAAATACAGTGGTGATACCACTAATCGAAATTACACTCGTTAAAACAAAATAACGTCGAGTTCCAGCCTGGAAGGCGTATCACCTGGGCAGGCAATATATCCAACACAATACTGCCTGACTGTCTGTGGGAATCATTTGGCCGGAAGTTATACTAACATTTCTATTTCCGCTTTGAGAAAAAAAAAAAAGCAATATTTTTTTTAGCCGCACTTTTACGCTCTTTTTTTTTTTTTTTTTAAATAAATATTTTGTCTTATGGAAAAAAAATGTAAAATTGCATTATAAATTTATTAAATATTTTCGAAAACGTTGATGTTATATTTTATTAATTATTAAAAGAAATAAATTTTTTGATGTGTTAAAAAAAAAAAAAAAAAAAAACTTAAAGAAAATACCCCCGCAAAAAAAAGTGTACTTACTTATCAATAAATTTTAGAAAATATAACAGTAATTAAGTGAAAAACTATAAATAAACGGGCGAGTAATTATTTATTTATTTTCTTTTAGAAAATTACAAACTATAGTATATTGATTTATTATCGGCAATCTTTAAGCCATACATAATACAGGAAGTGACGTAACTATTTACGTCACACGTCATGAACAAGTGTCGAAATGCCACGAGTCACCTTTCACCCATTCATGGTCACAGAATACTTTTACAGATTAAGTGAAAGTAAACTAAAGGATTTCATGATTAAATTTCATCTTTATAATAAATTAATCAGAAGATAAACATTTTGAATAACACTTTGCATAGAACTAAAATTTTTCATCGTCGTGTTTTTTTTTTGTTAAAAAACATAAGTAAACAAAATACAAAAAAACATACGTGAATAATCGAATTAAAAAAAACAAACTTTTTTTGTTCACCTTGACCTTTATGAATTTACCGTGAAAAAAAAAAAAAAATCAACTAAAAACGGTTGATTTTTATCACAATAAAAAATTAGTCTTCGGTGAGCATCTAAATCTAAGTTAATTTTTCGTTTTAATTTTTTTTCTCTATAATATTGCTGACTATATAATGCTGTTTAATTCTTTTTGAGTTAAAAATGTTAAACAGCTGATTAGAAATAGTGTTCAAAATTTACTGAAATTATAGTACCGTTTGAAAATTGATGCATTTTTTGAGTCTGTGATAGAAACTTCTACAACCAATTTTCGTTTTTTCTGAATCGTAAATGTTTTCAAACAAAGGTTTCAATATTAAAATCTTATCACAAAACTTGAGAATACCATGGTATGCACACATGAGCAACAACAAAGTTTTACTTTTAAGGAAAATGGAAACAAAAAGGGCACTTAGAATAAGAAAGAGACAAATGAGATTTCTAGGGCACATAATGAGGAAGGAGGGTTTAGAGAATTTGACACTCACGTGAGATACAGAAAAGAGGGACAGAGGAAAGCAGCATATAACCTACCTAATGAACTTGTGTAAATGAATGGAAGAACAAGGTTTAGGAAAGATAACTAAAAGACAAACATTACTGAGAGGACATAAAATTAAGAATAACGACGATTGACAATGACCTGGAAGGACATGGCACATAGGAGAATGAATGAATTTTGCACAACTGAATTCTAATGGATAAAGTAGGAAAATACTTAAATAATTTAATGAAAAATCTTTCCACTCCAAGTTCAAAAGTTAGGAGTTCCAAAAATGTCATGATTATTTTTCTGATTTACTTATTTTGTGAGTTTTGGATTTAAATGGTAAAATGTTCACCATTTAAACATTAGATAAGTGAAGACATTTAAAAGTAAATTGTAAAATGATTTCTTTAAATTCATAAACATTTAAAGAATTTCTTTTTTCTTACATGATAAGAGAGGATGTTATTGGCTTGGAAAATGAAATTGACAACCTGAGTTCAAGTTCTTGCCTGCCTTTGAGTTTCAAATAGACAGCCCAGGATGATTATTCATTTTTGGATAAAAATCTACCAAGAATTCCAACAACCTATTTTATTAAATATTCAGTAATTCCCCCGCCCTCCTTAATTTAGGCTGAGAGCATAATAAGATAATGTATTTCATGACTGCAAAATTATGAAAAAAAAAAAAAAAATTCCAGCCACTCTTTTTATTCCATTCACACTATTTGAAACTTAAATGCAATCTGTTGTGTTGAACATAATTTGGAAATGCTGCTTAACATGTTCAAATTCCATCTTCTTGTGTTGCATTCATTTTGCACTAATGCCATTAGGAAAGACATGAATCCATTTCTTCTTTCCCCCCAGCTATGGGTTAAATAGACAGGGTTCTCTAACCTTTGATGGCAGCCAGTCTAGAGGAAGAACTACTTTGAATTCAAAACTGGAGAAAGTAACAAGAATCCACCCCACTATCTTTTCTAAAATGTTATGGTGATTCATAAAGAAAAGGAATCTTTGGAGAGCCATGATTGCCTGAGTCGTGAAGGGATATGGCATTGAAAAAAGTAAAAATAATAAGAGAACAACAAAAAAAAGGAAAATAAAATAAAGATTTATAATTTTTCTACTGTCTTTAATCAAATAACGATTACATTTTAAGTTATCAGTAAAAAATTTTTCTTACCTTATTAAACATTGGTTTTATTTTTCCTTGGAAAAAAAAAAAAAATTGTATCCGTCTATATTTTTGAGATGAGGTATTATGTACACTATTTACATTATTCGGACTATTGTCCTCATCTTTGTTGCCATATTTATTACAATGTTTTGGCCATCATATGCTCTGGCCTTCTTCAGGTGGTTGGAATGTCGAACTGAACCCTTTATTTTGCTCACTGGGGTAGACTGTTCTAGTTCCATGTGCCATGTCTAATGGATGTCAGTTATCAGTTATCTCCTGCTAATTCACCTTTCCAAATTCTCCACTGCCTTAACTGGGTATTGAACTTAGTCTTTGGGTCTTGGCACTGGATCTAACTAACTTCTTTATCCACTGTGCAATGTGTCCTTTGTACCATTTTTAATTCACTATTTTCCATGTTAGTTCTATTGTTAACTACCATATTTGTTAATCCAGGTAGGTTTTTATAGATATCACTTAGGGGTGTTGCTCTTTTGCTACCCCTGATCCTCATCTCCACAGCAAAGTCAAACACAGATCATCCATTCAAAAAGTAGATACCAAGTTTCCCCCTCCTATGCTTGGGCTGGAGATACACAATCCATGCTTTCCAGATTGATAGAGTTCATTTATGCAGCCTTGTGGGTGATTAATTTCCACCTTACAACCCCTTTTCTTACAAATGAAACATTGCTAGGCTTTCAATGTTTTCATGGGAAATGATCAGCTATATTACTTAGTTTCACCAGTTCAGGCCTTCTTGGCTAGCAGCCACCAGTCCATGTACACAGGGTCAATTCATCCTCATTCCCTTAAATATTCCATTGGTAAGGAAGATGATGATGATGAAGGAAAATGTTCCACCCAGGCAGATTCCAAAGTACTGTTACTTTGTGGAACAAACTCCTGAGAGGATCCTTCCTTGATTACTATGACTAACTGTTTCAAGACTAAAGTTATCTATCCTACTGTTAGGGTCAACCATGAAACAAAACATATAATTAAATGGGAATTACGTCCCTTAAGGATTTTGGGATCTCCATGATCAGCGATAGTTGAAGCTTCCACAAGGATATGGTGACTAAATCACAGCAGATTTGTCATTGAGGAAATTTTAAACTTACAAAATATTTTGTCATTTTCATGGAAAAATCAACAACAAATAAGTAACAATGTCTACTTCTTCTTTGAAAGAAATATTACATCAACAAGAGCAATTTGAGTAATCTTAGATTCACCTTTTGACAATGCAGACCCAGCATTTTTATATGGCCGCACGAAGCGCTGGTAATTTGACTCTAAAGGATTGTCATCTTAATAACATTTAAAATATACAGAGCATCTACTCAAATATGAGTATCCACTAAATATAACATTTAAAGTGATTAAAATCTGTTGGATTAATAAATAAAAAATCTATTACTTCATTAGAAAGATTATACAGTGAAACCCGGATATAAGAGAAACCCGGATATAAGAGAGAGATTTTCTCCGGTCCCAAATTAGAGCCTGTGTTAATGTATATAAAATATACCAAACCTGGATATAAGAGACTTCTTCTCCGGTCCCGACAACTCTTATATCCGGGTTACACTATATATATAAGAAACTCCCTGGGAAAATAAATTATGACCATGGACCCTTAAAGTTGTCTGTTTTCATTAAATTAATTGCTCCGATTTAACATTGAGCTCTCCAGATTTCATCCTCTTTGGGATTATCCATACAAATTACCAAGATTTTCATTACTTAATTATATAAATGAAAAAGTGAACATTGAGGTCAACATCCAGTGGCAACAATATGCTTCATGCTTCATTGTTCACCATGATGAGACTGAACACAACTTTGACAAAAAAATGCTATGCTACTCTGATCAAAGGAGAAAATAATTCACTATGATGTAAATATCTAGAGTGCCTTCATCGTAAAGTCATATATATATATATATATATATATAAAATAAATAAAGAGAGACAGTGTTTCTGTGTGCCCCGACTACATGAATTTAAGTGTGCTACTAGACTGACATTTAGGTCCCACCCATTTACTGTTAAAATAATTAAATGCAACTGTCAATTCTACTTCAACAGTTTCTTTTCTCACACTCCTGTTTATTTGCTTCCCTGATAAATACAATCTTCAATCTCTTGAATCCCATTCATTTTTTGTCTTTTCCCCAGTCTTTCTGTAACACCCTGTGTATTAGTGAGATTACTGCTTTGATTGGGGTGAGATGATTAAAAAAAAAAAAAAAAGGTAATAACAGTGTAGTTGTCAAAGCTCCTTGTTTAAACCCACAGTTCTCTTTGTGAAAGAAGTAACAACCTCCTGAGGAGACATTCTGACTGAATCTTTACTGGCCTTTATGCTTCTCCATGTAGGCCGTGTCTATCCAGTGTCCTCTTCCTGCCTGTCTGCAACTGCTGACTGACTTGCAATCCATATTTGTGCCATACGATAATCTAATTTTTCTGTTGCAACCTTGTCAAAACAATTATTTCACTACTTTGTCTCCAAAGGCTAGCAATTAAAAAGCTTCTTTTTTTTTTTTTTTTTTTTTTAAAACTTCAGACAAAATAACCCGTCAAGCAAGATTTCTGACTAGTCAGAGAGTGCATTAAATATTCTGTTACTTGTTCCTGTGCAAAGTAACAAAATACCCTGTTTTTATAATTGCTTGTAAAATCAAGCCTACCATCTTTCAGGGTTTTTTTTTCTTTTTTCAGGTCACTTATTTTTTGTTTTTATGACTTATCAACCCAATGTGGGTTATTTAAAGCTGAAACATTTTAGATTGCAAGAAAAATTGTATTTTTTCTGAGTGAATATTGCATTAACAATAATTTGAGAATAACAATTAATTTTCCTCAGATACAACTCTTACTATTTAACCCATAGCTAGGGGAGATGAATTCATAAGGATATTTGTGTGTAAATAAATGTAATGACTGTGACTGGAATTCAAACACAGTTCTCTGATTTCTCAGCCTGAACCACTATTCATTATGTCATTTGCATATCAACTATTTCTTTAGAATCTGCTTTAGTGATGATGATGATGTCTTATCACCATGAGATTGCATTTTTTGGATTATTAAACTAATTAGAATGTTTGTAAGTAAAGATATTCCAAATTTTTAACATTTATCCCAAAATAATAAGAGCAACAAATTACAGTATATAGTAGTGGAGACATGTTGAAAATTACTATCAGAAGAAAAAGGTGGTGAAAATCCTCTTAAAGGGTCAGTTTTTTGATCAACCTTAATCAAAAGAGGGTCTCAGATAAATTTAAAATATTAAACAATATTAAACTAGAATGGTTGCCAACCAAGGCTACAGAAACCAGGCTGTCCTGCTATTTAACCCATAGCTGAGGACAAGAAATAGATTCATACCTTTCCCAAAGGGTATTTGCACAACTAAGGACTAATGAACTTGACTCTCCAATTTCTTATTCTGAGGTGCAATTCATTACACCACATGCACATGTCTTAAGGACACTTGATGGTCATTTATTTCTTCAAGGTTTTGTTCAAAAGACTTAATCATTTCCCAAGCACTCCTTTTGTTTCACATTTTTTAGGTATTCACCAGGGCTCTATCCTAGGATCTACATTGTTCCTAATTTTCAGCAAGAAACTTATCTGATGTCATCAGCTTTCAACTCAGTATCTATGCTGATGACAGTTATTTACTTGTCTCAATAGTAAGTCTGATCAATTCAATAACATCAAATTAGCAACTGATCAAAAAACATGAAAACCAAGTGTCACACAATCTCATTATCTAAACTTTTCAAATACTGAAACTTAAAAAAAAAAAACAAAAAAATAATGCAAGCAAAATATTTGGATTCAGTAGAGAATGATTTACCAGTGACAATTTGCAGATATGAAACACACATCATATTTTAAACTAAGAAAGTTGAGAAAGAGAACAATTTATTAGAAGGAAAGGAATACAAAAAAAAAAAAATTATTAACATTTTTCTCAAGAATGGTGCCATATGTGACTCTGGACCAAATAGTGTAGAAGGAAATGGTTGAGTTAATATGTATGTTGCACAATAAGCGAATGATAAAAAGAAAGTAATCCAGACTAATTTGAGATGATAGTTTGTAGTAAGTTCTGAAGTGTAGAAATAAAAAACTTAAGTTTTAGGAATTCTCTTAACTATTTTATTTTTTAAACCTAAGCTGGTTTGTCCTGTAATGAGAAACAACAAATTGAAAATATATTTGACCTTGATAATTATTCTGCAGTTAAGCTGGTGTATAATTTAGGATGAGGCCAAGTGCATGACCATTTTTGGAGGTAAAAGAAAATGAATATTTAAGCTAGTTAAATCAGATTTGTTTGCTTCTTGCAATTCTGTGGAGAAGAATGATTCGCATGTGGGTTGAAAAGTAAAATTCATGTAAACCCATCCCTGGTGAGAACTGGGAAAAACTGCTGACAGTTGACATAATGTTTTGCAATGTTATTTGTCCCAACCTAGCATCTTGAATTCAGTCATTTTCCACTGCTGTAATATTGGTTCCCTGTGTCTTTTCTATAAATATTTCCATGGCAACTGCTCTGATGCACTTTCTTCTTGGTATCTAGACTTTATGAATTTAAGTCAAGTAACAGATTGGCAACAAGGTTTCATCTTTTTACAGTTGAAAATGGCTAGATGTAACTGTAAGTTCTATGCCAACAGTTTCTTTTCTCACACTTCTGACTTGTGGAACTTTCTTCTGGCTTCTTGCTTTCCAGTCAACTTTGATCTTCAAAAATTTAATGGCATTCCCTTAATCTGTTATCTTCTGTCTTCTTAATTCCAGTTCTTTTATCGTTCTCTCTTATTAATAATGTTTTTTTTTTCCTTTATATTATCCCACATTCAGTAACCCTTTGCATCTCAGTGGCTTTATTGGCTTGGCTGGGGTGAAAGTATCTCAAAAACCAAAAAAAAAAACCAACAAACTTCTCACTTTTGGAACTCTCTTCCAGCCTCTTGCTTTCCAGTCAAGTTTGATCTTCCAAAATTTAAATGCAATGTCAATTGTTATCTCCTGTTGCCTTAATTCCTGTTCTTTTATTGTTCTCTCTTCTTAATATTTCCTTTTTCTCATATTCTCTCACCCTGTATTCCTTTCTACCCTAGTGGCTTTGTTGCTTTGCTTGGGGTGAAATGATTAAAAAAAAAAAAAAAAAAAAAAAAAAAAAAAAAAAAAAAAGTCATTCAGATCAGAAATTTAGGAAGACGGCGTTCCAACAAGAGTTGGGGAACCTTCTTCAAACAAAATGTAAGTCAATAAGTATTTCTTACCCTTTTACTGTTCAACTATCATTGGGTCCCTACTCCTCCTTAGTTTTTGAACAGGAGTGAAAGGTTTATCCCTTGCTTTGTGTTTAGGATTAGGTTTCCAGTTCCTTCTAAAGTCTACTACTTTGAATTCATAGCTTGAGTGGTTGGCTACTAAACCAGCTAAATGGTCTGGTGAGGATGGTCAGTAGAACCCCAGTAACATAAAAACAAGTGCTGTTAAAGAGCAAATGAACTCCTCAGAGTCAACGGCTATCCACCCCAGCCCATTAAACCACAATTGGCCAAGCATGGTGAGTATGGCTACACCCTTGAAAACAGTGACAATCAGGAAGGGGTTCCTCCAAGATGAGTGAGAAAGCTCAGGATTTGCATTTGGAACAACAACAGCAATAATAATAATAATAATAATAATAATGATGTGATGCACAAGCAGAAACTGAGAAATACCTGTGTGAGTGAAAGTCATTTTATCTTCTGATATGTAAAAACAAAACCCCAAAAAACGAACTATTTTTCATTCTGGAAAAGGTCCAAGAGCCACTGAAGGTAGAGGGTTACAAAGTAAGAGGTTGACCCTAGATTTGAACAGGTTAAGATTATAGTAATCAAGGAAGCATCCTCTTGGGAGTTGGTTCCATAAAGCAAGCTGTTAGTGGGAAGAAGCTGTTTGAGTGGAACTTGCATCTCAACAGTGGAATACGAAGGGAATAAATGTGGCTGGCTACAATGTATGTGATGTGGCAGATTTCATCCATGATGTTGAGAACTGGTAAAATTAAGGGAACAGTCCATGAATAATCTTAAGATTATAACAAACAAAACAAAAATAAAGCCAGACAAATATTGTTTTAGTATTTGCTAACAAATGTTACTTGCTTTTTATTAGGCAAATCTTTCTCAGTCTACCATCTTTAATAATAATAATCAAAATAAACTATCAACATCATGTGTAAATAAATATATAATCTTTGAACTTTAATCAAAATTTAGGGGAGATATCAATAGCCAATGGAATTAAAGCACTGATTCTTGAATTTGGTAGCATAGTAATTGAGAGGTCAATCCTTGGGTCAGCTAGTGCAGACTTAGACTCAGTAGAAACAGAGTGAGCAATAACTGGGCAGGAGTATAAAAAAAAAAAAAAAAAAAAAAGATAGAGAATAAGATATTTCTAGATATGGTTAACAAAATGAGAACAATCTACTCCTGTTGATTAAATAAAGGGTTCAGTGCTAAATTCCATGAAAAGCATCCAGATTGATAGATACCTGAAGAAGGTAAAATGACTAAAAGGTTTTTTATATTTTTTTTTTTTATAAAACTAAATGTTCACCCAAAACAAGGCTCAAAAGCCACACAAGGTAGAGGGTTACTGAATGAGGTTGTTGTATAGACATAAGAGGAGGAAGCAGGAGGTGCAGATTATGAGGATATATCAGATAGATACCAACTGACCCTAGACTTGAAGATGTTAAGATTTTAGCGATTGTGAAGCATCCATTTGGGAGTCTGTTTCAAAAAGTATTGGTTCTTAGAAAGAAGGTGAGTAGAACTTCCTCCTTACTAATGGAATATGAAGGGAATGTGCTTGTTTATGTGGCATGGTGTATCTCAGATGTAAAGGTCTGAACTAGTGTAACTAAATAATGTAGATTTTTTTTAAATTGAAAATATTTATAGTTTGGAAATTGAAGAATAAATAAAGTCAGTAACTCTTGATATTTTAAATTTAAAGTCATTTTAAATGTACATTTTCATTTTTAGAGTCCTTTCTTTGCTTAGTGTTTCCAGACATTCTCAGTTTGAAACTATGTTAAACATGTATAGAAACTTGGTTCTTGTGGATCTTTCTCCTAGGAAGCAATTTCTCACCTTACTAAAATTAGGAGAATGTGGTGGAGACATACCTCGCTGAAGCAAGAGAAGGTGAATTGTCTGTATATGTAGACATCATAGACCTGTGAGGTGAACTTCAGCAAATCAATGTTGAAGTGACACAGCACATGTGTTATTGGCGAGAACGAGCCTAACACAAGTGAGAGATCTTGGTTTCTTGCCTGAGCCAAGAAAGGATAAAAAGAACTGACTTTTTGTTTCAGGGCAGTTTGTTCTTTGAGACAGGTGAAGGTTATACCAGTGTCCCAGAGAGAGAACGATAGTACCGTTGTTTACAGTGTGCAGGAAGCAGAGTCCCAAGCAAAGCGTTGTTCCAGTTTACATGTTAGCTGTCAGTGAGAACAGTTTCAAGTGGAAATTTATTTTCCTATCATCCAATTTTCATTTAAATCACACAGAGAATCAGGATCTGATACCTGCAGCAGAGTGACAAATGAATGCCGTCTTCCGTCAGATTGAATTTACCAATAGCAGTTTGGGAATTTTATCATGATTTTGTTTACTTTGTAAAATAAGTATATTTTCCACAACTTATATATTAGGTTGTTTGGAAAATAGTGTCCGATTTTAGAATAAACATTTACTTTTGTTCTATTATTATGATAGCTGTGCAAAAATATATGATTCATTTTTAATAAAGTGTCCACTTTGTTAATTTTATATCAATCTCTTTCAGAATTTAACTTAAAACATTATATAGCCCCCTTCATCTTGAACATGAAAAAAAGAAGAGATGTGTTTACATTTTTGCATGTGTTCAAGATTGGTCATAATGCTTCTCAAACTACTGCTTACATTAACAGGGTGAAGAATTCACTTGTGATTGAAACAGTATAGTGCTGGGTCATGAAGATGAAAGCGGTAGAGGACATTCATTTACAATTGACAATCAACATCTGAAAATGTTAGTTGGACAAAACCCATGTGAAAGTGTCAGAGAAAAGACTCGAATAATGGGTGTCACCATTTTAACAATATCAGACCATCCAAAAAAAAAAAAAAAAAAAAAAAAATTGAAGAAACTCGATAAAGTGTGTTCAATTCTGCACCTGCAAAATTCTTAATAGAATAGTGATTTGTGATGAAAAATAGATCCTTTATAACAATTGTAAGTGATTGGCTCAATGGGTTCATCATGACGAAGGATACAGACATTTTCCAAAACCAAATTAAACCAACAGAAAATCATGGTGACTGCCTGGTGGTCCGTGTTATCCAGTACAGCTTTCTGGAATCTGACCAGAGCGTCATTGCCAAAGTTTACTGACGGCAACTTGATGAAACGCACTCCAGTTAAGTAAAATATGACCAGCACTAGATAATTGATGAGGTCCAATTCTCTTTCATGATGATGTTTGGCCACATGTTGTCAGGATGACACTGCAGAAGCTTACTGACTTGGGATATGAGACTTTGCCACACCCACCATATTCCCCTGATCTTTCACCCATTGACTACCACTTTTTCAAGCATCTTGATAATTTTTTTAAGTCAAAAGATATATTGTTGCAAAGGAGATACTAAAAGGCATTCCAAAATTTCTTGGCATCCAAACTGTTACAGTTTTGTTATCAAGGCATATATAACCTTGTAACTTGATGGCAGAAATGTATAGCTGTTCATGGTACCTATTTTGACTTATTTAAACACCAAATAAAAGCTGATACTAATATTGGATATTATTTTACAAACCTAAGAACAATATAATGATCTCTTTTGCTGTCTTCAATGCAAGTTAGTCAAAGACCCACTATATGCATACTGTCTTTTTTATGTTTGTGTTTACTGTGCATGGCTCATACAAGATAATTGTTGTAGAGGAGCTAGCACCCCTTCAGCACTCTACCAAATGGCCTGGCTCATAGCCTTAAATAGTCTTTGATTAATAAGTTGATACTAAGCTGATTAATATTTGGACTGATCTTACTTTGTTTGGCTATACAGCATTTGACCCCCCTCTATTCCTTGTAAGTTGTCTTGTTAATTGTTTTGTAACTTATTGTTCTGTATTTTTTTGTTATGTATCCATTAGCACCGAATACTGGTGTTGAATAAATATATTAAGCACTCATTCTTCTCTGTGTATCATTCACCTCAACGATACAACAGTCATCCACATTTTATCAAACTTAATTAAATTTTTCTTGATGAGTGCACAATCTGACCTCAATTCACTATGTTTCATCTATGATGATTGAATCCAGCATTGTAAGATTTTCTCAAACTGATCTTAAATTATCTTTTAGTTTATCTTTAAATCCCAGAAGGGATCTTCCAACATTACACTGACCATCAAAGAATTGATTGCATGTTAGAATTATTGGTTGTCTACACAGACATTCTTACAACATAACCTGCTATTGTAGGTGAGACTTTATCAAGATGGCTCCCATTCTTTGTATCCCACACATAGTGAACAATTCTTTATATTTTATCATTCCATGTGTATGCACATATACTATGCAAGCATTTTTTGTGAAATGTGTCTGATTTGCTGATACGTATTTGGTAAAGTGTCTATGACTGATGCCCACAACAAAATTGCTAGGATTACTGTATGGTAAACAGAGATCTTTTTTTTTTTTTGTTTCCAAGATCAAAACCTTTTCATTCCAAGCTCTGAAAGTTTTCCAAATTTATCAGTTACTTTTGCTATTCTGTTTTGGATTTTGTCAACAAGTGTGGCACTTGAATTTACTTTTCTGCCTACTAAACTTCTCCCCATTAATCATCTGAGAGACCTCCTCCCCTCTGCCTTCCATCAGAATGGCTGATGCTAACCTCCAGGAAAGTGACTTGCTGTGCCTTTTCAACTGACCTGAAGTGGAAAGACTATATTGAATCCATTGTGAGGTCAACTGCTAAGAAAGTTGGTTCATTGTGTTGTGCAACACAGTTTATCTCTCCAGAATCTATCTTAGATGCCTATAAGTCTACCATTTGTGCATGCTTAGAATATTGCTGTCACATATGGTCCGGTGTGTCTGCTATTTACCTTGAGCTCCTTAATAAGATCCAAAGAACCAAAGAAGAATCAGCAGTATTATCAGTCCTGATGTGGTGGCTTGGCTGTAGCTTGGTATTGAACTCAACTCACAACACTTTGGGTATAGTCACTGGATCTAACCAACGCCTTTATCCACTGGGCCATGTGTCCTTGAGGACATCTGTGTGTGAACCAAAAAACCTGAAGAGTTGAGTTAAAAGGAAATAACCAAGACATCCAGAAGAGGCATGGCACGTGGAACTAGAACAATCGTCTCTAGTGGACGGAATAAAGGATTCGGTTCAAAATTTCAATCCCCTGAAGAAGGCCGGAGCGTACAACGGTCAAAACATTGTGACTATGGCAATGAAGATGAGGATAACAGTCTGAATAGTGTAAATAAAAAAAAAAAATATATGGAAAAGATATAAGCATCAACTTGGACATGAGAAACATTGCTCTGTATTATGGTTTGTTTTTTTGTTTTTTTCACATTTTTGTTTTTATTTTTTTTTTTATTTCATATTGCCTTGGGTTGAAAAATTATCTCTGTCTTCTTTATACTTATCAGGCCAAAAGCTTTTACAGCTAATGAAAACTGGTTTCCAATATCTTATGAAAAAAAAGGAATAATAAGCTGATTATCATCAGTAAAGTCAGTGATCTTCTTGTTCCTGTCTTTAATTCTTTGGTGATCACAGAAACCACCAGTTTTTCAGAACTCAAATTTCACACTTCCACCATAATCCTTAAAGCAGTCTTTCTCAACCTTTTTTTTACTTAAATGCACACTTGTAGAATAACTAAAATGCTGGTGCACACTTTAAATTAAATTAAAATGAGTCATGAAATTTGAAAATAGAAAAATAAAAAAGAAGTCTACTGAAATAAGCATTTATTTTTATGACATTATATTGTATATTTAAGTATGCTTGATGTGTTTTGGTAACATTTTCAATGATAGGCCTTATGTGCTATGTCTTGAGGAAAGCAAAGAGGAAATTGTCTATCCCCTTCTTATTAAAGTTTAAGTAATTTTACATAAAGTTTAAAATATCAAATGACAAAGGCTTGACTTAAACAAAGAAGCCATGTGCTTGATGTCTCTAGCTTTTTTACAAATAAGATTTTTAAATATAAAAATAATTAATTGTTCTTCCATTAACTTGAGGCACACCTGGCTACCTTTCAGGATGCATCAGTGTGTCCAGGTGTGCTGGTTGAGAAACGCTGCCTGAAGGGCATACTCCAGCATAATTGACAAGTAGCAAACAAGACAGTTAGCTTTGCTACATTATTCACATGAAACTTCAAAGAAAACTTGTGTCATCTAATCTCTCATTGGTTTGCATGCTCTTGTGAAAGTATACAACAATTTTCAGCATTTTGTCTGGAATATTCTTCAATATCTTCCAGAAGGCAATCCTATTTATGGAGTCAAAGGATTTTTTCCTTGTTTTCGCATGTTCATTTTCAGATACCTGCCTAAAGCAATGTATGATATTAACAGTTCCCCTATTTGGTTTGAAGCCAAACTGTGATTCAAGGAGGAGTTTGTCCACCAAGTGAGCTATAATTCTGTTGAGAATGAAATGAGTGAAAATCCTGACAGCAACAGAAAATAAAGACATCTTTCAAAATATTTGGCATACAATTCTACTTATCGAACCTGACTTTTCCTTCGAAAAGATGGGTGACTGAAGCATTCTTGAATTCTTGAAGAATGCTTCCTATTAAATATTTTTTTGGATTTGGAAGAAAGCAAGCATTCCAGAGGAATACTACAGCCTATATACCAAAACATTTTCTACGAATGTCTAAATATTAACTGATTTTGCACGCACACCATGTGCTTTATCTGATACCATTTGCTTTATAGCTGACAACATCCCTGTTAATGTTGGATACACATTTAATTCAGGTATTTCTGGTATTCAGAGAGTGAGTCAATAGTTTTACAATCAAGATCTAATGCAAGAAGATCAGTGGGAGAAACAAACAATGAAAGATACATCAGAAAGACGTATAATTTTGTGATGTACACATAATGACCTGGGGTTGCAACAAAAGTGATAGTAGAATAAAACTGGTAAAAAAAAAATTGATAGAAGTCTAAACAACCAAAAATATTTACTAATCTAATCTTTTGCCAGACTAAGAAGATGGAAAAAATTTTCAGCATGATGGTACCCTTTGCTACACATCACATGTAAGAAAAACGTTTCTTGCAGATGAAGGTGTTAAACTTTTGGAAGACTGGGCTGCACAAAATCCTGATTTCAAGATAATTGAAGCATTATGGCAGGAACTGAAGAAACAAGTGCCCCAATAAAAATTACACAATCTCCGAGAGATTTGGGATTACTGCTGAGAAAAAAAAAAAAAAAATCCCTGTTGAGAAAATCTGGACCTTGTTCTATTTAATAGCACATTG
Source organism: Acanthosepion pharaonis (assembly GCA_903632075.3). Classification (NCBI taxonomy): domain Eukaryota; kingdom Metazoa; phylum Mollusca; class Cephalopoda; order Sepiida; family Sepiidae; genus Acanthosepion; species Acanthosepion pharaonis. Next base: position 1,389,256 of record CAHIKZ030004860.1, on the reverse strand, counting down.
AATTAAGGCAATTATCTGAGCCCAAGACAGCAATGCAAATTACTTTATACTCTGATGTTTTTTTTTACTTTCTGTAATAATAAAGATCACCTTTTGCAAAAACAAGAAAAAATACAGAAGAAAATGCTTTTTAACTAAAAAGAGATGGTAGGTGAAATTTTTGACAGTGGTCCAGAATTTTTGTGTGGCTCTTATTCCATGCATCACTATGTTGAAGATGATCTATCATCAGCCATCATTCAGCAATAATAAAAATGTAGTAAATTGTTTTCTGGCCCTCAAAGATCAGAAAATGTACTGAGAAAAGCATATGGATAATTATTCTTTTAGGGTAAAATTAACAAATAAAAATTACCAATGTGTCCCAAAAGATTTACATGATTGTGTGTGTGTGTGTGTGTGTGTGTATATATATATATATACAGTTAAATTCCCAGATCAATTCTGTGGACAAGACAAATTAGTATGAAATGACAATTGGAAAAAAATCTTAGATTTTGCCAACGCAAATTTAAATTTGGATTTTTTAATGTAACTACAACAACAAAGACATTTTGATTTCATTTTTGCCTTGAAAAAGTCGGAAGACAAAAAGGGTTGGCAAAATCTAAGATTTTTTTCCAATTGTCATTTTATAGCAATTTGTCTTGTCCACAGAATTGATCTGGAAATTTAACTGTATTGTCGACATGGAAAAAAAAAAAAAAAAATCTCTTAGTATAAAAGAAATTTACCAGAAAAAGGCTTAGACAGAAGCATCTACCTTTTTAAATTTGGATTTTTTAATGTAACTATAACAACAAAGATATTTCGATTTCATTTTTGCCTTGAAAAAGTCGGAAGAAGAAATGCACCGGCAAAATCAAAGATTTTTTTTCCAATTGTCATTTTATACCATATATATATATATATATATATATATATATATATATATATATATATATATATATATATAGCAAGAATTCATCCAGACAAGTTTTTTGAAAATTGAACATCTGGGATCAAATTTATGGAGAAACTGTTCAAATCTCATCATGTTTTTTTTTTTTTGTCCAAATATTTTTAGTCATTATCTTATCATACTAATGTTATCAGTGCTGTAGTGAAAAAATTTTATTAGCTCCATCCTCGTATGTATTTTAGATACAAAAGACATCGGGTGGAGAATGGTTTGTAATTCTATGTAAGGAATATGACATTTAAATTAAAAAAAAGAAAAATAGTCTGTTAGCAGTAGGATCTAAGGACAAGAATATTAACAAATTTTTAAATGATGTTCCCTGTAGTAAAAGATAATGTAGGTTATTTTTTTTGTGTGTGTGTAATGATAGCTTTGGGTATTTTGAGTCTTTCCTTGCAGTGAGTGCTCAGTAATATTTTGGTATTATTTCCTAATCAAATTTTGGTTGTGATTGATATGTGTATGAGACAAGATTTGATAAGTGGCAAGTTAAACCATGACAGAATGGTGGTAGATTATGATATATATATATATATATCTCCACACAACATACATAACATTAATTCTTTGTCTTAGCAATTTCACCCCTGAAAATGATCTTCGATGAGACTGAAAGTACTTGGGGAAAATAAAACCTATAAGAATAATTACAGTGATTTTCTTGATTGGTTTTGTACCAACACTAAGAAATGAAATTTGTCTGTGAACTTGAGGTTATTAAAATAAAAATAGACGTAATATGCCTAGATGATTCAACTAAACATGCTTTATATATATATATATATATATATATATATATAACGTCATCCCATAAGTTCTGTCAGAATTTTAACTATTTGTTAAAATGAACAAAATTTAAAGAGTATTTTATAATGTCTAATGGAGCTGAACATTATTTTTATGTTTAGATGCATTTAAACTGATCAAATTTTATTTCAGAGAACAATAAAATTAAATTTTGTTTGATTAAAACCCTGCTAACATGGAAGTACCCAAGAATCATTTGAGGCACATAATGCTTTATGAGTTCAAGAAAGGAAACTCAGCAGCCAAGCGGCTAGAAAACATTCACTCAGTTTATGGAGAGGAATGTGTGAATGAAAGAACTTGCAGAAGATGGTTTGCAAAATTCAGAGGTGGAAATTTCACTCTTGAAGATGAAGATCAAACCGGATGTCTAGTTGAGTTTGATGAAAGGCTTCTTGAAGCAGCCCTTGAAGAAAATCCTGCTTTATCAGTTGAGGAATTGGCAGTGGTTCTCAGTTCAAACCATACAACTGTTCATCGTCATCTTCAACAACTTGGAAAAGTTCCTAAACTTGGAAAATGGGTGCCTCATGAATTGTCTGAAAACAACCTCAAATCCCGAGTTGACATCTGCTCTTCTCTTCATTCTCGCCAACTTGTTTCACCTTTTTTGGATAGACTTGTGACAAAAAAATGGATGTTTTATCGAAATGTTAAGTGTCGTAGACAGTGGCTTGGTAAAGGGGAAGGACTCCAGCCACGGCCGAGAAGGGAACTTTATGGGCAAAAGGTTCTTCTTTCAAGGAATAATCAACTTTGAATTCTTATATTAATACAACAATTAATGCTCAAATATACTGTCAGCAATTAGAGTGTTTGAACCAAGCTTTGAGGAAAAAAAGACCTGCTCTAGTGAATCAAAAAGAGGTGAAATTTCATCAAGACCATGCGCGACCCCACACAGCAAGAATCGCGTCACAAAAGGTCGAAGAACTTGGTTGGGAGAAAATTCCTCATCCACCTTATTCTCCCGATCTTGCTCCTTCAGACTACCATTTGTTTCGTAGCTTACAGAATCATTTAGAAGAAACAGCTTTTGTAACACAGGAAGACGTTAAAACTGACATTTGTAAGTTCTTCGAATCAAAGCCAAAAGAATTTTACAGTAATGGAATTAGTAAGCTTGTTAATAGATGGAAGGAAGTCATAGATAATCAGGGAAAATACATTGTTGATTGAATCTGTAACTAAATGTAACATTTGGTCACTTGTTTTCTTTATTCAAAATTCGGACAGAACTTATAGTATGACCTTATATATATATATATATATATGTATATATATATATATATATGCGATGATGAGTAAATTGTCACTATTTTATATTTTTAATTTCATGCATGCGTGTGATTTATTTTTGATTTTGTTGATTGCACAATATAGTAGAATTAGTTGGGCACCATCTATGAGAAAAAGAGTGCTATGACGCAATTCACTCCACCAGAAATTCAGAAGTGGTTTGCTGTACTGCTTGACATTCACACCAAAAGCTCCAATAGGAACATTTCAGACTGTTTGGATTTCAATCTGAGTACTGTGCAACGGATTTGGAAAGAGTTTGAGGACTCCAATGATGATTATAAAGGTACAATAACTTGGAAACTCACTCAGATCGTTCTGATAATAATTCCTGAATTCTTTGGTGAGTGCATCAGACTCAACATCACATGCCTAGAGGAGGTAGTGCTGCCTGGGGTCAAGAGGGTGGCTGCTATAAGACCCAATGTCTGGCAGCAGGCCTCTGCACTATGAAAAACAAGCAGGAGAACCCAGTCAAGGCTGTCAGACAATTTCTGCAGCCACATCACCCCTTACATCTGGCCACTTAATTCCCAGACAGCAACCCTCCTTGATTATTATGTGTGGGACACAGTTGAGCAAGAGACCAATAAAACTCCTTGTAACACCAAAGATGATCTGAAGGCAAAGATTATGGCTGCATCCACCAACCTAAACAAGGAGACTGTCCAGAAGAGTTGTAGGAGATTCCAAAGTCATCTTGAGGCTGTGGTTGAAGCCAATGACAATTTTATTTTATAAAATCATTTTATTTATATTTTTTTTTTATTTACTCTTTAGTATTTCAAGTTATTTTTGTGTAATTTTGGTAAATATGTCTGCTAAAATGAGATGTCAGCGTTATTTTTATTTTTGCCTAATTTAGACGACAATTTATCTTCCACCGCACCCTGTATAAATATATATATATGTAGAGAGGGAATTAATTTTTCATTTATTAATCTGATATCCCCTAGGGGAATCCTGCTGGAGGACACATATTTTTCTATCCAGTAGATGAAAACATGGTGTTTAATAAATAAACAGAGCATCAACTCAAATACAGATATTCATTAAAAAACATTTAACTAAAAAAAAAAATATATATATATATATATATATATATATATATATATATATATATATATATATATATATATATATATATATATATGAAGAGCTTGAATGCAAAGTGCAATAAATCCCATTAAGACCCATTTTTTTTCCTTTTTAAACATTGATCGATCATCATTTGACTCTAAAATGATGAAAATTTCAATTCTAGAATGTGACTGTAAAAGCATATTTTAATTGAAAGTGTATTTTTTCTGCAAAATACAATAAATTAACAAAATGTTTTTTTGCAAAATCTGATAAATCCATTACATTTGTATAAACTATGTTTCTACTTAAAATAACACAAAATATTGATAAAAAAATTGTGATAAGAAAGCGTAGATGTACGCAGAGGTATCACCAACTGTGTGACGTGGGGTATTATCTCCCACCCCCGATCTAAAGATTATATCTTTCAACTACACCCACAAAAATTAGGGAAAATGTCAATTTTGCGGATGATTTTTTTTTCATTTGTACTGTTCCTGAATGTGATGTAATCTCTTACCCCCACATCACATATCTTTTGTGGAATATGGCTGTCCTGTATGGGAAATTTTCATGATACCTCTGAAAATATTTTTAAAAGAAAAGAAATAGTATAAAATGAAGTTATTTAAATTTAAAACTTGTTTATTTTATTGAATAATTCAAATTTCCTTCATAAAAAAATCATGTCACTTTTCATCACTGTTAATACTGATGTCATTGATGTATAATAGTGCACCAATGTAGAAAGCATATGCATTGTCATTTGCATCCATTTCACTTAGTATGGTAAGGACATCCTTCTTTTTTCGTCTTTAACTATGCTTGCATTAGGCAGTTCACTTGGTTTGAATTGTGTCCAGTATTTTCCTCACTTTAGAATATTGTGGTATTGATAATCACCATTGTAAAATGGTTTTATCGCAAATTTATTACTTGCATTATTTCGGACTGTTATCCTTATCTTCATTGCCATATTCATGTTTCTGCTGTTATACGCTCCAGCTTTCTTCAGGTAATTGAAATTTTGAACCAAACCCTCTATTTTGTCCACTGGGGTAGATTGCTCTAGTTCCATGTGCCACGCCTCTTCTGGATGTCTTAGTTATTTCCTTTTAACTCAACCCTCTAAGTTTTGGTTTACACTGCTGTGGCCTGGTATTGAGCTCACAACTTGGAAGAGGCTTGGTATGTGGAACTAGACCAATCTATCCCAGTGGACAAAATAAAGTGTTTGGTTTGAAATTCCACTCACCTGAAGAAGGCCATAGTGTACAATGGCCAAATTGTTGTTAATATGGTAATGAAGACAAGGATAACAGTCCAAATAATGCAAGTAATTATAATACGTCATCTCAGAGATATAGACAGTTATGCAAGTTTATTGTTTGCCATTTCTAACATACTTACATCAGTCAGCTTAAAATCTCTCTGTGACTTTACAATTGATTGCGTTGCATTTTTGAAATTATAAGCCTTCCAATGAATTCCATAAATTGGAATATTCCCATGTTCCTTTAAGAACTCATAATATTTATCTGTCATGAGAATAGTGACTTTTTTTTTTTAATATATTCTACTGAATAATCAATCTCCTGGAAGAAAACTTTGTCCTCAAGTTAGAAAAATATATTGTACATTTAAATATGAAAAAATATTCTCTTAAAGTGAACAAGATAGATATGACATTCATATTTTTATTTTGTTCAAAGCAAGATAAGTTCATCTTATGAGCAGAGCAAATAGAGGCATTTAATCGACACCAGAAACATTTGACAAGGGCTGAAGAGATCACATTGCTGTCTTTCCTGTTTTCATGTTCCATCCATGTATATAAATGAATGCCGGTCATTTACTGTGCAGTGCCTTTCCAATGTTGGACAACAACACCAAAGACATACATGTACAATTGCTGGGAATAATATGCTTGACCAATTGAGATTTTAGGGAGTGCTAAATTTTGCATCATATCGAAACAAACAGTTACTGCACCTTTATCCACATTTCCTAACAAATCGTAAAATTTCCATGCACGTCTTTGGTGCAAAATGAAGGAAGCCGATTTCACTTGTTTCTGTTCTGTCAAATCAATATCACTCATCTGCAGACAGAACCTTGTGCAGGTAGCACATGTGTCAGTTGCAGGGTATCCAAATCTCAAATTGAATTTCTGAGTAAATATTAAATAATACAGAGAATAGCTGATGCGGTTCCTTTCTTTGAAAAGTTTGTACATTTTTTTTTGTTTTTAATACTCAGATCATTTGGGAGGTATTTCTAGCAAACAGGCGTTCCTCTTCCATAATGGCTTGTGTGATGTGTAAAGCTTTTAATGTGGTTAATTATAAACTGTTTGTTTGCCTCTTTCACTTCAGCATTTCAAACCACCACCTCTATGTTCTGGTCTTGTTGCAGCATTTTTTGCCTAGTAATACGATACATGACTAACACAGTCTTTGCCAACATCTAAAACAATAAATTTAATTGATCAGCCTGTGTTAGTCTCTTGTCAATTCAGTAATACAAGAGTAGCAAAAGATGATAGAATTAATACATAAGTGAAAAAAATCACTCACCTAAAACAGAACAAAAGGCGGCCTTGCAAACCTGGATTCTTATTGGATCATTGGTGACATCTTTTCTCTTCTGGGCATCTTTGTTTTTAACTTTAAGGTGATGGCACTTCACTTGTTTAAGTGTTATAAGGTCCAAAAGGGTTTGATCCTGTTCAATTTTAGTTGAGAATAGAGAGACTCAAATTTTTTTAAGAAGATTGTCAGTAGTCAGTTGATCAGCATGGCAAAATCTGAACTATTTTTGGCGTGCAAACAAGAAATTGCTGGCATTTTACCTCCACCAGAATGTCGCATTTTCTTCATTTTTCCTCATTTGCGATTCTCTTTTATGATACTCCATTTCTTCCACACTGGAGAAACAAGAACTGGTTCCTTGTTGCTACCGTAATTATTCATTTTGATTCCTGGAGAAATGTCTGTTGTATACAAGATGATATTAAGAAATGAAGGTCACTGAATTTTTTCCTATGAAACCAAAGCATGCAGAGTTAAAAAAAAAGTAGTCAGTTTAAAGAGTGGTGTGTAAAAACCTGCTCTGTGATACAAGGTGGTCCTTCATTGTCTAAGGTTATTGGGTAAATCACATTGCACATATTGATCATCACATTGCAAGTAAGCAAAATATGACTGTTAAAACAAGATATTAGATAATACTGAAATACTACATAAAATGACTTAAAATATTTGAAACTACTATTATACAAAAATGAAATGACCCATATTAAACACAATGTCTTTCACCACAGGGGATGCCATTTTAAAATATATCTAAAAAATTTAATATCTTCAAATATTTTGAAACCCCCTAGTAACAGACAGACAAAAAAAAAAAAAAAAAAAAAGGAAACAATTTAAACATTTTTCAAATATTGTCTGCACATTATGTGAAAAAAACCCCCAAAAAACTCTTGAATTTGACCATGAAACACTGTAAAATGCAGTAAAATGAACAATGCAAAAAATATCTTGCATTTATGGAACTACGTATACACAACCACAGATAATTTGACCCCCTGAAGATGGTCTCAGATGAGAGTGAAAGTACTTGGGAAAATAAAAATTATTTGAAAGAAAACTAAACCTGTTTGAATATATATATATATATATATATATATATATATATATATATATATATATATATATATATATATATATTTTATATATTTTGAATAATAAAAAATATTAAAAAATTAAAATCTTCAAACACATTGGGTTGTATATTAATATCCCTTCATTTTTATTATTATATCATTTAGATTCTTCGACTAGTTTTGGCCAATATGGCCATCATTAGGAGAAAAATAATTTTCTGCTTGCTGGTAGCAGTGAACTACAGAAATGAATGTCTTGATGGAGAAAATGAACTTTTGTCTGTAGCTTTCATTTGTTTTTTTATTTTTTAACATGAATTTATTTATATATATATATATAAGCAGCAATTGTACATCAGGAAAAAAGATCATTAAATATGAGAGACACAAGATGTCTATTACTTTGAATATATATATATATATATATATATATATCACACACATACATACATACAGATGATCTACATATGAAGATGTTGTAGACTAGTTATTCATCATAAAAAAAAATTACTCTTTATCTTCAGTTTTTTCTCCAATAGCCAGCATTATTTATTTTCTCCACCTGATGAGAGATACACTTGGTTGTTTTTTCCAGGTGTCATAACAGACTTTAAAAGTATAATACAAAATCAAACATTGAGAAATATTAACTAACATTTGCAATCATTAGCAAGGCTGAAGGTTAGGTGGATGCTGCATCTCATCCTGGGAAAACAACAAAAAAAAATTCTTTATCACTGCTGAAAGTATGGCTTACCAGTCTTTTGAATTAGTTCTAGAATTTACTAAGTGACAGTTTGAAGCTGACTAAATAGGTACACCCACTCAACTCTCAAGAAGAGAATTGCACAACATGTTTCAGTGTGTATTAGAAAAGGTTGACTAAATAATTTGCTTAAGTGTTCTGTCATATCTGGTTCTGCAATCTCAGAAAACCTTACTAAAAATGGGATGCATGCATCATATTTATATGAGGCCATGTTCTCAGTTTTGAGTGGATGACATTCCAACTATCACTTAAAAGTCAATGAAACACTTCATACTAAAACAAGGCAACCATTCTTATGTAAATAAAAGGATTGGTTGTTAGGATTTTGCAATCAGCATATAGATATACTCAGGTGAGTGTAAGTGTTAGCGTTCACAAAATTTTAATCTTGATTGATTGATTCGTTTTGTACCGCTTATTGCAGACTATTTAAAGCAAGAAAATATTTTTAGTTTGTTAGAATTTTTGGAGATAATAATGATTTCGTGATACAACTAAGTGAATATAATGAACACAACTGTAGCTCTGCTCTGCGATTAACAATTCCAAGCCAAGCTTACAGCACTTGGTATTCTGAAGCAATCACTCATCTAGGTACTGATCAGGCTCAATGTTGATTAACTTTGGTGATGGTATGGGAATTGGTGTTTCAATGTGATATGGCTGTAAGCTTTAATTTCCTCAATTGAGTTCTGACGAGTAAGACAGTCATCCTATACTATATTTGTTCATTTCACTTTTTTCCTTGTCTCTTTTTATTGCATTTTTTTATGTCGAATAAGATCTTTAAAAATAAATTCATTATATATATATATATATATATATATTTAAGGTATGCTATATTTATGAGATAAAGTGCTCAATATCAGAGACAGAGTGTATCTAAATATAAAAGTGAACACTGAAGTCAACAGTCAGAAGCGACAGACGCAAAAATGCAATCGTCAAGCCAACTTGCATGAAACAGTCTATTGCTTCAGAGTGTTGACTTTAATGTCCACTTATATATATATATATATATATATATATATATGTGTGTGTCATCCACAGATTGTTTTGCTGTATCACAGCTCCTCAGTGTGGTTAGACATTAGATTCAAGCTGGGATCAAAACCTGACCGATTTGACATCAATCAGATATCTTACCTCTAGGCCATCATCGCACAGCCGAAAGGAAGGGAATATTAACATTTTTCTCTATACGAAATACACCAGTGGCTTGGAGAACTCAATTCAATTTACTTGAAGGAAGAGTAATGTTTAATAGCAGTAGGAGCCGCTGTTTTTTACCTTCACCTGCTTCAAAGAATGCCAATGTTGTTTCATCTGCAGGAAAGGTGATGGCCTCAGTGTTTTGGGTTGCAAAAAGGGCCACACCTTCAATGGAGCGTACTAGGCAGTTATGAAAGGCTAGCAAGAGTTAAACTCCATAAAACTGATGAAAGGAGGTCTTGTTTTTGAGCCATTATCCATTACACTACCTGAACATCTAAGTTTACAACACTTGGTATTCCCAGTATTTCAACGTAAAATGGCCGTAAAAAAAAAAAAAAAAAAAAAACGAACTACACATTTTTAAGTAGCATAACGTTCATTAAAAATACAAAACAATATTTTTTATTAGCTTCAGCAGCCGGTGTATATGTTTCATATTATAAGCATAGTTTTTATAAAAAATTAAAAAAAACAAAAACAAAAAAAAAAAACAAAAAAAAAAAAAACAATTTAAACCTGGTGTATTTTTGTGAAAAAAAAAGTATCGACCTTTAAAATGATACTTTGTATGCCTTCTTCACGTGACTGATTAGTAGAAAACGAAAATAACTTAGGAATCCGAACAAAACAAACAAAAAACAAAAAAAAACCCAACAAACAGAAAAAAAGCCATTTTAACACACACACACAAAAAAAAAAAAACAAGTATAAAAAATCTATTTATTATATAAAATAAAAATATCAACTATTATCTTTAAAAACTATTGGTTGGAGCTAAGTTAAATTAATTTTTAAGATTCTTCTAAGAAAAATATTAAGTGGCCCAAGGTCAACAAATAAAGAAGAAACAAAAGAAAAATGAACTTGTAGTCAAGGTTCATTTGGTGAAAACACACGGATAAAAGGTCTACTTCATCTGCTCTATAGGTTTATGTTTGTTATGAATATAAACCAAACGGGTGGTCAAGAATTTCGTTTTACTCTCATCTAACAATAAAAACTAGAGAATCTTATGATGTTGATGACAACATGCTTCATGTTCAGTTCAAAAAGTAAAGTTTCGGTTAATTTTTGTGAATTGTCTTCATTTATTTTTCTTTCTATAATAAAATTAATACACAAGGACGAACTGAGAAATGGTCCCTCGGATACACAATTCAATTGTATCGTTTTTATCCCCAGATGTAAAAAAAAAAAAAAAAAGTTAAGTTAAAAATACATGATAGTTTAAAAAACTAAAAGCAATCTTGTAACGATATAAATAGCAACAAATTTTTTTAAATAAAGATAGGATAAACCAACAAAAAATGCTTTAACAAGGAGGAAAAAAAAAAGAAAGGCAAGCACTAAATTTTTGCGGTTTCAAATCAAAATACATGGAAATAATTTACAAACAGAAATCATGAACATAAAATGCAACAGAATAAATAAACTAATTGAACATTACAAAGGTCGATTTTCAAGCGGAGAGTGTTGTTGACTACAATACAAAGATTAAAAAACGAACAAAATAATAAACAATACTTTTTGTAATTCTGAATATTGTCTGAGAAAAAAAAAATAACGAATTTACACACGTGTCATCCATTTTTTTACCTGATTTCGCAGGAGTCGTAAACAGTTCATGGTTACGTACAGCTCTAAATCTTTGCCGTGGAATACAAGGAACGAGGGACTCAAACAGGAAAGACAACTATTGATAGATTTTTTCAACACTGATAAGAGCAAATTCGAAATTACACAATGTACAAGTGATATCCACACATGGCATCCAAAACTGCCTGATTATCAAGAACGATAACTGGTAACATTTATTTGTTAGTAATCTCCCTTGGTTTCTCTATTTCTTTTTTTTTTTTTTCTCTTGATGGTGATTTTCTAAGCATAGCTTACATGTAGCACAAGGCCGAAAGTACGGGGTGCCCAATGAGGATCGAACTCACTTTTCAGTCGTAATTAATCTAGCAAAATAAGTTTGTTAATCATTACACCACGTCGAAATGCCCATTTTTTTCTCTTGATGTGAAAATAAAATTCGACACAAATGAACAATTTATGGTTTACTTACTCCTAGAAACTTCAAATTTTCTTTCTTATCACAATTAATAATCTACGATGACTGTACTGAGAGTTATGCGATTTTAAATTTATTTTTAAGATACATTTTTTAAAAATGTTTTTTCGATGACTGAATCTTCATGAATGTTCCAATTTTGCAAATAAAATATTACAGAAACTTTTGCCATATGTTTCAGAATGATACTACTATTAAAATGTAAGTGCCTCCAAACAAACGCAATACCTAAGGCTTAAAATGAATTTTTAAAAATGAAAAATCTTTCTTGTAGCTTTTGGTGGGACCTTAGAACCAAACTTCTACATTTGTTTAAAAACCCATTAAAAGTGGCTCAAAGCGAAACTTATCTCAGATCAATTCAAGTAGCCCAACAACCCATTAAAATCAGATCCAGACGAGAAGGAGCTAAAAACGCATTCTGTTTGGCTAATAAACAAAAAATAATAATTTCATATGTTCTCAACTACGTACGCATCATGTCGGTTTAGTGTGTATCCAACGCAGATACAAATTTGCGCCAAATTTATTGGAGCCTCCTACGTGACTTGAAACATCAATAAATACGAAACATCATTCGACTTCGGCAGTGAGTCTTACGTATTTTCTCTGCTCGACACAAGAATCCATGTCATATATCTTACCAGGTTTAAATTTACTTAACATTTCCACAGCCTGCGAAGTACACTCACTCAACTACACAAACTTAACAGAAAACATTAAGTGACACATTAAAAGAGAGACAACTTCAAACACAGAACAGTAAGTCGAGTACAATATTACAAAATTCAACACCAAAAATGAACTGTTTAATATTCCGACAAACACAGAAATACCTTATCAAACTTACCCATTTTTATATACACACAATTTCTCAACTCTTAATCTTTCATATAATATCTCCATAAACACTTCAATCAACACAAGAAAAAACTTTGAAGCAATTTAAATAACTCACAGCATACAATTTTGCACCTTCTGTTGGTTATGTATAAAAATATTTATTGCTGAACCAAAATATTGTTTTATATCGTTATTTCTCTTATTGTTTGCTTGTTTTTTGTTACATTTGTGAAGTTAAAGAAAAGTAGCGGGTTAATCGCATTTCCATCAACCCTTTACAGATTGGTAAACCCGTTGTTGTTGGTGGTTTTACCCCCCCCCCCCACTTTACAGGGCCATATAATTTCCTCTGTTTGCACTACCGCCGTGGGCTTGTTATGACGTCTATCTTCCTAGCTGTCTACATCGAAACTGAGGTTCTCCCACAAGCTGATGTCACTCCCCGACCGTCGTGAGAACCTCGTTAATTCATCTTACCCATAAGGAGATAATCGACCTCTACATAATTTTTGATTATATTGGTGCATACACCTATATCTTTTGAGATCCGGTTTTGGTGTCATTAAGGATACCTTCTAGGTTAACCGTCAATGCCCTTACGTTTTATGACGTTTTGAAGTGATACCGAGTATATATTGGGGCTACAACAAATCAATTTTTCTTAGATCAAGTTTTCCTTATGGACATTAAATTCGATTCAGATCCAGCGTTAACCACATACTACAGCTTTATTACACCAAATTGCAGAACGCATTAAGAGTTCAACACAAGTCCAAAATATGTCACCATCAATGCTTATCATTCGTTCTTCCCAGCGACTCCAACTGAAAGTCTCTTGATCAACTTATGAGCAATACGGTCGCTACTTGTTTTACATATTATATGGACTGTTTCTACTGGTTTTATTTCAAGTTTAACTTCGTATAGACATACGCTGTTCACTGTGATAGTTGTTATTTAAGAGGACCCGTGCGAAAATTATTCTTATCGCCTCTTGGTAGTAAAAACGGTCCAGTGAAGCCAACAGAAAAATAGTGACGTCATAGAAATTTGTTGATCGTTCTTGTCTATTCCCTTAACCAGTTTCAACCATTCAGTATTAGTTCCAAAAATGTGTGTGATTAGTGTGGATACCTTCTGCTATTTTATTGTCTATAAATCTCAACCAGTCCTTGACAAGCGTTAAGACGGTCAACTCGTGGGTGATAATTTTCCGTACTGTAGAGATACAATTGGTGATTATCTCCCTTTGGTCGAGTTAAAGTCACGTGACGTCCGCTTCGCATGGTCATTTCATACAGTGACGAAAGTGGCAGTCGGCTTCTAGATTTCAAACGCAGCAGTCGTTTGTTTGGCCCGGACAACTTGGACTGGATTGAGCACATGCTACATCCTACAAGCACATGCTGTCGTTTCCCTCTAGGAATATATACTCTCCAGATATAGAAAGAAACTATCGCAGTCCTCAATTTGGGAAAAACCAAGTTTCACCGTTTAGTGCTCACGAAATATGACCTCGCTTGGGACATAGTAGATGAATCCGACCCGCGTGAATCCTAAACATGGCTTCTCCAGAAATAGGTGAATCGCCATATCATATGTAAACTCCTATCTTTTCATTATCCATTCACTCTTCTTGCTGTGTACATATGTATATTGTTGTAACCAAGTAAATGGTTAAGAAATAACAAAACAAGAGGTTGCAGATGAATCGTGTATTGAACAGTAAATACAACAGAAGAGTATTACACAACTTAGGAGCGTGTGTCGGTTGACCAGCGTTCAATCTATACTACTTTAGTAGAACGAGGGTAGATGTGGCACAAGGCCGAGTTTAACGTGGGTCATCCGAGCCTGTAGGCTCGGCCAAAAATTCCCCGTAAAACCAGCATAAACGGGTTCGGGTTTGTCTACCTCTCCGGACGAGACTCCGCCCTTCGGCACAGCTTCGTCCGGGTTTCTCTCTGCCCAAAGGTAGAGAGTTCGACAGCAGCTGCGAACTTTCACAGCCTGGTAGAACAATCTATACTACTGTTCCCCGAGGCTTACTTTCCTACTAATTTTATAGTAAGTGGAAGAGTCCACAATCGACTCATTAGAGAGAGGACACCACAACACCCCGTAGAGTGTCTTTTTTTATAATTACAACACAATACTTAATTCATCAACAACAAAAAAATAATAATAAAACCCCCCAAAAAACAGCAACAAACACTTTCAGAAGACTATATTACGTTCACATTTTTTTCTTTTTTTAGATTTACGACACGCATTTCACGTATTAACAATAGTCTCTATTCATTATTCCTGAATGATGAAAAAAAAAATAGATAAGTTTTAATGGTAAATGATAATGTTAATAATTTCCAATAATCCAATAAGTATTGTGTTTTCCTGGTAATTAAAAGTTCATAAGTGAGGAGAAGGGTTTTTTTACTCATTCTTTTCCTTTTTCTGTAGTCATGGTATGAAATGAAAGATGTTCAATATCGTTTTCTTTTCGGGTTAATTTCTAAAGGTTCCGTAAACTTCTTTTTTCTTTTGGGCTTTCTGAGCGCTGGTACCGATTGCGCTATTGGAACCTCAAAAGTGTCAAAGACGACGTCCACCGTGTCATCTTCTATGGGATCCCTGTCGACTACTCTTTTATACCGTCTTCTGATTTGGTTTACATGACGTTTATGTATAAACTTCGGCCCCTGAACCATGTAAATCATGTTCCCAATTTGTTTGTCTATTATTCCTATCTCCCTATGAGCGTTGTTACTCCCAAATAAAAGGAAAATAAACCTTTTCACCGATCTTAAAGCGCTTTTTAAGTACTTTATTCTTATTGTCCACTTTTGTTTCATTCGGAAGGAATTTGTCAAATACTAATTTTATTTTGCTAGCAAACATGACTTCCAATGGCGTCTTGGCAGATCAAGCACTACTATTAGGAGTTACCTGATAGACCTGCAAAAACTGTTGTATAGCCGTATCGGTGGGAGTACCTCTGTGACACCATTTAGGGGCACAAAAAGGAAAAAGGAAAAAAAAAAAGAAAGGAAAAAGAGAAAGGAAAGAAAGGAAAAGAGAGGCGAGACTTAAGCTTAGATGATAAAAGAAACCACCCACGACCGGGGACATTGACAATGTTATTTTGATAAGTAACAAATGGTGAAAGGTTTCATTGCCATTGCAGAAAATTCTAAATGGATCGACTGTGTTGTGGTGGCGGACTTGTGTTATCGGGAATAGATAACAGCCACTTAATGCTGGCGAACATCTAATTGACAAACTAGACCGCTAGCGAAACTCCGGGACATTTCGACTATGTTATTTTGATAATGGAAAAGATGGTGAAAATTCTGACGGCCAGTGTCGTAGGATTGCCTGACAAGGACTAGGTGAATACAGAGCTTTGGATAGATAAGAAAAATTAACTGTGTCAGAGGGGCAAACAATATTGTCGGAAAAGGATTTAATAGGCCATCTGTTAACCGCATTACGAAAGACAACCCTGGGTTAAGTCTTTGCCGTTTTGACAAGACATCTATGGGTGTTAGAATTCAGTTATGATAATAAAACTATGTTATCAGAAATTGGCACCAAGAATGCAAATACGGCTAGGACAATGAAACTGTTTTTCGAGGCGGGAATCGGCTGTGTTTTCGCTAGACGACTACCCACTTGATAATTGGCATTGATAGATCCCAGGTGACATTGGGGATGAGAGCTGCGATTAACGAAAGAAAAGGAAACGAAAAAGATCATTTTTTTTTTTTTGAGCAAGATGTATATTTTTTTCTTAAGACAAAGCTAGCCGGATCACACCCACCCGGTTGGAAGTCATTGGATGAATGTCAACGAGGGCCAGGCGGAGGTGATCAGGTGACGCAAGGGGGGAGCCGCCGCCGCCCATTTAGAGGATAGGTATGAGAAGTTGCTACGAAGAAGTGGGGAGAACCGTTGACGCCCCTCTGAAGTATGGTGAGATATCCATATGAGAATAAGAGAAGGTGGGAGTAAGAGAAGACTTCCAAAAATGGAAAGGAGTGGAAAATTCCTGACCAAAAATAAAAGAAGTGGATATGGATTTAGAATTATCGAGGAACCTCCGACCCCGACAAAGCCCACCCCGGTTTTAGTCGGCGTCCATATAAGCAAAGTCGCAGCGAAATCAGTTAAGTTCGGACTCCGGTTTTCCAGAGTTCAGTCTTCAGTGCTGACTTGAAAGATTCGCGCAACTTCCAAACTCATCTTCAATCCAAGAACAATTTATTTTGAAGAGCGACTTAGATTCATACCACCAACACAAGTGTTACGACTATCGCCTGAAGACACACCAAGAACCAATTTCTTAAAGAACAGACAACTTAAGATGTTAAAACTCACCTAACAAAAACAACGTGTCACAATCCATATAGCGGGTCGGGAGATAGACGCAGTCCTATGTATCCAGCAACCAGATATAAAGTATTGTTATCCTTTTTTTAATAGCTTGAACTTTTGAATTATCATTTTCTTTTCTTTTATACATATCAGTGTGATACCACCCTCGTTTGAACACAGCATGCATTACGGCCCCAACGACTGATTGATTTCGTCTGCTTAAGATCAATTCACAACGTGGGTAGGCGGACTGGAGATCAACGCAGTTACTTTGGTAACCAGACGTTGGAAGCGAGTTGGGAACGACGAGGCTGATATCGAATCTGACCAGATTCCCATCCGAATCACCAAAAGGTTAGAACGTCACATTTGGGTGCTGCGACCGATACTAAGCCAGTTGGTCGTCACAGGACGGGACAACACGACTGATTTAGACAGGCGGACGTCACGTTTGGAGCGGCGACACCGAACGAAGCAGCGAGGAGCGAGCGAAGGCTGTAGAGAGGGACGTCACAGTTGGTGCCGTGACCGGGATGGGACCCTGGAACAGCCACTGTCACAATTAGTACCGTGACAGCAGGAGTTGCTGAAAAAGTTTCGACTAGGACGGCGTCTCAAGGGCTGAAATCGAAACAAACTAGAGTAGGAACCAAAGGACTTTGGTTGGCTGTGGCCATACGCTTCCAGATACTCTAGTGCAACGACCCGGAACCTGAGAGGAACGAGAGGAAAATCGTCTGTCAGGTAGGACACTTTGTTTGATCTCCCAAATTTCGATTGTTGCTGCTCAGATTGTTTTTCTTTTTAAATATGTCGGACTATGAATCAGATAGAATAGTGGGGGAGGAAGATGGGGTTAGACAGGGATTGCCAGCTGACCAGAGAGGATTGTTGGGTGGACCGAGGGTCCCGGCGTTTGACGGCAGTGGGAGAGATTTCAAAAACTGGCTGGCAATCCTGGATAAGAGCCGAGTTATATATGAACTCACAGACCAGGAGGCTCTATATTTGGCATATGATGCCACGAGAGGGAAAGCGTCTGAGTTTATAAAAGGACTCTTAGAGAGTGAACCCCACTTGATATGGGAAAGGTTGGAGGAACTATTAACTAAGGAGTTCGCTGGCGAGGGGACGGCGATAGAGGCTATGAGAGCCCTCCTAAAGTTGACGCAGCTGCGGGACGAAACCCCTGGAGAATTGGGGGCCCGAGCGGAAAAGCTGTCGTCATTAGCCTTTCCAGAGGTGGTGAGAAATAATGCGGTCATGCAGGCCCAGTTAGCGGACCTGTATGTTGAGGCACTCGGTGACGAGCGTGTTCGTCACGATGTGCTGAAGGAGGGACCGCTGAGACTATCAGCAGCAGTAGATCTGGCCAAAGAGAGGGTATATGGAAAAAAGTGAGAAGGTGTGGGAAGAGGCAGGTACTAAGTTAAGAGGTCTGAAGAAAGGGGGAAGGAAGAATACCCCCTGCGTGGAATCGGAGGGTCAAGCTGGAGATAGATGAGCCTGAGGTGTGGGAAGAGGACCCCAATAGAAAAGCGTGGTCAACAAGGCATGGGTTCTATAAGCCCACGCCGGGTAGATACGGACTGGTCTGCTGGATTTGTGGGCATGAGAACCCCAGATCAGCGGAATGTCCGACGAAGTGGGGTCTGCCCCCAGACTTCGAACGGGATAAGTGCACTAGGTGTGGAAAGAAGGGACACCTAGCCAAGTGGTGCGGGTTAAGAAGGGGTGCCCCAACGATATTAATAAAAAAGGCCGAGCCCAAGAGACAAAAACCAGGAAAAGCCAAAGGGCCACCCCGAATTAAGGGGAGGGTGGCCCAGTTAAAAGAAAGGAAGTAAAACCTTGGACCTGTGGTCAGGAGAGCTACTTAGGTAAAGGTCAGGTTCCCCCGGGAATAAACGAGAGGGTAGCCCAGTTGAAGAGAAGAAGAGTAAAATGTTGGACATGTAGTCAGGTGGGCCACTTTGCGGTAAACTGTCCGGCAAGAAGTTGCTGGTTTTGTAGGAGACCAGGGCACCTGAAGAGGAGTTGTATTCTTAGAAACAGCCGCAGGAGACTGGGAGAGGTCCAGCCGGGGCCGCCCAGGTGCAGAAAACGCAGAACTCCCCCTCGTGAGAATAATGAAGGTAATTTGTTGCTACCGGCGCCTAAGGCTGGGATGACCCAAAGGTGGAAACCCAGGAAAAAGAAAGCCCAAGTGTTCTCTTCGCTGACGCAAGAGAAGGAGCTATCCTGGAGGAAAACTCGTAGAGCAAACAGAAGGAATAGTGGACGAAGATATATTGGCACCTGATCAATTTAGGACCAGGGTGGGAGGTCTGCTGAGGGATAATCGAGATGTGGTGGCCCAGTCAGATAAGGAATTGGGCCAGACCCACACAGTCAAAATGAAAATCGACACCGGCGATCACTCCCCTGTGAAATTAAAACCCTACCGAACACCTATTCATAAAAGACCCCTTGTAGAAGAGACAGTAGAAGAGATGTTGGAAGCTGGGATGATCGAAAGATCGATCTCCACTTGGAGCTTTCCAATCGTAATAGTAGGTAAGAAAGATGGCGGGCACCGTTTTGTGTAGATTTTAGGAAACTGAATTCTATATCGAAGCCGTTGGCGGTGCCATTGCCACTAATAGATGACATATTGGCATTATTAGGGAAGGCAAAGTACTTCTATACGTTGGACTTTAGGTCCGGGTATTGGCAGGCAGCCCTTGATGAGGCTGACAAGGAGAAGGCCGCATTTGCGTGTCACCTAGGACTGTTTCAGTTCAGGGTGATGCCATTCGGTTTAGCTAATGCCCCGGGAATCTTCCAACAGCTGATGTCAATAGTGTTAGGAGGATACGAGAGCTTTGCCATGGCATATTTGGATAATATTTTGATATTTTCAGAAACAGTAGAACAACACTTTTTCCATCTAAAACAAGTGTTGGGAAGGTTAAGAAAACACGGCTTAAAATTGAAATTGTCAAAGTGTCAGTTTCTGAAGGAGGAGACTAGATATTTGGGCTTTGTTATAAACGGAGACGGTATTAAACCCGACATGGATAAGGTGAAAGTCATAAGGGAAATGCCAGAACCTAAGACAGTGAGACAAGTAAGAGGCTTTATAGGAGCTATAGGTTACTACCGACGATTCGTCCCGGCATTCTCGAGAATTGCCATACCACTAGTAGCCCTGACGAAGAAATACGCTCGGTTCAAGTGGACAGAAGACTGTCAACGGGCATTTGATACGTTAAAAGAACAGTTGACAGCCGTCCCACTGCTGACGTACCCAGACCTCAGCAAGCCCATGGTACTATACACTGATGCCAGTGAGCAGTGTGTAGGAGCAGTTCTTACCCAGCCGTCTCCCGATAAAGAAGGACCAGTGCCAGGCATACCAGAGGAGGTACCGATATACTTTCTCTCTCATAAGCTCTCAGAGACACAACAGAGATGGCCAGTAATAGAAAGTGAAGCATATGCTATCAAGTATGCTCTCCAAAAACTGGACTACTACTTGAATGGTGCGGTCTTTACTATAAAAACAGACCACAAGCCTCTGCAGTACCTATTGCAGGCAGAATGGACAAATAAGAAGATTCAACAGTGGGCACTTAAGTTAAGTGGCTACCACTGTAAGATAGAGTATTTGACAGGGAAGGAAAACACGTGCGCAGATTTACTCTCAAGAATACCGAAACATCTAGAAGAAAGATCTGTAAAAGTAGAGCAGGGAGTAGATGATAAAGCCTATAGAATCGGAGTAATTAACTCTAATAAGCTAAAAGATCGCCCTATGTTAGAATCGGACGAGGAAGGGGACGCACAGATAATAACCGATCCCTACTGGACAGAAGGAATTGAGAAGGAGCAGGCAGACAGTGAAATAGCTGCCCTTAGAGAAAAGGTGGAGGCAGGAGAGACCACCAAGTATGCCATAATAGAGGAAAGGCTGTATTATCTCTCAGGCAGGGATGAAGAAGTCAAATCCAAGTTGTATGTGCCCAGAGATATTGGAACAGTGCCACGAGAGGTTGGGTCACATGGGAATTGATAGGACATGTGATCTAATAGGAAGAAAGTACCATTGGCCCAAACTGTACGGAGAGGTCACTAACTATGTTCGGAGCTGTGTAGTGTGCCAGTCGCAGAGCAGAAGGCAGGAAATGGCACCATTGGAGGAGATGGACGTGCCGAACTTCCCCTTCGAGAAAGTGAGTATGGATGTATCAGGACCATATGGGGAAACTGAACAAGGAAACAACTATATAGTGAGTTTTATCGATTGGCTAACAAACTAGCCTGAGGCATTTGCAGTACCAGACAAGAAGGCTAGAACTGTGGCCGGTTTGATAATAAGTGAAATCTTCCCTAGGTATGGCGCCCCTGTGCAATTGGTAACTGATAATGGCACGGAGAATATAAACAGCATAATGAGAGAGGTGCTGACAGGTTTGAATATAGAGCACGTAAAAACATCTCCATATCACCCCCAAGGAAATGCTAAAGTGGAAAGGTTTTCATAGAACCTTGGGACTTGTATTTGACGCAGGCTCTGGCGGCCGTGAGGCTTACGATAAACGAAACCTCCAGATTTTCTCCTTACTTTATGTTGTTTGGCAGAGACGTGGTCCTGCCTGTGGATAACCTATTGAAGCCCCGAAGAAAGTATATGGGAGAAGATCATCATCAACTATTGCTGGAACAACAACATAAGATATTTGTACAGGCCAGAAGAAGAATAAAGAGGGCCCAGAAGAAAAGAAATGAGAGAGTGAATGCTGAAAGAAAGGTAGTAGAATTGAAGGTTGGAGACCCTGTCTACTATAAAATCCACCAGAGAGAAGGAAAGCTGGACCAAAGATGGGAACCGTACTACCGGATAGTAGAGCAGACGAGTCCAGTATCATATGTAATATGGGATCAAGTGACAGGACGAGCAAGGAGGGTCCATGCCAATGATCTAAAGAAGGCTGAAATGGCTAACCTGGAAATGAGCGAGCCGAGGCCTAAGAAGACAAGGAAAAGGAAGGTAACTCTGGTTGAGCCGGAAGAAATGGAGACGGAGGAAGATTCCGAGGAAAATGAGGAGATAGATCGACTTGGCCAGAGAGACGAAGCGATCCGAGTGAGGGAGTTGGAACCCTCGGCGGGGATCAGCGGCGTTCAGTCGTCGCCTGAATCGGTGCAGAGAAGACCCTGTGAGGTCGCCATCGCACCCCCATGTCCAAAGAAAAGGAAGAGAAAGGCGAGGAGATCCAATCAAGCAGTCAAGGGCTCTAAAAAGAAGCACCCTGAACAGGACGAAGGGCCCAACGAGTAGGAGGAAGAGGATCAAATACCCCTTTCCCAGCTCAAGGAAAAGCTAAGAAACAGGAGAGATCTAGACATAGAGTCAAGAGGTATTGAAGACGTCCAGGGCGAGGATTCTAAACAGAAGGAAAAATCAGGAGAGGAAGAAGAGGACAAAACACCTCCTGGACGGGAATTAAACACAGAGGGAAGGTTAGAGGTTGAGCAGGGACTACCTCTGAAGATGAGATTAAGAAGGGTGAAGAACCCCAAATCTCAGTAGAACAAAGAAGGCTGTGCAGAATAGAAGCATTCGGTGTCGACAGATAACGACACTGGCTCATCCAAAAACCGCTGGCTGACTGTAGTGGATGTGGATGGAGGGGATGGAGTCGCGAGCTGCACCTCACGAAGAACGGAAGAAGATTATTGGCATTGCTAACTGGCCATCAGTGGTGTCATGAAGTACGACCTTTGGAGTGGGCGCCACGCACACCTGTCTGGACCATTCTGTCTGCTAGAAGTTAGTTAGAGGAGGGAAGAGCTGAACTTAGTAAGAAATTATGGAATAATTAAGTAATGAATTGAGCAAGTCTGAATGGTTATGAAGAATAACAACAAGAGAATTTTGTTACCTTGCAGGAATTATCAAAATGAAAGGGTTGATGATGATGATGATGGTAGCCACACTGATGGTGACGATGGCGGAAGCTGGGAAGCACAGCCGAAATACCATTTTTAAAAAGACGAGTGAAGTAATAATAACCAGGTCTAAATGGTTGATCACATTCGTGATAGATTTAAAACCATACGAGTCGCTACTAAATAATCTAAGAAATGAGCTAACGCAGCTGGATGCAGCCCGGTTGAAGGTAGGGCAAGATTATCCCAAGGAGAAAGGGTATCTTAGTTTATTACACTCCTTAGAATCGGAGGTCACTATGATAGAGGCTCAATGGAGGGACATGCAAAATTACTTGAAAGGAATAGAGTTACTACAGACGCGGGAAAAGAGATCAGTAGTTCCGATTGTGGGAAAAGCGTTAAATGTCCTGTTTGGAACAGTGACTGAAGATGACGTTAAATTCATAAGAAGGAAACTGGGAGAAGTGGAAATAAACTAGAGGACGCTGGCTCAAGTGGCAAGGGAGAGTGTGACAATATTAAATGTGACAAGGTTGGAAGTGGCCAAGAATAGAGCCAGAATCAATTGGTTAATAGATAACCTGGCAGGGTTGAGACAAGAGGTAATTAATGATACAGAAACTGTAATGATCGAATTACAGGAAATGAGCGGATTCATGCAAAGGTATTTCCAACTAATGACAATTACGAATAAGGTACGACAAACTAGTCAGTCGTTGACGACCTTGCTGGAACATGTGAGAGCGCAATTAGACATGTTGTCATTGGGACACCTCTCCCCAAGCATAGTAACCCCGAGTCACCTAAGGGAAGTGCTGCTCGGAATACAGGCCGAGTTACCCCACCATTTAAGGCTGCCAGTGGACCCCATCAAAGAATTGTGGAAATATTATAATGCACTGGGATGTGTGACCTTGTTGGAAAATAGCCGACTATTGGTTGTGGTATCTGTTCCGTTGTTAGATAGAGAGAGTATATTCGAGATATACCAGGTTATAAATTTACCCATTCCCTACCCCAGAAGAGATCAAGGTTTGGGAATGATAGCAAGGTACAAGGTGGAAACAGAATACATAGCTTTAAATTCGGGAGAACGAAATTCATGTTGCTAACAGCTGAAGAAGCTAGAAAGTGTAGAAATGATGCTCTAGGGACTTGTACATCGTTAAGCCCTATCTATATAGCTGGTAACCACAAAATGTGCATACTAGAATTGTTTGAAGGGAAGAGAGAGGGAATTAAGAGAACTTGCCAAGTAGAGGTATTAGCAAACACGGCATTACCACAAGCTATCAGTGTTTCAGACGGGGTGTGGGCAGTGGCCACACAGAAACCTATCAGCTTGTCTAGGGTATGTGGGGGAGAGTCCACAAGGACATTAAGAGTAAGGCTACCATTATCCCTGTTAAAGTTACCCATGGGATGTTCGGCATTTGGGATATCTATTTCCTTACCCCCCTATTACCAGGAAGAAGAAAGATATGAAGAGAAAGATGCAATCATAGAAATGATTGGCAGAGGCTTAGTCAATTGTACAGAATTGTGGGAGCCAATAGTGAAGGGATTCTCCAATGTTACCTTGAATAAAATGCCAGTACTAATGAAGCCGATAGAAAAGATCGATATGGATCAATTGAGGGATAAGTTAAGTGCGTTGGGAAATGAAGGTATGGCTTGGGAAGACGATGAGCAGATCGCGATAAGTTGGTCGGTAGTGATGGGTACATTCATAGTTATAGCCATAGGGGGTATAGTAATATGGAAGATTAAGAGTAAGAGGAAATTAACGAGCGATAATCAAATGAGCATGCAGCAACTCGAGAGGGAGATGCCGAGCAGTGTTCCTTACTCATACAGAATCAGCGAAGAGATTGCAGGAAGACCGGCGGAGGAGGCTGGCGTGAGACCGACACGTGCGGAGGAAAAACCTCCCACAGCGGAGAGGAAAAAATTGACCAAGAAGAACAAGCCATAGGTAACCACACACATGCACCCACAGGCACACTCACACATTACATTTGCATGTAGAACAGAAGAAGATGAAAAAGAACATTGCATTGCATGTAGAATAGAAGAGGATGAAAAAGAACATTACATTTGCATGTAGAAAAGTAGTATAGAATTGCATGGGACAGATGCATGATGCATGCTAAATGGTGTATTTGGTTTTAGGTGTCATTTACGAGTAAATGACAAATAGGTTAGGGGAGGATTGTGACACCATTTAGGGGCACAAAAAGAAAAAAGGAAAAAAAAAAAGAAAGGAAAAAGAGAAAGGAAAGAAAGGAAAAGAGAGGCTAGACTTAAGCTTAGATGATAAAAGAAACCACCCACGACCGGGGACATTGACAATGTTATTTTGATAAGTAGCAAATGGTGAAAGGTTTCATTGCCATTGCAGAAAATTCTAAATGGATAAGAAAATCGACTGTGTTGTGGTGGCGGACTTGTGTTATCGGGAATAGATAATAGCCACTTAATGTTGGCGAACATCTAATTGACAAACTACAGACCGGCTAGCTAAACTCCGAGACATTTCGACTATGTTATTTTGATAATGGAAAAAGATGGTGAAAATTCTGACGGCCAGTGTCGTAGGATTGCCTGACAAGGACTAGGTGAATACAGAGCTTTGGATAGATAAGAAAAATTAACTGTGTCAGAGGGGGCAAACAATATTGTCGGGAAAGGATTTAATAGGCCATCTGTTAACCGCACACGAAGACAACCCTGGGTTAAGTCTTTGCCGTTTTGACAAGACATCTATGGGTGTTAGAATTCGGTTATGATAATAAAACTATGTTATCAGAAATTGGCACCAAGAATGCAAATATGGCTAGGACAATGAAACTGTGAATCGGCTGTGTTTTCGCTAGACGACTACCCACTTGATAATTGGCATTGATAGATCCCAGGTGACATTGGGGATGAGAGCTGCGATTAAGGAAAGAAAAGGAAAAGAAAAAGATGATTTTTTTTTTTAGCAAGATATATATTTTTTCTTAAAACAAAGCTAGCCGGATCACACCCACCCGGTTGGAAGTCATTGGATGAATGTCAACGAGGGCCAGGCGGAGGTGATCAGGTGACGCAAGGGGGGAGCCGCCACCGCCCATTTAGAGGATAGGTATGAGAAGTTGCTACGAAGAAGTGGGGAGAACCGTTGACGCCCCTCTGAAGTATGGTGAGATATCCTTATGAGAATAAGAGAAGGTGGGAGTAAGAGAAGACTTCCCAAAATGGAAAGGAGTGGAAAATTCCTGACCAAAAAAAAAAAGAAGTGGATATGGATTTAGAATTATCGAGGAACCTCCAACCCCGACAAAGCCCACCCTGGTTTTAGTCGGCGTCCATATAAGCAAAGTCGCAGCGAAATCAGTTAAGTTCGGACCCGGTTTTCCAGAGTTCAGTCTTCAGTGCTGACTTGAAAGATTCGCGCAACTTCCAAACTCATCTTCAATCCAAGAACAATTTATTTTGAAGAGCGACTTAGATTCATACCACCAACACAAGTGTTACGACTATCGCCTGAAGACACACCAAGAACCAATTTCTTAAAGAACAGACAACTTAAGATGTTAAAACTCACCTAACAAAAACAACGTGTCACAATCCATATAGCGGGTCGGGAGATAGACGCAGTCCTATGTATCCAGCAAAAAGATATAAAGTATTGTTATCCTTTTTTTAATAGCTTGAACTTTTGAGTTATCATTTTCTTTTCTTTTATACATATCTGTGTGATACCACCCTCGTTTGAACACAGCTTGCATTACGGCCCCAACGACTCGACTGATTGATTTCGTCTGCTTAAGATCAATTCACAACGTGGGTAGGCGGACTGGAGATCAACGCAGTTACTTTGGTAACCAGACGTTGGAAGCGAGTTGGGAACGACGAGGCTGATATCGTATCTGACCAGATTCCCATCCGAATCACCAAAAGGTTAGAACGTCACATTTGGGTGCTGCGACTGATACCAAGCCAGTTGGTCATCACAGGACGGGACAACAGGACTGACGCAGACAGGCGGACGTCACGTTTGGAGCGGCGACACCCGAATGAAGCAGCGAGGAGCGAGCGAAGTCTGTAGAGAGGGACGTCACACCTCTTGCCTTCCTCAGTGCTCTCTTTAAAGTATCTGCTTGTCCATTACTTGGGTGATATGGCGCCGTGGTAACATGTTCGATCAGGAATGACTGACAAAACTCCTTAAATTCCCACGATGTAAATTGTGTGCCGTTGTCTGTTACAATACAGTCAACGACTCCGAAACGGGCAAATAGCTCGTGTAAAAATTTTCCTGTCACTTCCGCGGTCGGCTTCTTGCATTTCAATACTTCTGGCCACTTGGAATGACTGTCAACTACTACGAGGTAGTAAAAACCATCAAGTGGTCCAGCAAAATCAATGTGTATTCGCAACCACGGACAGTCAGTTTTAAGCGAGGGATTGAATTTTATCGGGGGTGCTTTAGCAGCCAAAGCACATCCTTTGCATTATCTTACCATGTTTTCAATATCCCTGTCCATTTTGGTCCAGTAGACGTAACTCCTCATCAGACTCTTCATCTTTGAAGTTCCCGGATGGCTAACATGGAAGTGCTTTAGTGTTCTATTCTGATTTGTAGATGGGATTACTACTGTGTCTACGTACATTAATATGTCGTTACAGAGTGAGTAAACTTCTGAAATACTCTAGTCTTTGCTATTTAATTTATCCTTTACTTCCTTTATGAAGTCATCATCGGACGTTTTGTTTATTCTATCGTTCATTATTATTTGAAGCTCCCTGACAGTATTGTACAAGGTATTTTTTACGTCGACCTCTGTTTTTTTTGGCAGCAATGACTGTGTCTTCCAGGGGTTCAGCATATTTAGGTGTCAATCTCGATTGCATGACAGATTTTACTGAATGGGAGAAACTCCATTTTGTAATTATAATTGAGGAGAATGGTTCGCCATCTTTGCAGTCTATTAGCAGTATGTGTTGGCAGACCCTTTTTTGATCCAAAGATAGTAAGGAGTGGACGATAATCTGTCTGGAACACAAAGTGCCTTCCATGAATAAATCTATGGAATTTAGTTACAGCAAAAATGATTCCTAAGGCTTTCTTTTCTATTTGCGAGTAAACCCTTTTAGCTGGTAATAGTGTCCTAGATGCATGGGTGATTGGCTTTACCGATCCATCCTTTAGCTTGTGTAAAATGCACGCCCCGATACCGTAGGAGCTAGCATCGCTGGCTACAATGATGTCAAAGTTTGGATCGTAATGAGTCAGGAACAGATCTGATGTAAGGATCTCCTTTATTTTCTCAAATGTTTCCTGGCATTCGGTTGTCCATTCCCATTCTTGTGGAGCTCTCAAACTGTGCATTCTTGGGACAAAAACGTTATAATAATTGGCAAGACCTAAAAAACTTTGAAGAGACGACACATTTTCTGGTGCTAGCATATTCTTTATTGCCGTTGCCCTATCTGGGTTGGGACGTCTTCCGTCTTTGCCACAAGTACTTGATCCTCTCTAAGAAAAACTCACACTTCGCGTCCTTTAGTTTCAATCCATAATCCTGAACACCTGCCAGACGTGCAATTTGTGTTCCTCGATGCTCTCACTTTTCATTATGACGTCATCGAGATAGGACACCGCAAAATCCAGACCATTTAACATCGTGTCCATAACTTGTTGAAAAATGGAAGGGGAGACCTTAACCCCGAACTGAAGTCTTAAAAATTTGTATAAACCCTTGTGGGTGTTTATGCAAAAGAGCTTCAAACATTCCTCATCCAGGGGTATTTGTAGATAAGCGTCGCTTAAGTCAATCTTAGAGGAAAATTTTCCTCCACTGAGCTTAGCGAATATCTCCTCTGGACTTGGAAAGGGATAATGGTGATCCTTTAGGGTGTTTTCAGCCCCGTAGAGAAATCAGGACGAATTTCTTTGCTCTTTTTAATATAAACTGTGGGAGAACCCATTCGCCATATTCAACCTTTGCCAGAACTTCTTCGATTCAATTCTTCGTCAATTTGATTTAACGAGGCAAATGGAACGTTACGTTTTCTCTTAAATACTGGGTTTCCGTCTGGCTTTAACTCAAACTTAGCAGACATTTTTGTGCATTTTCCTAGTCCTCCACTGAAAACGTCGGGAAAACTTTTTTTAAGTTCACCTTTCAACTTTTCTGCTTCGTTAGACAAATTTTCGATTTTTTGACATAATGAGTTAATAGGCATATCCCAAAGTTGAAACTGTTCTAACCAATCAGTTCCGAAAAGATTACCCAAATTCTTCATAATATACGCCTTAAGTTTTAACGTTTTACCTTTGAATGACACGTTCGTTATTAAGTTCGCACATAAACTTAATAGGATCACCAGTTACACTTTTAGCTATTTGGTTCGTTCTTAACAAAGTCGACTTATCCAATTTTTTCCATGTTCGATAATTAATTATGGATAAGTCTGAACCCGAATCAAGCTGTAACCGTATATTTTTGTTAAATATTTGCAATTCAGTATATTTCCTAATGTTACTACGTTTTGGTTCATCAGACTTGGTAATTTTTACAAAACTTTTTTTGTCTTGATCTTAATCCTGCAGTGGGAACTTTTGTGTCCCAATTTATCTATTCAATCTATACTACTTTAGTAGAACGAGGGAAGATGTGGCACAAGGCTGAGTTTAACGTTGGCATCCGAGCCCTTAGGCTCGGCCAAATAATCCCCGTAAAACCAGCATAAACGGGTTCGGGTTTGTCTACCTCTCCGGACGAGACTTCGCCCTTCGGCACAGCTTCGTCCGGGTTCCTCTCTGCCCAAAGGCAGAGAGTTCGACAGCAGCTACGAACTGTCACAGCCCGGTAGAACAATCTATACTACTGTTCCCCGAGGCTTACTTTCCTACTAATTTTATAGTAAGTGGAAGAGTCCACAATAGACTCATTAGAGAGAGGACACCACAACATATATATAACTTTTGTATGACTTGTATAAAACTCTCTCTCAGAAGAATGCATGTTTGTCACGTCTTTTCCTTTCAGTAATTCCGTTTCGCCTGTGAAGTAGGGTGTTATTATATTACGGATATAATAATGCTCATAATGGGGAAACGTAAATGGGAGAATAAACCTTTCTTACATAGCTCCCTTTTATTGTACTTTAAACCCGGTTTCAATGTTTGCACATGTAATGGATCCACGAGAAATGTAAGAAGAAATTCGTCTACGATTATTGACAATTATTAGAAATGCCTCTGTTGCTTTGTCGAAACGTCACGACAATTCATTGAAAGGGCACTCAATCGTACCCTTCTCAACCCATTTGCGCACCTCCAGTCTATTTTTATCTGAAAAAAAAAAATTAACTTTCCTTTTCCCAAACTTCTCATACGATTTGAATAGCAACAGCAGAGCTTACATATTTATCGTCAGAGTGTGGCTTATCTCAATTATCTCAAAATTTGACAAAATAGTTACTCTCTATCTTTTTCTCTCTCTCTCTCTCTCTCTCTCTATATATATATATATATATATATATATATATATATATATATATATATATATATAGAGAGAGAGAGAAGAGAGAGGCATGGTGGAGTAATGGATAGCGGCTTGGATTGCGGAATCGCAGAGCCGAGTTCGAATTCGAATCGAATCCATTACATTCACTTACGTGAAAGGCGTGTAATCCTCTTCTTCTCCCTCCAGCTATGGGTTCTAGAGCCTTGGATGGCAACTGGTCTAGGAGAAGGACAACTCTGAATTCAAAACCTGCGCAGGGTCGTTTGGGGACCATGTGGCACTTAGTGCACCAGATCTCTGTATTCGGCCCTTCAAAAAGTGTGACTGGTCCTGCACGAAACCTTCACCACTATAATCAAATCTCATGTGCCGTTGTCGGGCTGTCGGTTTCCTGGTAACTGATATGCTTGACCCTCATACGTCGAACTCGACGGGAGAGTCGACTATATATATATATATATATATATATATATATATATATATATATATATATATGAATGAGTGGTTTGAACTTTCGATTTCTGACCATGACACCCGGGTTCGAATCTCACTATGGTCGATTTGTTAGGAAGGCGACTTCTTGATGCTATCGGTCTGGATGAAGTGGGGAGCAATCCCAGAGTGCGGCACCGTTGGAAAGTGTATGAAAACCATACAACGGTTGATTCAAGCCTTGTGATTGTGACTGGGTAGACGGAATCATCGGGGCCGTCGGTGACTGTGCTAGCACGAAGTGACAAGTCATCGTGACCGAGGGTTTGAGTGTGCTGGCCTTGTTCAGATTGTTGGTCACGCTAGATAACACCCTCTCCCCCAGAAAATCTAACATTTGCTCAGCATAGGTGGTGTATAAAACACTGTGGTATTTTGAAGTAACACAAATGTCCCCTGATCTGGTGCAATAGGCATTGGCTAGCCGCCTTAGTAGACAGGTATCCTCGAATACGAGTGGCCAACTATTATATATATATATATATATATATATATATGTTGACCACTAATATTATCAATGCACACACACACGCACGCACACACACGCACACACACACGCACACACATATATTTATGTGTGTGTGTGTGTTTATATATATATATATGTTGGATCGTCATTACAATTCCAATGTTATGAATTATAACCATGGAATATTAGTGTTTAAGCCTTTTATATTATATTCCCTGTACTGTACATTTTGAGCTCTACCTGGATTTTATCCTCTTAAACACACACACACACATATATATATTGACCACTCATATTATCAATATATATATATATGCTAAACGTTATCGTGGTCGGAATAGTATCAAAAGACTAAGTTTTTGACTATATTTTATCTGTTTAGTTAAATTATTTTTTTATAGTGTGGTTCACCCAGCACAAGACCCGGGAGCCACTCGAGGTAGAGGGTTACAGAGTAAGAGGTAGGTTTATGTTGATAGGCGAGGAAGATAACAGTTAACCTTAGACTTTAACAGGTTAAGCAGTGGCTCATGGGAAGAAGCTTCTCGAGTGACACTTACTCCTCACCAACGGAATATGGAGGGAACGTGGGTGATTTGCTACAATGGGTGTGGCATAGCGTGTCGTAGCCGTGAAGGTTAGAATTGGCAGAACCAAGGAATGCAGTTCGTCCGAGCACTTTCCATGGAAATTTTTTTTTTGTTATGGGGTCCTCCCCTTTTTCATATAAGTGGACTCGTCCAGAGTGTTACTTGGACTGCTGCCGTTAAATACCCAGAGTCAGTTAGAAAATAGGGTGAGTGTGAGCAGAGATTGATTGAGTTGGAGGTGGAGTAATAGTGTGAGGTAACCGCTTGTAGAAGTCTCAGTTACAAGCACGTAGACTCTAAGGAAGTCCTACTTCGAGACTGTATATATATATATATATATATATATATATATATATATTATTGCTACTAACCGCGTTCCTGGATTTACTAACAGTATTACCCATTGTATTATTGTGTAAATACATTTAATTTCTTATCTTTAATTCCTGCGTTTGTCATTCATTGGAGACCGAATTTTATCTCGGAATCCACAACATTTTTATTTCCCCCACCCAAGACAAATTATAAATATGGAACTATATAGGACTTCATAGAGACTCTGGAGTATTATAGTGGTTGTAGTCAGAGTGGTAAGTAATGTGTCAGTAGAAAGTGTCACTGGTAGTAGCTGAAAGGAATGTGACACTAGTAGTAAGCAATTAGTATTAAAAGGGTTCTTGTGAAAACACCGTATAAGAATTGGAGAATCGGGAGGATTAAAAACGTTATGGTGAAAGCATGAATTGCAATATGGAGCAAGGATAAAAAGAGATTTTTTCGTATCTGATAACTAGAAGCGCCGAAAGTGAGAGGAGTATCCGTTTAGGGCGACCTTCATTACGACCTTCATTACATAGTTTGACAGGAATGATTGTATTAAGTCAAATAATCTTTCTGAAATTCCGTATCCCTGCAGCTTACGAAGAAGTCCGGCATACTAAACCCTATTAAACGTTTTAAAGATATCTAGAGTCATAGCTCGGAAAACAACATGAAAAAACTCTCTCTTTTTTTTTTATTCCACTGCATGTTTAGTGTAAAAACGATGCATGAAGAACCTTTCTTGTTTTCATTAATTTTCGGTGTCATTTACATATATTTACGATAAAATGTCACTGGTAGTAGTTGAAAGGAATGTGACATAGAAATGGAGAAGTGGAAGGGTTTGAAACGTTAAACACACTTTAAGGTGAAGACATAAATTGAAATATGAAGCGAAGGAAAAAAAAGAGAAATGTTTTTTTTTTCCGTTTCTGATAAACTGAAACGCAATTAAGAATTACTATGAGTCTCCGAAAGCCGGAATGTAAAACAAGAGAAAAATACTTTGCCGATTTGGAATAAATAATTTTGTTTTGAAAAGATGACTGTTGTTAAGTATTTGATTGTCATTGTCGACCGGGAAACGAATTTTGGTAAAGCCAAAATGTAAACAATGGGATGTTAGATCAGTCATTTTTGAAATCGACAAACGAAGAAAATTCAATTGAATTTGACAAACAAAATGAAATATCTATACATATGAGGTATTTTTTTATATTTCTCTTATATGTAATTTATTTATATATGCTCTGTAATAAATACATTGAGCTCTCTTTGTAGGTCAGTTTTATTATTTTGTATTATTAGGATTCACTTGGATTATGTACCAACGAATTTCCCCCCTCTCTCTCTCTCTATATATATATATATATATCAGATATGCCATATTTATGTTTAAATATATTATATTAGCGATAGGCCGTGTTTTATCATATCTAACTTTTATATATATATAGACACACACACACACATATATATGTGTGTGTGTTTCTCTCTCTCTCTCTCTCTCTGTGAGCGTATATATATATATATATATATATATATATATATGGACTCTCCGTCGTATTCGACGTATAAGTGTCAGCTGCTCAGTTCCTAGGAACCCTAACCCATCAGCACATATGATTTGATTATAGGTGGTGAAGTCTTTGCGTAGAACCCACCACACTTTTGAGGGCTGAATACAGAGACCTGATGCACTTCAGCCTCGGGTTTTGAATTCAGAGTTTTCATTCTCCTAGACCAGTTGCCATCCAAGGCTATAGGACCCAGTATGTTCTGCTAATTACCCATTGCTGAAGGGAGAAGCACGGATTCATACCTTTCCTTAGGGTATTAGCACATAAGTGAATGTAATCGAATTCGAATCGACTCTCCGAGCCCTCAATCCAAACCGCTACCCACTATTCCACCGTGCCCCCCCTCTCTCTCTCTCTCTATATATATATATATTTAGACAGCATATCTTCATTCAAACATGTTTCATTGAATAATATAGATATATTATGCCTATTTATTGTCATACTAATCCTTTCCAGTTTTCTAATTATCTTGTTCATTTTAAGTTGACATTCATCAAGAAAGGCGTCGTAGTTTTTCCTTACCCAAGTACTTTCAATCTCCCCTGAGATCATCTTCAGGGGTGGATTGCGAAGATTTTAAGTGTGATCGTTGTGAGGGTGATTTTTGAAAATATGCGTGAGCACAATGTGTTATAATTATTTTAAAATTTTAAACTTATCCTTTGTAGCTATATTGTTTTTGCAAACAAACGTTCATAATATTAGGGAGCTAAGCAGATAATGTAGAAATAAAATGGCGTTGGCGCGAAACTCGTAATTTTATTCAATGTTGATTGGTCGTTTTTGATACAGAGGGCCTCTAGAATTTGAAGATTTTGTTTATTAGGTTTATGTTGTAGTATATTGGTGTTGTCGACAAGTATTTTCCTGTAAATAAGTATATATGTTGGTTTGACTAACACGACATTATCAAGACGTCTACCTTTGTCGGATACAAATTCTATCGCATAACATTTAAAACCACTTCCCTTCGTTCATATTTTTATTCACCCTTGTTAAACATTTGATGAGATGAACCGACATGACTCTTTTCAACATGTAAATTAATTCTGAGGAACGTCTCGAAAAACGATACGCGCATTTATCATTTTTGATTGGCAGTTTTGCACGGATTTTTTGGCTTTTGACGGACGAGAACAGCAAAATACCTGTGTGAAAATTCTTCGTACTTTGTCAGGTTTCATTGTTTGCACATATAATGGATAAATGTGATATGTTGTAAGAAATTCCTCTACAATTGTGAGAAATGCCTCTGTTGTTCTGTTGAACCGTCACGACAATTCTTTGAAAGTGCACTCAGTCACACACTTCTCAGCCCATTTGCACACTTCCATTTTATTTTCTACTAAAAAAAGTTTTCACTTTCCATTTCACAAACTTCTCATACAATTTGGATAGCAACGCCTGAGCTTATTTATTTAGTTATTTGAAGGTGCGTAAAAACTCACT
Source organism: Acanthosepion pharaonis (assembly GCA_903632075.3). Taxonomy (NCBI): domain Eukaryota; kingdom Metazoa; phylum Mollusca; class Cephalopoda; order Sepiida; family Sepiidae; genus Acanthosepion; species Acanthosepion pharaonis. Next base: position 1,353,803 of record CAHIKZ030004860.1, on the reverse strand, counting down.
GTCAGGGTGTGACTTATCTCAAAATAACTGATATAATATATATATATATATATATATATATATATATATATATATATATATATATATACTACAGTTCAAAAGTTGGAAGCTACCCCAGAATTAGGATGGAATTAATTTTACAGAAGAGTGAAAAAAAAAAAAAAAAAATGAAAAAGACCTCTTAGAATCACTGAGCAAAATTGCAATCAATTATCAAACTTTGAGGAACTTTTACAACGAATGCGAAAGGTTTGTGTGTGTGTGTTTGTTTTCTAAAGAAAGGAATGGGTTTTTACTAAACCTACAGATTTCTATCACTTTAAAATTATTTTAGTGGATGCACGTAGTTGAATAGACTCTATGTTTATTTGTTAACCAGTATATTTATTTATTTTTGTCTACCTGCCTAAATGCTTGATAAATCTAACTGTGCTATAGAGAATTCAAGGTGATACAAGGCCGAAATTTTGCCTAAAGCGAAACCTCTTTTGTTACACATGTAAACAATGGGGATATCTATGACGAGAGAAGTTTCGCTTAAAGGCACAATTTCATCTTTGCCTGATCAACCGGTTCTCTGTAGTTCAGTTTGAGCGTGTTGGGTCTAACAGTAGTGCCATCTGCCCACAGAGATGGGAGTTCGAATCCTGCTGGAGAGCGCATAAGATTTCTCGAACATTTAGGCCGGTAGACGAAAATAAATAAATATACTGTTTAATAAATAAACGGAGGCTCTACTCAAATAAACGGTACGCTCTAGCCAACTGAACTCTGCAGAACCATTGGGCCAGGCAAAGCAGAGATTGGGCCTTTAAGCGAAACTTCTCTCGTCATATATCCCCCGAAATTTATTTCATAACTGCATATTTTCCTATACAAACGTAAACAAAGAAATTTTATCAATAATCTCTAAATACATACCAAAAGCAGCAGACCAGAAACAACATTGGACCAAATTTCCTCATACACAGTAAAAAGCACAATATTTAATGCACACGGCGAATGGTAGACTTGTGGATGTGTAAAATATAGACATTGACCAAATCTAAAAGCACCGACATGTGACAGAATATTTAATGCACCTCAAATAGATTCTGCAACATTGGACCAAATTTCCTCACAGCAAATACAGTAAAAAGACCGGACAAGATGTGACAGCAAAGGCATATTTAATGCACGGGTGAATGGTAGACTTGTGAATGTGTAAAATAGATTCTGGCGAGACATTGACCAAATTTCTCGCAGCAAATACACAGTAAAAGCACCGGACAAGATGACAGCAATATTTAATACATGGACGAATGGTAGACTTGAACAGGATTGTGCATATTTTCCTATAAAGCAAAAAAAGGTAGATTCTGGCGAGACATTGACCAAATTTCCTCGCAAATACACAGTAAAAATGCAGCAATATTTAATGGACAAGGTAGACTTGTGACAGCAATATTTAATGCACGGGCGAATGGTAGACTTGTGAATGTGTAAAATAGATTCTGGCGAGACATTGGACCAAATTTCCTCGCAGCAAATACACAGTAAAAGCACCGGACAAGATGTGACAGCAATATTTAATGCACGGGCGAATGGTAGACTTATGAATGTGTAAAATAGATTCTGGCGAGACATTGGACCAAATTTCTCGCAGATTTGGACTTTTAAAACTGACTTGTGAATTGGATTCTGGCGAATTATTTTCCTCGCAGCAAATACACAGTAAAAGCACCGGACAATGTGACAGCAATATTTAACAGCAGACTTGTGATTTAAAATAGATTCTGGCGAGACATTGACCAAATTTCCTCGCAGCAAATAAAGCACCGGACAAGATTTATTTAATGGAATGGTAGACTTAAATGTAAAATAGATTCTGGCGAGACTGTTGGACCAAATTTCCTCGCAAACTAATACACAGAAAGCACCGGACAAGATACAAATATTTAATGCATGGACGAATGAGATTTGGTGAGATCTCGTAAAGAATAATTTTCTCTCTGAATTTTTGTGATGAGAAGTTATTTTTACTTAAATTTTTAAATTATTTACACGAGACGATAGCTAGTGGATTAAACTGATTTTTTAACACTAATTGTGAGTTCAATCCCTGTACCAGACAGTACAAAATTGAACACAGAGTAGATCAATAATTGAGCAGTACTAAATAAGAACTAGACGATATATCCTTAAACATGGTGGGCGATTTGAGAACAGTCTATTCCTGTAGATTAGATAAAGGTTACCTGAGGTTTTCCGTACAAGCACCCAATAAAGGCCAGAGAGATAACTAGAAGGTAACAATAGCAAAAAAGATTGCAAGAACAATAGTCCGCGTGTAAATAATTGTTGAAACTTGACTAAGGCATGGAATAATAATACAACACAAAATGTACTTAGAACAAAATGTATTGAAACAAGAAAGTGCACACCATATTTACATATAGTCTTTTGTATATTCCTGGTAAGACCGTTCCTGGAGAATGTGTTGACTGAGTCGCAGTCGGGCAGAGTCTCTGGTTGAATCTCTTGATTCCTCCCTCTCTTCCCGGTACCAACCATATTTATATGGTCGGTACTCCACTATGCAAATTAGGTGGATCCTACCACAACACCCGCCTCCCAAGCCTTGGAATCCCTTTTGGATTTCAAACTGGCTTCCTATATGGGTTGATGATTATGGCTATTACTTTGTAGATCCATTTGCATACTTCATATGCATATGTCCATCCGCTTAATTTTAATATTTTTTTCCGTTTTGGATTCGTCCAATGGGTCCGTGAACTTTCGTTTCCTACCGGATCTTCTCGGTTCAGGAGTATTCTGCGGGGGTTCTACTTGAAACATATCATACATTACCTCAATGGGATCTTCCTCCTCATCCGGTATACTCTCTTCATGCTCTCGTAACACTTTTTAAGTTGATTCTGGTGCCTTTTATGAGTATTCTTCGGCCTTTTAATTATGTAAACCAGGTCACCGATTCTCTTGTCCACTATGCCACGCTCCCAGAACTCAACGTTGTTTTTGTAGCACTTGAAAAACACCATCTCTCCGGAGGTGTATCTTTTCTCGATGTATATATAGTATTTTTTACTCTATTTTTTCTTGGCAAAATTTTTGTCAAACACTGACTTAACTTTCCTAGCGAACATTAGTTCAGCTGGTGCCATGTTTGAGTGTGTTCTCTGGTTTGGCGTGATTCTATATACTTGTAGGAATTGCTGAAGCGCCTTTTCCGTTGGAACTCCTGAGGCTTTCTTCAGAGCGCGCTTTAAAGTATCGACAAATCTTTCTGCGAGTCCATTGGACCTCGGATGATACGGCGGCGTCGTTATGTGGTTAATTTGATATAACTCACAAAATTCCTTAAATTCTTCAGAAGTGAATTGTGTACCATTGTCACTGACAATACACTCTGGCACACCGAACCGTGCAAATAGTTCATGCAAGAAATTGTTGTGGTATTAGACGTAGGCTTTTTTGCAGCGTAGTACTTCCGGCCATTTTGTAAAACTATCTACCACTATTAAGTAGTAATAATCTTCTACTGGACCAGCGAAATCAATGTGTAATCTTGTCCACGGATGATCCGTCTTGGGCCATGGTTTTAATACTATAGGTGGTGCCTTAGCTGCTAACACACCCCTTTACATCGATGAACCATGTTTGCGATATCCACATCCATTCCTTTCCAATATACAAAGCTTCGCATTAAGCTTTTTGTTCTATTAACCCCGGGTGACCCATATATGAAAGTCCCGTAGTATTCTTTTCTGCAACTTTTTGGTACTACTACTCTCTCACTATATAATAAAACTCCTTCACCTATTGAATAAATCTCCTGCACTTTTTTGGTCATTTGCTACCATTTTGCTTTTTATTTCTAAATGAAATCATCGCTTTCAGCTTCTTTTTTAATTTCCTTTAGTGTAAACCGGTAGCTCTCTTACAATGTTGTTTACCATGCGTTTCACTTCATAATCTGCTCTGATATTTGCAATAATTGATTCTTCGAATCTTTCTTCTTGACTCGGTACGAGTCTTGATAAACTATCCGCATGAATTATATTTTTGGATGATAGGTGCTTTATGTGAAAATCATAATTGAGAAGAATGGTTCCCCATCTCAACAGACGATTTGCCGTATAAACGGGTAACCTTTTCTTTGAACCAAAAATAGTGATCAGTGGTTTATGATCCATTTCAAGCATAAAATGTCTGCCGTGGATGTATCTATGAAATTTTGTTATGGCAAAAATGATACTCAACGCCTCTTTTTCGATTTGTGAGTAACTTCTTTCTCCTGGAAGTAAAGTTCTCGAAGCATGTGCAATTGGTTTTCTAGAACTATCTGGCATTATGTGTTGAATACACGCTCCTATCCCGTATGAACTGGCGTCACTTGCCACTACAATATCCAGTTTTGGATTGTAATGGGTTAAAAACAGGTCGGACGTAAGCATTCTCTTTATTTCATCAAAGGCTTTCTGACATTCTACCGTTCATTCCCATGCCTTGTCTTTTTTTAGCAGTTCATTCAACGGAGCTCTTAATTTGTACATTCCTTTAATGAACGTTTGATAATAATTTGCGAGCCCCAGAAAACCTGTAGCATTGCCACATTAGTGGGCGTCGGCATGTCTCTAATCGCAATGGACCTTTCTGGATCTGGAAATCTGCCTTTTTTGTTGATTATGTGACCTAAATACTCAATTTCCTCCAAACCAAATTCGCACTTTGATTCTTTGACTTTAAAAACCAAAGTCCTGAATCTTTTAAATACTTGATTGAGATGCTCTCGATGTTCGTCGACGGCTTCACTCCTTACTATGATGTCGTCTAAGTAGGCGCACGCAAAGTCTAAATCATTCAACATGACGTCCATAGCTTGTTGAAAATGGCTGGTGCCACTTTAATACCAAAAAGGAAGCCTGTTGTGCTTGAATAACCTCTTATCCCTAGTAACTTCGAACATTCCTCTTCGACGGGAATTTGGAGATAGGCATCTGATAAGTCGATTTTTGAAAATATAACTCCACCATTTAGCTTGTTAAAAATCTCTTCCGGACTCGGTAACGGGTAATGGTAGTCCTTAATTACCGAGTTCAACCCTGTCGAAAAAATCAACGCAGGCTCTGACTTGGTTTGATTTCTTTTTATGCACATAATCGGCGCAGCCCATGAATTAGATTCTACTTTCGAAATAATTCCCATTTTTTCCAACCTATCAAGTTCTTTGTTAATTTTCTCTACACTTGCGAAAGGCACGTTACGTTTCTTTTTAAAAATTGGCATAGTATTTTCCTTTAATTCAAATTTAGCTTCAAACTTGCTACATCTTCCAAGACCAGGTGTGAAGGTTTCCGGAAACTTTTTCTTTAATTCATCTTTAATGTCCTGTCTTGTTTGCGTATTACTTTCTACTTTTCTGCAGAATGAGTTTAACGCTTTATCCCTCTATTCGAATGTTTCAATAAAATCTGTATCCATCAAGTTTTCTCCATTTTTCAGAATGAAAACTTTTATTTTTTTAATTATCCCGTTCAATTTCATGGGAAGTACAACCTCGCCTTCGAAGTTAATTTCCTTTCCAGTTACCGTTCGAGCGCATTTCGTTGACTTCATTATTGTAGGCCTTTTTAAAATTTTCCATGTTTTATAGTTCATTATTGTTAAATCTGAACCCGAATCGAGTTGAAATTTGATATTCTTTTTTAAATATTTCAGTCGTCACATATTTCCCCAAATCTCTATCTGATTTTATATTTGAATTTGTTTGTCTAATTCGGCTATTGACTTTTTTCGTTTTACAACACGATCCTTTGTGTCCATTCTTGTGGCACGCGAAACATTTCCTATTTCTATATGGGCAATTTTCCTTCCAGTGTCTTTCATTACAACGTCTACAATTATATGGTGGAACCTTTTTTTCCTCCTCGTTCTTTTCATTTAATTTTTCTTGTCTATTTTTAAAATACGCCGAATTTTTACTCCTATTTTTTGCCGATGGGTAATTTGACTGTTTTTTATTTTTTAATATAAGCAATGCCAGCTTCTTCGATTTTTTGAGACTCTTTCTTTAAACTTACGCCCCCCCCTGACACTCCTCTGCTAACTTTTGTAGGGTAAGGTTTTGTTCAGATTCGAGTTTAGCCAAAACTCTACGTCTTATTTCGGCACTCTTACTGGATACCAGTCCTTGAGCAAAAAATTAAACACTTGAATTCTTCAACCGTAATCTCTGCCAATCTGAAACTGTCACAATGTCTATTCACTATAGATGCATATGTTAAGTAATCCTGATCGTCGGATTTAGCGACATTCATGCATAACCATCGCTTATGCCAAAGCGACATATTTGCTCCAAACAACTCCTTTAGCAATTTCCCTGTTACCGAGAATTCCAATTCATTCGTCCTTCTCAGTAGAATAAAATCTACAAATTTGCTATGTTCTGCTGTACCTAGCTTTCTTAGTAATAGACTGACTTTTCTTGAATTCGACCAGTTTTTACAGTCTGTGTAGAAAATATCTTCATATCATTTAAAGTACGCTTCAAACGTTTTTTCTTCGTCTGGCCCATAGTTGAAAGTTTCCAGCGAATTAAATATGATTAGAATATGAAGAATTCCCTTCATTTGCCTGATTGTTGTTTAATTTCTCCAGTGTTAACTTTTGAATTTCTAAAACCTTGATCTGCATTTCCTTCCTGTTTTCCCAGTCTTTCCTCTTGCTTTTCTTGATATTTTGCTGTCTTTCCTCTTGCTTTTCTTGATATTTTTGCTGTGCTATCTGTTGTTCCCTTATTAATAAGGCAAACTGTTCACTTTGACGTTGCTGACTCAACTGCTGGGATTTGAATAATTCAGATATGACTTTGGATAATTCATCCATCTTTTGCTAATAGTGTTCATGCAACAAAGAATATACTTTTAATTTGTGTATCCACGGATATAATATAATCTGACCAGAAAAATCGAAACAACTTAAGACTTTTTTTTATTTTATGTCTTGCTTTATAAAATATTGTTGAGCAACCAAAAAAAAAAAAATTTTTTTTTTTTTTTAAAAAGTTCGTTACCTTTCAAAGTCGACACGATGTATTTGTGCGCCTTTTAAATCCATGCATGTTTTTGTAGTCGGTTTTTTTTTTTTTTTAAATCACCGTTATTCGTTTACGACACCTTTCAAATTTTTCTGAGTGAACGTTCCTTTATGCTTAGTCGTCCTTTAACGAGCTCTAAATATCCAGAAATTCAGAATCCTTCGCCGTTCCATTAGATGTTGGACTTTTAATTAATAATTTTTCCTTCAGCCTGGGTTCTTCAATGACTTGTCCCAATTGTTGAAGGCTATCAATTATCAATTCTTTTTTTTTTTTCGTATAGTTCTTTCTACCTCGTCGCCATTGTTGAAACTTGACTAATGCATGGAATAATAATACAACGCAAAATGTACTTAGAACAAAATGTATTGAAACAAGAAAGTGTACACAATATTTACATATAGTCTTTTGTATATTCCTGGTAAGACAGTTCCTGGAGAATGTGTTGACTGAGTCGCAGTCGGGCAGAATCTCTGGTTGAATCTCTTGATTCCTCCCTCTCTTCCCGGTACCAACCATATTTATATGGTTGGTACTCCACTATGCAAATTAGGTGGATAATGATTCTGGATGATTTGATAATCCCAGAGTAATACAAAAAGCGAATTGTCTCTGTCAGGGAAAAAGACAAGGTACACAAACAATGCATTGAGAAGTTCCCAGGTTACATCATCTCTCGAAACAAAGAAGTGAGTTGGCCACCTCGATCGTGCGTCTTGACGCCTTTAGAGTCATCTCAAAAGTAAGGTCTTGTAATCCAACAAAAATTCAACAGCTGAAAGATGAGATAATAAGACATATTGGTGAGATCGAGGAGCAACTATGCAGAGACGTCATCAAAAATTTTGACCATCGAGTGAAGGCGTGCCGCTGAAGCCTTGACGGACATTTGGACGATATTACTTTTCACACATAATTGCCATGACTTAAATAACATGATTCAATAGAGAAATAAATACATTTTCGCCAATAACCTATTTATTTACTGCTGACTTTGATCCCTCTTAATGAAACACCCTTTATAAAAAGGCGTGAATGCCGAGAATGCAAGAGATTTAATCGCGTAGCTACTGCTTAAGAACCCTGCAATATGGCAAAGAATCCAAGACATTGCCACCATCAGTAAAAGTAGTGGTAGTAATGCTATCAGTCATACAAACTTATAAACGAAGTAAAGCATATTTTATATCAGCTTGTTCGAAGTACGCCCTTTCGTCTTTTCTACTTTCCTTTAGCGTGACAGAAAGTAAAGAAAACAAAAATTTTAGATAATAAGATAAGACTAGTTCTTGAAAATTCAATTCCTTTCAATTCCTTCAGGCCATAGGCTCTCATGTCCCTCCACATCTTCCTGTCTCGTAATACATTTTTTTGCTATTTCTTCAAACCCTGTTCTATTATCCATTTACTCAAGCCCATCATGTATGTAACTCGCTGTTTTCCTCTGTCCTTCTTTCCCTCAATTTGTCCTGTGAGTATCAAATATTCCAAGCCTTCCTTCCTCATTAAGTGCCCCAGATATCTCAACTGCCTCTTCCTGATATTAAGTATAAGTCCCCTTTTTGTTTTCATTTTCTTTAAAACCTTGTCGTTGTTCACATGTTCGGTCCATTGTATCTTCAGTATCTTTCTGTAGAACGACATTCCTCTTACTTCAAAATTCTTCTTTTTAGAGGAGATTGTCCAGTATTCATTGCCATATACGATGGCAGATATTGAATCTAGAACAGGGGTCGGCAACCTTTTCAAGTGAGAATGCCAGAAAGCATGCAGTGTCTTGGAGGAGGAGCATGATATCAAATTAACTATAATAAATTGTCTTCGTGTTAGATAGCTCAGTCTAGAAGACTGCCTTGGTCTGGAGGTTTAAAGAAAAAACAACGAAGTTAATGTTATGTTATTTAAACAAGTTTCCTTATTTTACTGCAGGAATAACAGAATAACTAACAACTAACACGATCAACAAAAAATGCAAATTCCTTACTACAAATGAAATACAGTTAAAAATGGCAAATTATTTAATAAGACACTTGTTTCTGCTGATAGTTCTGATTACTTCTCCACATCAGGTGACATATTTGTCGGCAACAGGAGCAAAAAATGATCCAGGTGGCCATCACCCAACCTTATTCAAAAAACAATGTTAGTATATTTCATTTTTGAAAAAGTTCTTTACAAGCATATGTACTTCCAAATAATAATACCATTCAATAGGCTTTTTATATTTCCCGCTTGGTAAAACATATTTCCTGTAGAAGTCATCAATGGATTCGCAATTACATTTTGATTTAAAAAATTCGTCGCATTGTAAGTTGATTAACTCCAACTGATATGTTTCTGTCACTTACTCCACAAATTGATTAAATAATTTGTGTCCAGGTGTTAAAGTTGGCGGGCTAAATATGGGCGGGCCAGATGTGGGCGGGCCAGATGTGGGCGGGCCAGATATGGGCGGGCCAGATATCTGGGCGGGCCAGATGTGGGCGGGCCAGATGTGGCATTGGGGTTCTGGTGTTGCCGACTGCTAAACTAGGAGGACAAAAAGGTTAATTCTTACTTTTCAGAATTATTTCCCACTTTCCCGTCTAACACAAACTCAGTAGTTAGAGACTTTTCTCAGTTTTTAGCCCATATTATTTTTACCTGTGATTTTATTTGGACTTAAATGAAAAAAAACAAAACAAAAAAAAAACATGGAAAGTCTTCTCATTCTATTTCACTCCCGGTGACCCCCTTTTCGCTATAGTGGCATTATTGCCTTGCTTGGGGTGAATTGATATATATAAAAATATGCCAGGCAGTTTTTGTTGTAGCTGAAAACCTCCTATGGCCTATATTTTATTTCGAAGAGAGACAGTGGGTCAGTCACATACTTTTTTTTCTCTAAACTACTTAAGGAGTATCAAAGGGAGTTAGGACATAAAGTAGGCACTCACTACTCGACTGTCGCTCGCCTTTTTCGGAAATTATAACGAAGCAATGAAAATATTAGTCAACAAAAATCAACTGGAATAAGAGTTATGACAAGAAAAAAAACTTTTCCGAAATATAAATAAATATAAATAAATAGAATGGAAATAAAAAAAGGCAAAACAAGCTTTACCGTTCATGATAAAAAACAAAAAAACAAAACAAAAAAAAAAACAAAAAAAAAACACCGGACCGGTTTTTCCCTCACCGAACAGAGCTGGAATCGAGAGAATGAATGTTAAAATATAAAATATGAAATACATCTAATGTATTCAAGGCGGAACAATCAGATTGAAACAACATTAAGGCCCAACAGGCATTTGAAGGCATTAGAAAAGATCTATGTCAAGTCCAGACAGCCTTCCCTCTGTAAACAGAGGGAATGACTATTGGGCCTTGACGTTATTTCAATTTGATTGTTCTACATTATATGTATTTCATATTTTATATTTTATAATGGGTTTATAAAAAAGGCACAGGGAGACAACATTACGGCGATTAATAATTGACTGAAGCCAAGATGAAATTGACGGAAGCCGAGGATACTTTGTATTATTACGAACGCGACAACCAATAAATAAAGATTTCAGTGTAGGTTTACTGAGGTCGACAAATATGGCTCCCGAGCCAAATTGGTCCACCGTGACATTTTATCCATCTCGCCCACCATAAGGAATATAATATTATTCTTAAATATTTTTTTTATATCAGGACAATGTCCGATCGTTACTGGCATCATGTACTCAGTATTACCGCCCGTATGGTCTGGGCCGTATCATCGGGGGCATATGGTCAGGCTCATCTGTCAAGGCCATACAGTCGGAGCCGTATGGTCCCGGATATGCGTTGTGGTGTAATGGATATATGCTCGGAATGAGAAAGAGCCGAGTCGTGTTCGTTACATCCAGTTACGCACGAATACCCTTGGGAAAGGTATAACTCCATCTCTTCTCCTCCCTCCCCCCCAGCTATGGATTGAATAGCAAGACAGACGGGGTCCTATAGCCTTAGGTGATAAACCAATGTACCGCAGAAAGAAACGCCAACCTACTGCGGGAACATCTTCTGCCTAGTCAATCATGAATCAGAAGAGACATGATCGCCCAAGCGTGTATCACGTATGGTTCTTAACTGATGGTCGGCTTATCGGCAACTAAATCGGTTCTCATCCCCATGAATCCAGTTTCAAGTTTCCATGAAAAAAGTTATAACTTTACTGAATTTCTGTCCTGTGCCTAATGTTACGCTTAAAGCCTCCTTCTCATGTAACCAAATGCATTATTATATCGGATGAGAAAACGAGTTCGAATTCTAGTTGAATTCATTCCCTAAGGAAAGGCATGAATCTCTTCTCTCCAGAGATATGGGTTAAATAGTAGAACTTTTATGTAGAAATACCACTTGCCAAAATAAAATTGTTAATACAATATTCACTCTTAAGAAAGAAAATATTACAATTCCAAAAATATGTTTCGGCTTTAAATAACCCACAAAGGGATGATATACCGTAAAAAAATCAAATTAATCAATTCATTATTTTCTTAACGGACGTTCTCTTCTAGAATTTTCCATCCGACATAAAGCTTCGAAAGTTCGTTGACGCCGTCAAACTTTTGGCAAACAACTTTTCTTATTTTTGGGTCAAATCCTATCGGTGAAGATAATTTTTATATCAAAACGAAGGTCATCCCATTGAATGAGATAATTTTAATGTTACAGCCTACGTAAAAAGCTAGGATTTTGAATGCTGTTTTTCAAGTCAGATATTACTTTTCCACTTAGAAGTCTTTGATCTAATTTCTTCTTGTTTAGCTTTGCTTTGAACATAGGTGAGTATAATAAGCTCGTATAGGCGCGTGGCCGAGTGCTTAGAACGTTCGCTTTCTGACCAAGGTTCGAATCTCACCACGGTTGATTTGGATGTGGACGATCCCGGCGAGTGGCACCTTTTGAAAGTTTACTCAAGCCTTGTGATAAAGGAACACTTAAAGGACATCGATAGCTGTGCTAGTCGCAAGTCATCTTTACCGAAGGTTTGATTGTGTTGATCATGCTAGATAACACGCTCTCTCCTGAGGTCTGTTCATTATAGTTGCAGTAAAAAAAAAAACACAGGTTAGCTCTGTGGGTGTTGAAAAAAACACAAATGCGCTAGTAGACGGGTATCCTTGAATATGAGTGGCCAGCTATTATTATTATTATAATAAACGTGTAAATGCCAGGTAAACAAGTATTCTACAACATCGAATTCAATATCAGGTTTTCAGCGAACATGTGATTCGAATGGAAAACAGAACAAATGAAATAAATGTGAATTAAAATAAATGTTTATGGGTTACAAGTTCAACTGATAAAAATAAGGATGGGAGTCTTAGAAGAAAATCAAAATATGGGTGGCTAAAAATATCAAATGTTCTGTTTTGAGCCTACTTTTTTCCAAATGTGATCCGTTCTGGGTATGACGATAAACTACATCCGCGTCCTGGATCAGACGATAAACTACATCCAACAGCAAGGCCTCTGATCAGGAGGTCTTGAGGAGCGTGGAACCACCTCTTAATTGCTGGTGTTCCTAGGTACACCCTGACCCGGGGTGGTAGCACCGGTTAGGGTCCCAGCTATGTGCAAATATTTAACCGCTAAACTGGGATCAAAACACTACGAAATTGTAAAAATAGGTTTTATTGCCAGAAATACTTTTTTTTGTAAAAAATTATAACCAGCTACACATTTTTTGAAAAAAATATTACCAGAAATAGATTTTTTAGAGAAAAAATAATATTACGAGCAATAGAATTTTAAAGAATAAATATTACCAGCAATAGATTTTTAAAGAAAAAATAATATTACCAGTAATAGATTTTTAAAGAATAAATATTACTAGCAATAGATTTTTAAAGAAAAAATAATATTACCAGTAATAGATTTTTAAAGAATAAATATTACCAGCAATAGATTTTTAAAGAAAAAATAATATTACCAGCAATAGATTTTTGTAAAAAAAAAAATATTACCGGCAATAAACAATTTTGTCGGCATTAAATAACCCATTGAGGCAGATATACCGTAAAACAAAACAAACCAAACCAAATGTGATGGAAGGCTGTTTCAATTTATGAGCCATTTCTGGAACAGCTGAAGTGTTGATGATCAAAAATGGCGAAACCTGCTATTATCAACAATGACAAAAGTATATTTCCAACATTATCCTTTTCGCTGTTCTATCGTTATTTCTACGTGAAATGTTCTGACGAGAGACATTCCTTCATTCCACCAATTTTAATCCTCACAGCCAAAACCCACCATGCCACATAAACTGAGGCGAACTACTCTCATACCCTTCGTATTCCATTATTCCACTCGAACCGCTACTTTGTGGAACCGACTCCAAAGAGGATGCTTTCCGAACAATGTAATCTTAACTTCTTCAATTTTAGAGTCAACCGTTACCTTTCTCAGATATCATAAACTATGCGTCTTACCTCTTATTCATGCAAAAACCTCCTTTAAGAATCCTTTAGCTCGAGTGGCTCTCGGACCTTGTATAGAGTGAACATTAGTAAAATGAATTAAAGCACCGTCACAAAGTGGGCAACATGCCAATATTTTAATCAATAGATTAAGAAAAAGATGTAGAAAATATACATTATGACGAAGGAACATAAGACAGAGAGAGAGAGAGAGAGAGAGGGAGAGAGAGAGAGGGAGAGGGAGAGAGAGGGAGAGGGAGAGAGAGGGAGAGAGAGAGAGAGGAAGAGAGAGGGAGAGAGAGAGGGGAGAGAGAGAGTGAGAGAGAATAAGGGCGATATGCACACACACACACACAGACACACACACACACATATGTTTGTTCAGTATTTGAAAGATATGCAGCAGTATAATGGTTAGCGGCTTGAAACGTGAAATTGGCGAACAGGCTTCGAATTCCGGCGTCGAGTTCTTTGCCCCCACTTTCTCGCAAATACACCTGGGAAAGGTATGTATTTATTTTTTCTCCCATTCCAAGCTATAGGTAGGGGCGGACGTGGTTGGTAACCAGTTTAGTAGATAGACAATAGTGAATTCAAAACCAAACATGACATATATTTGAACATAGATGCAGTATAAAGCATAGAAGTGTTAACGGAAAACCCATCCGTTTGAAACACCGTTATTTTTTCGGGCACAATGTCCATGTTTGCCGAGGTGCCATAGCTATCAACAAAATGGATCTTTTTTTTCCGAAATGAAAGCAGCAAAAAAAACTAACAACCCCCCAATGCCACTGTTTTAAAACTGTATTATTAATCATGAACATTAAATGAAATGAACCGAATTAAATAAAATGTTTAAAACTTATTAATAAATAAATTCTAAACTGAATATTTATTTTGTTAGAAAGCTTTGTGGAAATAATTTTGGTTCAGTTACCCCAGTGCAAGGGTATCGTAACTCCACCCCATTGATTCTACTACATCTGAATTTTCATCAGGTAGTGTTTATATAAAATACAAATTTTATTGTAACCTAATTATATACAATAATGTGTCATCTGCAATATAGTAGAACGAATCAACGAGAGAAATTGAAAATAAATACAATGTATCTAAATACAAATTAGGGACATTAGGGACTATTTCATCTTATATATAAAGAACAGTTTATGTACGTGTGTTTGTACGTGTGTGTATCAAAGCAACTCCTCCGCTTCCACTGGTCCGATTCCAATGATTCATAAATCATTCAAAAACATTACACAATGTTATACAACGTCGAAGTGCTCAGGGTTTCCTTATATTGAATAAAATAATCTGTTCAATAAATAATTATTTTAATTTGAATAAGATCCTCTTCTTATATATAAAGTACAGTGTATGTGTGTCTCTGTATGGTGTGTGTGTCTAAGCAACTCCTCCGCTTCCACTGGTTCGATTTCAATGATTCATAGATCATTCAAAAGCCCTAGAAAAGTTAGGCGCAGGTTGAACTTAGATTCAGGGTTGCCAGATATGCGAGATTAAAAATATATATTAATACATTATACTAGCCATTATCGTTGCTTTCATAGTTCAAGGGGAATAACTCTTATTTCAGATCCAGTGACAGGACCCAAAAAGAGTGAGTTCAATACCCGGTTAAGGCAATGGAGAACATTCAGAGGGAAATTAACAGATGATAACTGATAACTGACATCCATGAAACATGGCACGTGGAACTTGAATAATCTACCCCAGTGAGCGAAATAAAGGGTTCAGTTCGACATTCCAACCACCTGAAGAAGGCCAGAGCGTACAACGGCCGAAACGTTGTGATAAATATGGTGGCAGGAATGAGGACAATAGTCTGAATAATGTAAATAATGTACATAATACCTCATCTCAGAAATATAGACAGATACTGAAGGATATATTACTGGCGGCCACAATCTTAACAACGCAAGATATTATCACTTTAAACTTTATTTTTAGTAACCCCTTGCGACTTAGTGGCTTTATTGCCTTGCTTGAGGCGAAATGATAAAAATAGAGAAAAGAAAACTATATTATTACCTAATTATTAATTTATCCAATCAAAGCAAGCTATGAAAGTCGTTCACTGGGTTCAGGGTAAAGGAAAAATAATGACGCATTAAAATGTAATTTGAAGATTTAAAAACTGAATTTCAAAATGGTTAATTTAATATTTGTCTTACTTTAGTCAGATAGTCTATCTGGATATCGTGCATTGAAAATCAAAATAAAGTTATTTGCAGTCAGGAATTAATGCAGATGTTACTTGCAAAATAGGGCTATTGTTTGTATCGAAGAAAAACAGCTAAAGACGCATATTACTTGTGAAGTTAATCGCATCATGTCTGACAAGATTAGACATGACTATTACGCTATAGTTCCTAGTCTGGCATTTTCAGCTTCAGTCACGTTCCTTTCGAATTAGTTTCTTCAGTTTTGTGGTCTTTATTCCAGAATTTTGACCGCTGTACTCTCGGGTCTTCCTACAGTGTTTGTCGCATTTTGTAACCTATCAGGAATTTCAAACGGAGCCTTTTGTTTGATTTTTTAAAACCATTTCACCCCAAACAGGACAATAAAGCCACTAAAACGCAAAGAGTTACTGAATGTTAGAGACCATGAGTAAAAAATATATTATTAAGGAGAGAGGACAATAAAAGAGCAACAAATAAGAAGACAGAAGATAACGATTGGTATTGCACTTAAACTTTTGAAGATCAATGTTGACTGGGAAGCAAATAAGCCGGAAGAAAATTTCACAAGCGAGAAATGTGAAACGGTTAGCATAGAACTTACGGTTATATCTAGTCATTTCAACTGTAAAATGATGAGACCTAGCCGCCAATCTAGTACTGCACTTAAATTAATAAAGTCTAGGTACCATAGAGGAAAGTTCATCGAACAATTACTATAAAAGTATTTGTAGAAAAGGCAGAGGAAATCCACATTACGGAGGTGGGAAAATGACCGAAGCAGGGATGCCAGATCAGGACCATTATCATTGCAGATTCTTCTCTGGATTTTATCAAGAATCTCTAAAAATATAGCAGGTGCACCAGAACATATGTGAGTGTTATATAGGAATAGTGTCACTACTGACACTGGTGTTTGAACACAGATCACCAATAACAAACGTAGGCGATCCCATTTTGAATAAGTAGATCACGTGATCTCAAAGTAAATAAATATATGGGAATTAGTGTGGCTTCAAAACGATCACTCTTTCTATTCTGCCAAGATCAACTACGATAAGTCTGTTGGCTTGTGGCTGAGTTCGTGGATCTTTCCTCTGGACGAATGGCCCGTCAAGATACTCGGCGTCTGGTGCGGTCCCGACCTCCTGTTGGAAATTAATTGGTCGGAGGTGCGGGGAAGGCCTAGGTCGCAGTTCGTCTGTGGTCCCGGAGGAATCTTTCCTTGAAGGGGAGGGCGGAAGTATGTGCCTCACACATCTACCCGATTCTCTTTTACCGACTCTCTGTGCTTCCACTCCCGTCTGACACTTTATTGGCGTTTGTAAGGCTCTTATTCTCCTTCATGGGAAGGCAGGGTCACCATGGTTAGTCACGAGATCTGTTACCTTCATCCTTCTGTTGGCGGTCTGGGGTTGCCTTGCGTTGAGATTCGTCGACATACGCTTCGCATTACTTATCTAGACCGGATGTGTATGCAGTTGGATGAGAACGGAGAATTCTGGAAGGAAGACGCTCGTAAAAATTTTCCATCCTTGAGAAATGTGCGCTCGTGCGAGGAGGAGGCCGGCCGTTTGACCCGAGACGAGGGCTCATTCTACTGTAAATGTCAGCTTGCTCTCCAGCAACTCTTACGGGCGAAGGATGGCCTCTCCAACGTCCAGTCATTGTCCCGTAAGGCATTATATCAGGTGTTAAGGGGAACGTTCAAGATGTTTTGATAGGCGAGCTCGGTCTGACGAAGCGGAAGGCTCGCTGCATATGGCCTTGGGCGCCCGGGTTGAAATGTCTCACTAACACTGAGGCATCACTCACCTAGCTGGTGATTCGAGGGGTCCTCTGGGTCGCCAAAAGACTTCGTTGGTGGGGGGGGGAGTCTCCAAACTGCGTTCGCTGCAATGGGCAGGTTGAGACCCTTGGTCACGCCTTTTTTCATTGTAGAGTCGTAGCTCTGTTGTGCAAGTTTATTGAAGACATCATGGTTCGCATGCTGCACGGAAAGTTTTTTGTCCTCGAGGCCAATTTTTTCCGTAGCAGTATAGTACCACCGTTGACTATGTGTTCCTTTGCTTACTAAGGGTTATGCGAGTCGTGATATGGACGACAAGGAGAGAAGGAATTCCATGGGGACGAAAATTTTACCTTTTCCCAACTGATTCTATTCTTTAAGCATCAGCTTAAAGTCAAGATCAGGACGGAAAGGAAGCAACTCCATCCATTGGAATTTGGCGAAAGGTGGGTGAGTCTTGCGCGTCTCTGTCGAATGAAAGGTGCTGACTTGGAGTGGCATTTTGATGCCGTTTAGGATGATATGGCGATTGCTGGGTTGAATATTGGCAACCTTTTCCTTAATAGTTTAGTGTAGGTCGTTTTTTGTTTTAGTTTCTTCTCTTATTTAAGCTAACTTAGCTAGGTTTACTCAATGGACCCTTTTATTTCTGCCCCTATTTTTTTTGTTTAATTCCCCATCCCATCCATCGTTAGGTGGATAGTGATATCAGTTCTCTGGTGGGTGCGGGGCGTCTTTCGTTTCGAGTGCGATTTTCGTTATTGGTGCTGTGTTTGAATGAGTATGTGCTTGTAGTGAGTGCACCTATGAAAGATATTTTTTTTTTAAAAAGTCCCACATTAATTTCGTCCTGTTAACTGATGTTTCTGCCACAGTTAGGGCTTTGTGAGGGGTTTTATTAGTAACACAATTTTGTTTAGTTTCTTGTATATAGTTGTACTCATTTTTAAATACACATTGGTGCTTTTACATTTCTAAATTGTTATTTTTATTCCCCCTCCCCCCACAGTCAATGAATTGTATATATAAGAACGAGTTAGGACTTCATAGAGTTTCAGAGGCGTTATGGTGGATGAGGTAAGAAATGATAAATAAAGATGCGTTGTTTTGGTGAAAGGAGTATTGTTTGTATGCTTGGGTTAGTGTTTCTGGCTAAATAAGTTTAATGTTAAGACAGACGAAGACCATCTTTTTCCCCGTTCCCTATTTGAACCTTGTGCCCTATTTGTATTTTCGTACAATAAATATGATCACCATTTCTATTCTATCCTCTATTACTATACGGATCACTATTCTCTATACTATCCACTATTTCTCTATACGGATCACTATTCGGTGGTTACTATTTGAGCGAGTATTATCAAGCAAGTACTATTAGGGCGAGTGATATTCGAAGGCGTCTGACACCAGCATTGTTCAGCGTCGTTACTATAGTTGTATCTGCGATCACAACGTGTCTACTACAACGAGCATTACGAAAGTGACAACGAGTATTCGTTAACATCAGAAATCTATGATTGTTTCATTCCATCATAAGTCAAATTCAGTGTCTAAATAAATCGTTGCTTCCTATTTATCTTTCTCTGTCAGTCTATATTTAGTTATATTAGTTTATTGATCTATCTCACCAGTCGGTCTATGTTGACTGGAAACTTTTCATTATGCAAGCAATTATCAAAATATAACGACGAAAACAAATGGTTAGATTAAAGTTTCTTTATTTCATTAAAGAAGATTTCCGAATTGTGAAGTCAGGCTGGAGAGATTAGCATTCTGAAAAACAAGAACAAAGAGAATAAAATTTTGGAAATTAAGGAATAAAAAATATAACGCTAATTACACATATACAAAATATGTAATAAAACCTATTAGGATGATACATACATATTATGAAAATAGAGAAATTCCGACAATTATTTAAAGATATTTTTATGTTTATACTTTTTTTTATACATACAAATATTTAAGTAAATACTTTGTTTTTAATAAACAGTATGAAGGACATTTACCGGCCTGAATGTCCGAGAAATTTTCATAAAAAATATGCGTCCTCTGACAGGAATCGAACCTGTAAGCCTACACGGGACCATCATATAGCTTGAGGTGCTTTACCGATTTAGCTACAGAAGAGCGTTTCGGTTAGCAAGGTCGATTTTACTGTTTTTAAACTACAGTTCTTCATGATTTTCTCTTGTACATTCATATCTGCTCGATGCGTATCCAAATGTAAACAAATGACGTCACACATTATGAAATGGACAAAGTCCGACAATTATTTTTAGACATTTTTATTTCTATGAAAATTTCTCGGACATTCAGGCCAGTAAATATCGTTAATACTGTTTATTATAAAGAGCATTTACTTAAATATTTGTATCTATAAAAGGAACGTATAAACATAAAAAATGTCTTAAAATACATACATACATATATATATATATATATGAATATATATATATATATATATATATATATATATATGTGCATATATATATATATATATATAAGAACAGTGATGAAACATAAATATTTATACTTGATCATTAATTAGTAATTAAATTCTAATATATTTATTTGTAAAAAATGCCATATAGTCTATTAGTTATTAGAAGGAAGAATGGTAATTTAAATCTGTAGGAATAAAATGTAAATATTAAAAATATGACTTAATTATATTTAAATGAATCTTTTAGAAAATCATTGTGCATAAAATTATGAATTAAACGGATAAATAAAAATGCCAAAATTTGCTGAATAACGGATGTCTATGTTTGTGAGCAGGCATCCCCACCTAAACTTAAGCAATATAAGATAAATAAGTTGTCTAGGGAAATTAAAACCCAACCACCCCTAATCAAAATAGATTGAATTTTCCTTAACCTTAACAACTCAAAATATTAAGATTGTCTGCGCTTATAAATTAAATAATATTTCTTAACATCGCTTGACAATGGAACGAATTTCTGGATTTTAAGTTTAATTTTTATAATTAAATTTACAACTATAGTTTCAGTTTTGAAACATAGAACTTTCTGTGTCGCGATGGAATCATAAATTTAAAAAGGAAAATAATTATAATATTTTGATCTACTGTTTGTATCGAGCACTGTTTTTTTTTTTTAATAAAAATAATTGCTTAGAAGACCGGATTATATATCTTACTGTTCTTTCTTATTATTTTAATAACACACACACACACACACACACACACACACACACACACACACACACACACACATATATATATATATATATATATATATATATATAATATATGTAATTAAAATTAAAATTTTGGTATATTCTTAAGGGAAGATTGCCTAATATCGGAGATAGAGCTTTTACACATATAAACAATTGAGCTCCGTTTTTTTTTTAAAAACCGTGCTCACTTCGTCTACGGGTCTGCGCTCTTGAGAAAACTTAATAAAGGAAATGTACCTCCCCGGCAGGATTTAAACCTGTGTCCTCCTTCGCAGGAGAAACCACTCTCTGATCCAGCGTGCTTTGACCACTCAGCTACTGAGAACCTCACAGTCAAACAAGTTTCCAGTTTTCTTAAAGCACAATCAATCATTCGGATTTCCACGAAAGCCACATCTGCTCAGTTTCTTAAGTGAAACATAAAGCAATTTCTAATGACTTCATGTATTTTATTTATTAATCTGACATATTTTTTTTACATCAAACGTTTGGAGTAATAAAAAATGTGTCGGGTTAAGAAATAAAATTAATCGATTCTTTATACACACACACATACACACACACACACACACACACATACACATATATATATATATATATATATATATACATATAAATATATATGATAAAAATATAGTTATAAGGTATGGTATATGTATGGGCCAAAGTGCTCAATATTAGAGAAATCAGGCAAATGTAAATCTGGACATTGAAGTCAACAGTCAGCGGCGGCAGTAAGTTTCATCTTTAAACGCAATCGTTAGGCTATTGATTACGTTTAAGCATGAAACAGCTTGTCGCTACCGACTGTTGACTTCAACATTCACATTAATATATATATATATATATATATATCGTGGACTCTCCCGTCGTTAATCGACACTGGCTGTTAAACCGCCATAACCTGCACATATGATTTGATTATAGTGGTGAAGAAGGACAACTCTGAATTTAAAAACCCTGCGGGGGTTCGTTTGGAGACCTTTAGTGGTACGCGGTGCTCCATGTCTCTGTATTCAGCTCTTCAAAAAGTGAGGTTGGCTCTGCACAAAACTTTCACCACTATATATATTTGTCTTCCACACACACACACACACACACACACACACACACACACACACACACACACACACACACACACACACACACACACACACACACACACACACACACAGACAGACACACACACACACACACACACACACATGTATATATGTATATCAATGAGAAATGTTTGCTAGGAGGAATAAGGAATAAAGGATAAGTAAAATTGAATCTCACCTTCGTTTAATTTCTTTGACACGAAAGCCCTTTGAACTTTAACACATTTACGGACCTGGCATTCGCCATGGTGCTTTTCATGCCACTTGGTTCCCAACTTATGACAGTGGTGACCTTTTCCTTGACAACCTGCAAAACATAGAAGCATAGCAAATAGAATTTTGTCAAAAACCATTAAGTTACGATCTTTAGATATTTCAAAAGAATAAAAGGCAGCTGTAGAGAATTAAACTAACACATCAGAGTTCTTTTCATACGAGTCAGCAAATCACATTCGGATTAACATTTGAATGTTGTTGTGATCCTAGGCAACCTTCACTCTGAATGAAGAAAGAATGGCTGCTAGGTCTCAGTGTAATCAGCCCGAGCTGATTCTATGGCAGCATTTTTTTATTCTCCCACTTTTTTTAGTCGTTGTGTAAATATATTTATGTTTGATCCTCGATTGAGCTCTGAAGAGCGAGGAGTGATAACAGGTTAGCCTTATTTTGGTGTTTCTTTTTCGTTATATTTTTCGATTCCCCACTTTATTTTCTTATCTTTTCTCTTATTTCCTCTCTGTTTTAATATATTTGTATATATTATGTGAATGTATACTTTTGCAATGCCCGTTTTAACATTTAAAATACATATTTAATTAAACTAACACTGTGTCAGAATAAATTCTTCTGATAACCTTATAAATCTTTTTATCTGTCTCGTATTTAGCCACTATCTATATATCTAGCTATCTAGCTATTATATTCTCAAGGGGACTGTTTTACTCAAGCAGTACCTCAATTTCGCGAGTGTTAGTTTCATTGCGTGGCCACTGAGGTATCTTTTGATGGGGAAGTACCGAGAGAACTATTTTTGGCTTTTGGTCCCATGTACTCATAAGTCTCCTATGTTAAATAAGCCACTGGGCCACATTCATTTCGACTGGGCATTCGGATAAATCTCTCTCTCTCTCTCTCTCTCCTCCGTCCATATTTATCATTTTTTTTATCTATCTATCAATCTAGTTCAATCTTACAGGAACCATCAACACAATGGAGCATCTCTCTTTCGAAAAAGTGCTAGAAGGGGAAGTACGAGAAGGTTGATCTATTTTGGACCTTTGTACCCATGTACCCATAGGACTCCCATTGTAAACATAGCCTTGTGCTGCATTCCGTAGGGGCGGGTGTTCAAATTAATATCTATCTATCTATCTATCTATCTATCTATCTATCTATCTATCTAAATATTCCAGTCCCTGCCGTCCCCATTTCTCAAACAACACCTCTTATTCAGGAGAGTGTTAAGATCAATCCCTGGCAACTAAAACGTCAAAAGAAATAAAAGTGGGAAAACGGCTGGACTATTTTTAGTCTTTGGTCTCACGTGCCCGTAGGATTCTTATTTTAAGCATGGCCTTCTGTCGCATTCCTTACTATTGGGCGCTCAGATATGTATCTATTTAGGCAGTTCTCAGGGGTCTCGTCTTTCCATGCAGTACCTCTCTTTTATGTAGCTCCTGACCACAGAGGCGGGCGCCTCTAGAAGGAAAAGTGCTGAAGGATCTAGACCATTTTGGTCTTCGTTCTATTTAAGAGTTTACAGAATATTTTCAGCACCCAAATACAAAACAAAAAACCTCTCAAAACTTTACATTAATCGAGATCATATCAATACCTACCTGCTTCAAGGACTTTAACATGATATTTGCCATCTTTTACAACACATGTTCGTTTGATGCAGTGTTTATTCCAAACAGATCCAACGTTAATGCAATGACCTTGGAAATCACAGGCTTCAAGAAAATAATTAAAACAATAATTAATTAAATAATTAAAGTTAAAAAAACATAAATAAGTTAATTAGAATTAATATATAATTCCATGGCAAGCAAGAAAATAAAAAGAACTCAGATTTTATTATGCAAGTAAATTTTTATGCAAGTCACAATGAAATTGGTATTAACAAAACGATGTTTGTACAATTTCCAGGATATATTTTACTGAAAAGTTCATAGGCTGACCAAGATAGTCTCATGTAACATGAGCAAATGAGGTTTATTTTTCAACATAGCCCACCTTGCGTGGCACGGCGAGACTTAGCTGATAGGTCTATAAATGGTGGAGCTAAGTAATATAATTCGCCTGATCACATTCCATTGAAATAGCGATAGAGCTACTCAAGGCTTGCGGCAGTTCAGACTGTAGATTTCAGGTCACAATAACTGTTCCTATTAAAGATACATCTCACCTTGACCAATCAGACTATCAGGTATCGAATCAGCATCGCTGGTGACAGTATTTTTTATTTTATTTTAGTTATTATATACCACCAACTCAATGATTGGACAGTCAGGCTGTTGGCCATGTTCCAGTCATCTCAGGTTTTGAATTCAAAGTATTCTTTCGCCAAAAATGTTTGGCCACAATCAGTGTTTCCTGCTATTTAAGCTGTAGCTAGAAGGGGAAAAAAGACTTATTCATCCCTTAACAAGATGTATTTGTGCGAAAGTGAAAGCAATGAACTCTGTCGGAATTTGAACTCGGCATGTTGAGCTCAATTTCTGAACCTGTAACTGCAAAATTACGTGGCCATCCGTAGATGAAGAAGACGACCAACGCTGTAGTAAAAATATATATCCGTAGATTGTTTGAATAAAGTCCGACAATTATTTGTCCATTTCGTAGTGTGTGGCGTCATTTGTTAACGTTTAGATACGCTTCGAACAGATATGATCGTTCGAGGGAGATCATGGAATATTCTAGTTTATAAGCAGTAAAATCGACCTTGCTAACCGAGACGCTCCTTCGTAGCTAAACTGGTATAGCGCGTCAGGCTATATGACGGTTCCGTGTAGGATCCAGGTTCGATTCCTGTCGGCGGACACATATTTTCTATGAAAATTTCTTGAACGTTCAGGCTGGTAAATGTTGTTAATACTGTTTATTATAAAAAGATAATTTAGTTAAATGTTTGTGTCTATATAAATAACTGTTGTGGTAGGATCCACCTAATTTGCATAGTGGAGTACCGACCACTATGGGTAGTACCGGGAAGAGAGGAAGGAATCAAGAGATTCAACCAGAGACTCTGCCCGACTGCGACTCAGTCAACACATTCTCCAGGAACGGTCTTACCAGGAATATACAAAAGACTATATGTAAATATTGTGTACACTTTCTTGTTTCAATACATTTTGTTCTAAATACATTTTGTGTTGCATTATTATTCCATGCATTAGTCAAGTTTCAACAATGGCGACGAGGTAGAAAGAACTATACGAAAAAAAAAATAAAGAATTGATAATTGATAGCCTTTAACATTTGGGACAAGTCATTGAAGAACCCAGGCTGAAGGAAAAAATTATTAATTAAAAGTCCAACATCTAATGGAACGGCGAAGGATTCTGAATTTCTGGATATTTAGAACTCGTTAAAGGACGACTAAGCATAAAGGAACGTTCACTCAGAAAAATTTGAAAGGTGTCGTAAACGAATAACGGTGATTTAAAAAAACAAAAAAACAAAAAAAAGAAAAACGGGCCGACTACAAAAACATGCATGGATTTAAAATTTTAACAATATGTTATAAAGCAAGACATAAAATAAAAAAGTCGTAAGTTGTTTCGATTTTTCTGGTCAGATTATATTATATCCGTGGATACACAAATTAAAAGTATATTCTCTGTTGCATGAACACTATTAGCAAAAGATGGATGAATTATCCAAAGTCATATCTGAATTATTCAAATCCCAGCAGTTGAGTCAGCAACGTCAAAGTGAACAGTTTGCCTTATTAATAAGGGAACAACAGATAGCACAGCAAAAATATCAAGAAAAGCAAGAGGAAAGACAGCAAAAATATCAAGAAAAGCAAGAGGAAAGACTGGGAAAACAGGAAGAAATGCAGATCAAGGTTGTAGAAATTCAAAAGTTAACACTGGTGAAATTAAACAACAATCAGGCAAATGAAGGAAATTCTTCATATTCTAATAACATATTTAATTCGCTGGAAACTTTCAACTATGGGCCAGACGAAGAAAAAACGTTTGAAGCGTACTTTAAACGATATGAAGATATTTTCTACACAGACTGTGAAAACTGGTCGAATTAAAAAAAAAGTCAGTCTATTACTAAGACAGCTAGGTACAGCAGAACATAACACATTTGTAGATTTTATTCTACTGAGAAGGACGAATGAATTGGAATTCTCGGTAACAGTGAAATTGCTAAAGGAGTTGTTTGGAGCAAATATGTCGCTTTGGCATAAGCGATGGTTATGCATGAATGTCGCTAAATCCGACGATCAGGATTACTTAACATATGCATCTATAGTGAATAGACATTGTGACAATTTCAGATTGGCAGAGATTACGGTTGAAGAATTCAAGTGTTTAATTTTTGCTCAAGGACTGGTATCCAGTAAGAGTGCCGAAATAAGACGTAGAGTTTTGGCTAAACTCGAATCTTAACAAAACCTTACCCTACAAAAGTTAGCAGAGGAGTGTCAGCGGGCCATAAGTTTAAAGAAAGAGTCTCAAAAAATCGAAGAAGCTGGCATTGCTTATATCAAAAAAATAAAAAAAACAGTCAAATTATCCATCAGCAAAAAATTAGAGTAAAAATTCGGCGTATTTTAAAAATAGACAAGAAAAATTAAATGAAAAGAACGAGGAGGAAAAAAAGGTCCCACCATATAATTGTAGACGTTGCAACGAAAGACACTGGGAGGTAAATTGCCCATATAGAAATAAGAAATGTTTCGTGTGCCACAAGAATGGACACAAAGGATCGTGTTGTAAAACGAAAAAAGTCAATAGCCGAATTAGACAAACAAATTCAAATATAAAATCAGATAGAGATTTGAGGAAATATGTGACGACTGAAATATTTAAAAAGAATATCAAATTTCAACTCGATTCGGGTTCAGATTTAACAATAATGAACTATAAAACATGGAAAATTTTAAAAAGGCCTACAATAATGAAGTCAACGAAATGCGCTCGAACGGTAACTGGAAAGGAAATTAACTTCGAAGGCGAGGTTGTACTTCCCATGAAATTGACGGGATAGTTAAAAAATAAAAGTTTTCATTCTGAAAAATGGAGAAAACTTGATGTGTACAGATTTTATTGAAACATTCGAATTGTGGGATAAACCGTTAAACTCATTCTGCAGAAAAGTAGAAAGTAATACGCAAACAAGACAGGATATTAAAGATGAATTAAAGAAAAAGTTTCCGGAAACCTTCACACCTGGTCTTGGAATATGTAACAAGTTTGAAGCTAAATTTGAATTAAAGGAAAATACTATGCCAATTTTTAAAAAGAAACGTAACGTGCCTTTCGCAAGTGTAGAGAAAATTAACGAAGAACTTGACAGGTTGGAAAAAATGGAAATTATTTCGAAAGTAGAATCTAATTCATGGGCTGCGCCGATTATGTGCATAAAAAAGAAATCAAACCAAGTCAGAGTCTGCGTTGATTTTTCGACAGGGTTGAACTCGGTAATTAAGGACTACCATTACCCGTTACCGAGTCCGGAAGAGATTTTTAACAAGCTAAATGGTGGAGTTATATTTTCAAAAATCGACTTATCAGATGCCTATCTCCAAATTTCCGTCGAAGAGGAATGTTCGAAGTTACTAGGGATAAACACGCATAGAGGGTTATTCAAGCACAACAGGCTTCCTTTTGATATTAAAGTGGCACCAGCCATTTTTCAACAAGCTATGGACGTCATGTTGAATGATTTAGACTTTGCGTGCGCCTACTTAGACGACATCATAGTAAGGAGCGAAGCCGTCGACGAACATCGAGAGCATCTCAATCAAGTATTTAAAAAGATTCAGGACTTTGGATTTAAAGTCAAAGAGTCAAAGTGCGAATTTGGTTTGGAGTAAATTAAGTATTTAGGTCACATAATCAACAAAAAGGGCAGATTTCCAGATCCGGAAAGGTCCATTCGATTAGAGATATGCCGAGGCCCACTAATGTGGCGATGCTACAGGTTTTCTGGGGCTCGCAAATTATTATCAAGCGTTTATTAAAAGAATGTACAATCTAAGAGCTCCGTTGAATGAACTGCTAAAAAAAGACAAGGCATGGGAATGGACGATAGAATGTCAGAAAGCCTTTGATGAAATAAAGAGAATGCTTACGTCCGACCTGTTTTTAACCCATTACAATCCAAAACTGGATATTGTAGTGGCAAGTGACGCCAGTTCATACGGGATAGGAGCGTGTATTCAACACATAATGCCAGATGGTTCTAGAAAACCAATTGCACATGCTTCGAGAACTTTACTCCCAGGAAAAAGAAGTTACTCACAAATCGAAAAAGAGGCGTTGAGTATCATCTTTGCCATAACAAAATTTCACAGATACATCCACGGCAGACATTTTATGCTTGAAACGGATCATAAACCACTGATCACTATTTTTGGTTCAAAGAAAAGGTTACCCGTTTATACGGCAAATCATCTGTTGAGATGGAGAACCATTCTTCTCAATTATGATTTTCACATAAAGCACCTATCATCCAAAAAAATATAATTCATGTGAGTTTATCAAGACTCGTACCGAGTCAAGAAGAAAGATTCGAAGAATCAATTATTGCAAATATCAGAGCAGATTATGAGGTGAAAAGCATGGTAAACAACATTGTAAGAGAGCTACCGGTTACACTAAAGGAAATTAAAAAAGAAGCTGAAAGCGATGATTTCATTTTAGAAATAAAAAAGCAAAATGGTAGCAAATGACCAAAAAGTGCAGGAGATTTATACAATAGGTGAAGGAGTTTTATTATATGGTGAGAGAGTAGTAGTACCAAAAAAGTTGCAGAAAAGAATACTACGGGACTTTCATATGGGTTACCCGGGGGTTAATAGAACAAAAAGCTTAATGCGAAGCTTTGTATATTGGAAAAGAATGGATGTGGATATCGCAAACATGGTTCATCGATGTAAAGGGTGTGCGTTAGCAGCTAAGGCACAACTTATAGTACACAAACCATGGCCTAAGACGGATCATCCGTGGACAAGATTACACATTGATTTCGCTGGTCCAGTAGAAGATTATTACTACTTAATAGTGGTAGATAGTTTTACAAAATGGCCGGAAGTACTACGCTGCAAAAAGCCTACGTCTAATACCACAACAACTTTCTTGCATGAACTATTTGCACGGTTCAGTGTGCCAGAGTGTATTGTCAGTGACAATGGTACACAATTCACTTCTGAAGAATTTAAGGAATTTTGTGAGTTATATCAAATTAACCACATAACGACGCCGCCGTATCATCCGAGGTCCAATGGACTCGCAGAAAGATTTGTCGATACTTTAAAGCGCGCTCTGAAGAAAGCCTCAGGAATTCCAACGGAAAAGGCGCTTCAGCAATTCCTACAAGTATACAGAATCACGCCAAACCAGAGAACACACTCAAACATGGCACCAGCTGAACTAATGTTCGCTAGGAAAGTTAAGTCAGTGTTTGACAAACTTTTGCCAGGAAAAAATAGAGTAAAGAATACTATGTATACAGCGATAAAAAGAAACACCTCCGGAGAGAAGGTGTTTTTCAAGTGCTACAAAAACAACGTTGAGTTCTGGGAGCGAGGCATAGTGGACAAGAGAATCGGTGACCTGGTTTACATAATTAAAGGGCCAAAGAATACGCATAAAAGGCACGAAAATCAACTTAAAAAATGTTACGGTATAGAGCATGAAGAGAGTATACCGGATGAGGAGGAAGATCCCATTGAGGTAATGTATGATATGTTTCAAGTAGAACCTCCGCAGAATACTCCTGAACCGAGAAGATCCGGTAGGAAACGAAAGTTCACGGACCCATTGGATGTGAATCCAAAACGGAAAAAATATTAAAATTAAGTGGATGGACATATGCATATGAAGTATGCAAATGGATCTACAAAGAAATAGCCATAATCATCAACCCATATAGGAAGCCAGTTTGAAATCCAAAAGGGATTCCAAGGCTTGGGAGGTGGGTGTTGTGGTAGGATCCACCTAATCTGCATAGTGGAGTACCGACCATATAAATATGGGTGGTACCGGGAAGAGAGGAAGGAATCAAGAGATTCAACCAGCGACTCTGCCCGACTGCGACTCAGTCAACACATTCTCCAGGAACGGTCTTACCAGAAATATACAAAAGACTATATTTATTAAAGACATTTTTATTTATGTTTAACGTTGTTATTTTTTTTTTTTTTTTTTTTTTTTTTTATAGATACAAGTATTTAAGCAAATGCTCTGTTTATGATAAACAGTATTAAATAACATTTACCGGCCTGAATGTCCGAGAAATTTTCATAGAAAATATTCGTTCATAGACAGGATTCGAACCTGCATCCTATACGGAACCGCCATATACGCTGGCGTGCCTTGACCACTCGGCCACCATGAACCTTATGGTAGACAAGGTCGAATTTACTGTTATAAACTACAATCTTCCATGAATCTCGTACATTCATAACTGCTCTGGCGTATCGAATGTAAACAAATGACGTCATATGTTAAGAAATGGACGAGGTCCGACAATTTATTTATTAAAGACATTTTTTTTTTATGTTTAACGTTGTTATTTTTTTTTTTTATAGATACAAGTATTTAAGCAAATGCTCTGTTTATGATAAACAGTATTAAATAACATTTACCGGCCTGAATGTCCGAGAAATTTTCATAAAAAATATTCGTTCATAGACAGGATTCGAACCTGCATCCTATACGGAACCGCCATATACGCTGGCGTGCCTTGACCACTCGGCCACCATGAACCTTATGGTAGACAAGGTCGAATTTACTGTTATAAAACTAAATCTTCCATGAATCTCGTACATTCATAACTGCTCTGGCGTATCGAATGTAAACAAATGACGTCATATGTTAAGAAATGGACGAGGTCCGACAATTTATTTATTAAAGACATTTTTATTTATGTTTAACGTTGTTATTTTTTTTTTTTTTTTTTATAGATACAAGTATTTAAGCAAATGCTCTGTTTATGATAAACAGTATTAAATAACATTTACCGGCCTGAATGTCCGAGAAATTTTCATAGAAAATATTCGTTCATAGACAGGATTCGAACCTGCATCCTATACGGAACCGCCATATACGCTGGCGTGCCTTGACCACTCGGCCACCATGAACCTTATGGTAGACAAGGTCGAATTTACTGTTATAAACTACACCTTCCATGAATCCGTACATTCATAACTGCTCTGGCGTATCGAATGTAAACAAATGACGTCATATGTTAAGAAATGGACGAGGTCCGATAATTTATTTATTAAAGACATTTTTATTTATGTTTAACGTTGTTATTTTTTTTTTTTTTATAGATACAAGTATTTACAAATGCTCTGTTTATGATAAACAGTATTAAATAACATTTACCGCCTGAATGTCCGAGAAATTTTCAGAAAAATATTCGTTCATAGACAGGATTCGAACCTGCATCCTATACGGAACCGCCATATACGCTGGCGTGCCTGACCACTCGGCCACCATGAACCTTATGGTAGACAAGGTCGAATTTACTGTTATAAACTACAATCTTCCATGAATCTCGTACATTTATAACTGCTCTGGCGTATCGAATGGACGTCATATGTTAAGAAATGGACGAGGTCCGACAATTTATTTATTAAAGACATTTTTATTTATGTTTAACGTTGTTATTTTTTTTTATAGATACAAGTATTTAAGCAAATGCTCTGTTTATGATAAACAGTATTAAATAACATTTACCGGCCTGAATGTCCGAGAAATTTTCATAGAAAATATTCGTTCATAGACAGGATTCGAACCTGCATCCTATACGGAACCGCCATATACGCTGGCGTGCCTTGACCACTCGGCCACCATGAACCTTATGGTAGACAAGGTCGAATTTACTGTTATAAACTACAATCTTCCATGAATCTCGTACATTCATAACTGCTCTGGCGTATCGAATGTAAACAAATGACGTCATATGTTAAGAAATGGACGAGGTCCGACAATTTATTTATTAAAGACATTTTTATTTATGTTTAACGTTGTTATTTTTTTTTTTTTATAGATACAAGTATTTAAGCAAATGCTCTGTTTATGATAAACAGTATTAAATAACATTTACCGGCCTGAATGTCCGAGAAATTTTCATAGAAAAAATTCGTTCATGCATCCTTAAAATTTTCGAATTTACTGTTATAAACTTCTTCCAAAAAAATGACGTCTATGTGGACGAGGTCCGATTTATTTACAAAGACAAACGTTGTTATTTTTTTTTTATAGATAAATTTAAGCAAATGTCTGTTTTATGATAAACAGTATTAAATAACATTTACCGGCCTGAATGTCTGAGAAATTTCAATAAATATTCGTTCATAGACAGGATTCGAACCTGCATCCTATACGGAACCGTCATATACGCTACGTTCCTTGACCACTCGATCACGCTTCCATGGTTATTCAAACCTTGGCGTATCGAATGTAAAGCAAATGACGTCATATGTTAATGAACGAGGTCCGATTCATGTTGAAGTTATTTTTTTTTTTTATAGATACAAGTATTTAAGCAAATGCTCTGTTTATGAAAAACAACGTTAAATAACGCAAACAAATTTTCGGAAATATTCCTTTCATAGGTCCTGCATCCCATACGGAACCGTCATACGCTGGCGTGTTTACCACTCGGCCACCATGAACCTTATGTAGCAAGGTCAATTTGCTGTTATAAATGTACAATTCTTCCAAGAATCTCGTACATTCATAACTGTAAACAAATAAGGTTCATGGTGGCCGAGGGTCAAGGCACGCCAGCGTATATGGCGGTTCCGTATAGGATGCAGGTTCGAATCCTGTCTATGAACGAATATTTTCTATGAAAATTTCTCGGACATTCAGGCCGGTAAATGTTATTTAATACTGTTTATCATAAACAGAGCATTTGCTTAAATACTTGTATCTATAAAAAAAAAAAAAAAAAAAACAACGTTAAACATAAATAAAAATGTCTTTAATAAATAAATTGTCGGACCTCGTCCATTTCTTAACATATGACGTCATTTGTTTACATTCGATACGCCAGAGCAGTTATGAATGTACGAGATTCATGGAAGATTGTAGTTTATAACAGTAAATTCGACCTTGTCTACCATAAGGTTCATAGTGGTCAAGGCACGCCAGCGTATATGGCGGTTCCGTTTAGGATGCAGGTTCGAATCTGCCTATGAACGAATATTTTCTATGAAAAAATTTCTCGACATTCAGGCCGGTAAATGTTATTTAATACTGTTTATCATAAACAGAGCATTTGCTTAAATACTTGTATCTATAAAAAAAAAAAAAAAAAATAACAACGTTAAACATAAATAAAAATGTCTTTAATAAATAAATTGTCGGACCTCGTCCATTTCTTAACATATGACGTCATTTGTTTACATTCGATACGCCAGAGCAGTTATGAATGTACGAGATTCATGGAAGATTGTAGTTTATAACAGTAAATTCGACCTTGTCTACCATAAGGTTCATGGTGGCCGAGTGGTCAAGGCACGCCAGCGTATATGGCGGTTCCGTATAGGATGCAGGTTCGAATCCTGTCTATGAACGAATATTTTCTATGAAAATTTCTCGGACATTCAGGCCGGTAAATGTTATTTAATACTGTTTATCATAAACAGAGCATTTGCTTAAATACTTGTATAAAAAAAAAAAAAAAAAAAAAAAAATAACAACGTTAAACATAAATAAAAATGTCTTTAATAAATAAATTGTCGGACCTCGTCCATTTCTTAACAAAAGACTATATGTAAATATTGTGTACACTTTCTTGTTTCAATACATTTCGTTCTAAGTACATTTTGTGTTGCATTATTATTCCATGCATTAGTCAAGTTTCAACAATAACGTATAACAATAAAATGTATTACGAATAATTGTCGGCTTTGTCAATTTCGTAGTGTGTGACGTCATTTATATATATATATATATATATATATATAAAATAAAAAAGCTCAAACACTAATATTCCATGGTTATAATTTATTACATTGGAATCGTAATCACGATCCAATTCATTAGACCTACAAATTCCAAAAGAAATCAGAAAATATAACGCCGGGTATAAAAAAAAAAAAAAAAAATTAGTGATAGTGTATGTGCGGGAGTGGGAAACAAGTTTGAAAGTGAGATGTATGAAAGCTTTAGAGAGGGGTATAATAGAAGAAAGAAGAACAGGAAAGGCCTAAAGGTGAAGATGGGGTTAAAATGGAGAGAAGTTTTAAAGAGAGGAGTTAAAATTTATTTTAGTAGAAATTTATATATATATATATATATATATATATATATATATATATATATATAATATATATACTCCACAGATCCGCGATACCTAAGGTTTAAAATGAATTATGAAAAATCTTTCTCGAACATTTTATTTTAGTTTAATTTCAGGCTAATAGATTAAATTTGATATTTCCAATAAGCAAAATAATTTGCTTTATTTCAAAACTAATTTAAATTGACTGATAGTTGTTCCCGTTTGGAAATCAATAACAGCGCTGATTTTAGCGCCATCTTTCAGCACAATGCAACTCTCTTTGCTAAAAAATCTTTCAAAAATAAAATATCCTTTTCTGGAACATTACTTAAAGAGTATTTGCTGATGTAGAATTTGTTGCAGACCCGGCAGCGTGCAGTGCTGGTTTATTACGAAGTGGCCTTGTACCAGACACTGCACTAAACTACCGAGTCCACAAGCAATGTATAAAAAAAATAAAATAATGCGTGAATGAACAGTGAGAGGAAAGGGGTCAATCAACGAGTGCATAAATTAATAAACATCAAAGAGATAGCCGGAATAAAATGACAAAGAAGTCTGTTTGTAAAACATGTGTAACTTTAATTAGATGGAAACAAGTAGATTATCTCGTGGTACGAGATCAGAGAAGAGTTCCGCGCCAAAATAGGAATGCAAGATGAACAAGGCGGGAAAAAGAGTTTTACAAGGTTCTGGAAAAAGGAACTCGTTAAACACGAGGTGTGTGTGCGCACAGATAGAAAGGAGTACTCACTGTGGATTTTTTTGGCGTTGTAAGTGTGTGTGGTATTTTTGTGTTCAGGTTCATAGTTAGAAAGAATGTTCGGTCGTCTCAGAGTTTTTGCTGAGGCATTGAATTGGCTGCTGGAAATTTTACCGGATTGATGTTGGCATCTAGCCAGGAGAAACGAAGAATGTTTGAAGCGAGTTTCATGGTCTTGTGGAGTTGTTTACGGCGAGCCCAGAGAGACGAAAAATGTTTGTTCGTAAGTAAGATATCCCTGTCTGTATTTACGATTGGTTCACTGACGGGGGATAAGTTCTGCTTGCGACTGTGTCGCGTCTCGAACGCTGTGTCTCAAACGTTTTCTGGTCGAAAACGGAGCAACTGGTTGACCTGCGGGTAACGTCAAGATGAGAAGAAATCTTGGTAAATAAGTGTGGGGTCAACATCGTTGAGATAAGATATTCCAGCCCGCATATGGGTTAAGGGCACGGAATAAATGAGTTGCCCGTCTAGTCAGGTTGAAGATCGGGAAGCAACTGGTTGACCTGCGGGTAACATCAAGATGAGAAGAAGTCTTGGTAAAGTGTGAGGTCGCCATTGTTGAAATAAGATATTCCGGCCCACATATGGGTTCAGGGCACGGAATAAATGAGTTGCCCGTCTAGTTAGGTCGAAAGTCGGAAGGCAACTGGCTTGCAAACGCTGGCCGTTTGAGACGCCGCGAAACGCGCGGGAAAAAATTCAAAATCTGTTAGTCTGACTTCATCAGTAGGAGCTAGCGAAGGTCTTCCTCCAGGTTACTGCTACGTCTAGCTGTGAGAGGAAGGAAGGGGTGCAAACTGCGCGCACACACGCACTAGTGTGAAAGGAAGGGAGGAAACTCGCGCGCGTGTAAAATATAGATGGAATTAATGTGTTAATTCCATAAATTTAATTAAGTTGA
This sequence comes from Acanthosepion pharaonis, assembly GCA_903632075.3. Lineage (NCBI taxonomy): Eukaryota > Metazoa > Mollusca > Cephalopoda > Sepiida > Sepiidae > Acanthosepion > Acanthosepion pharaonis. The sequence continues at coordinate 1,317,802 of CAHIKZ030004860.1, read as the reverse complement.
TTTGAAACAAATATTACTTACTTCAAGTATAAATATCGCAGAAATGCATTTTTTACACACCGGTATCTGTTTAAGATGTTGGTAAGTTAACAGATTGACCGACAGAATGACGTTTATCTAATCTTTTTTACAGTGGATACATTTGTAAAATTTACTTGAGAAACATAAAGTGAGAGCATTTTTATATAATTTTTAACTCCCCGGTCATTTTAAAAATTTAAGGAAACAGATTCAGTGCAGAATTTCGGTAAATGGGGGTCCTGCTTTATAAAAAAAATGATGATTTACATTATCTAAGGAGTTCTGTTTTTAAGTAATATAAATATTAAGTGTGGCACTATTTAATTTCTCTAAATTTCATAAAAATAAATGAGTGGTAACGGATGCAAAAATATGGTTTTATCCAAATTTATAGGGTTATAAACATACAATTTAATAAGCAAAAATTATTTAGTTCTTCCTTTTAACAATGGCATAAATATTTTGACTAGAAATCTTTGTTTTATTAATTTTGAAACATTTTTTTCATCAGTGTAATTATAGCAAATCAATGTATGCACCTAATATACATACATACATACATATATATATATATATATATATATATATATATATATATATATATATATATATATATATATATAGTCTTAAGGTGTGTAATATTTATGGGGTAAAGTGCTCAATATCAGAGATAGAGCGTGTATATATATATATATATATATATATATATTTATATATATATATATATATATATATATATATATATATATATATATAATTACTTAACCAAACCGATTTTAGTGAATACCCGTAATGGAGTAGATGTTCCATTTATTTTAAAGTCCACACAAATACGAGTATTCACTTTAAATAACGTTCGAAGTAATGAAAATATGTTTGATTTAAAAATAAAATATATTAAATCTTTAATATATATATATATATATATATATATATATATATATATACTATCACTTTTAACACCATGACTATTTTCGTGTATCTGGAATTAAAATATATATTAAACTGAGAAATCGCTTAACAGAAAATGGGATTGTCGGTGGGCATTAAATAATGGATGAATAACTGACAGTGTAAGGTTTATATGTGAATAATATTTTCGAAAAGATATGAAAAGATTTTGGTACTTACCTTCGCGCATTATTTTAACGTTTCCTCTTACACAGTGAAACTTCAGACAGTGAGTTCCCCACTTCTCTCCAGCTACGCGTGTAACACCATTATGTGTGCAGTTTCGACCAGCATATTCATCAATATCCGAAAGATCTATAATAACAATTGCATAACTATTTAACCAAAGTTCTTTTTATAGAGGAGCAATGGAATCCAGAACATAACATGTTATAATGCACGCAACATGTTAATCTATAAATAAATTCAAATGATAAGAAACAAATATTTAACAAAATCTCCTCCTCCTCCTCCTCCTCATTTTCATTAGTGCTAACTCTCTTAGTGAGAATAGGTGCACATTTCTATTGCTTCGATTTTAAAATTATTAAGATAGTCTTTATTGCTTTGTTTTGCTTGAATTTTCCATTTGTAGCTTTATCAGTTGTCAGCAGATATCCTGTTAAGTAAACACCTACAGGATCTTGCAGAAATTTGACAATTATCGACCTAACAAAGAAAGTTATCTGAATGGAGCGAATCTCCCAAGAATCAGGTCAAATACTATTAGAACAATATAATAATATTTCAGACGCCAAATTAAGGAAATAACCTATCAACTTTTAAGTCTGTAGATTATTTCCTTAATTTGGTATCTTTGAAACATGTTTGGCAAATAGAGACATGTGATGTAGTATTGTCTTGGATAATTTTGGAATATTGGTCTGAAGACAGCCAATGGAGCCTATTGCGGTGAAGCGACGATCCTAGCTCACTAAGCACCAGTAAGTCACAGAGGATGTACTTACAATGCTATACACGCATTTGTCTTCATAAACGGTGCACCAACTCTTCTGGATAAGATGAACGATTAAGCAGGATAAAAAACTCTTTTATTCCTTCTTTTTTTAATCATTTCACCCCAAGCAAGGCAATAAATCCATTAAGACATAAAGAGTTACTGAGAGTGAAAGAAAATGAGAAAACGTTATTGAGGGGAGAGGATCATAAAAGACGATGATTCAAGAAGACAGAAGATAACGATTTATATTGCATTTAAATTTTTGAAGATCGTAATTGACTGGAAAGCAAGAAGGAGGGAGATAGTTCCACAAGCGAGAATTGCGGGAAAAGAAACTGTTAGCATAGAACTTACGGTTACATCTAGCCATTTCAATTGTAAAATGATAATTATCGTATATATTTATTATTGCAGTGTTACAAGATGCGTAAGAAGGGGTCCTAAATGGAAAATTCTATCGTACTAATCAGAACTCTGACGACCCGAACTGAGTGGATGGGGAATTCTGACAGTGATGGATCGTTTCGATTAAGCTTTGATATAAGGTCAAATAGGCGCAACGATAGTAAGTACAGCTGCAAGAATAGACGAGTCAAGACGTTTCGCCTCACTCAGATTCCTTAATGAGACAAGCAAGCACGTGGTGATGGGTAGTTAGCCGACCGGCTGCCATTCGCCTCTTTATTGACATTTGCCCCCTTGCCTCACCCTAGAAATGATGCTGATACTACCGTCCCTCATGAAATAAAGTGAGTGAAAAGAAAACGACACGAACCGTAAAAGGGGTGAGTTCGACCCCCACTGGGTGTATAACCCTATCGCCTTGTACCAGATTAAGCTAACTTCAGGTGTCAATCGTGGAGCAAAGGTAAATGAGATAATCTCGTAGATTATTACTAATGTAGTGAGTTCAATCCCCAATGAATGCATCACTGTTGCAGTATGTATAAAATGGCTCTCCATAGATTCCTTTTTTTTAATTATTAGCCGGTAATTGTTATGGCTTCTAGGGAAAAATAGCGGAGTGTTGCTTTCATGGTTTTGAATTTCTTCTCTTAGACTGGCTTCACCTAAAGGCTAGAGAACTTATTCTCCTGTTATTTAACCCAAAGCTGGTTGGAAGGGATAAGTGTATTTTTGCGGAAGTGACCTTAACAGACTAGGTTGGAATTTGAACCCAGTTCGCTAACTCCACTCTTCCTTGTGGCTACCATTACGGACACTAAATTTAGTAAATATCCAGAATGATAACACTTTATTCCTGAACCGAAATGAAGAGACTGCTATAGAAATTGTTGGCTATTTGTTTTTTTTAAAACTCTTTTATATACCAAGTTCTTTCAGAAAATTGGGAGATCATGATTCTCCACAATTTCCTCTATTTTGTGTACGTTATGCAGTGAAGGACAAGTTACCATACCTTTTTGTTCCTCTTCCTGCCATTCAATAAGAAATCGTCAAGCACGTTACTTTTTGTTTCTCACTTCTCTTGTTTTCAGTATGCCTTGTGTGTGTTAAATTCTCTAGACCATCTTTTCACATTATATGTACCATAAATTTCATCCATTCTCTTTCTGATTGTGGATGTGAGTATGCTTGTTACTATTCTCCTTCCTCGTTGTTCACATGTTCTGTTCATGGCATTCTTAGTATTCGTCGGCAGAATCTCTCGGTCAAAGTTCTTCATTCTTGAGGAAATTCTCCAGCATTCGGTGTCATATAAATTAGATTCCACACAATAATTCAGCGTTCTTTTTCTCTCTATCTTACCTCCATCTCTCTCTCTCTTTCTATCTCTATCTCTCACTCACTGACACGCATAGCTGCAGAAAGGAAAATACTTACCCACAGGTAATGCCACACTGAAGATGAGTGTTTGGCAGAAAAGAACGAACAAGGTAATCATCAAGAATCTAAAGAAATAGAGAGAAAAAAAGTAGAAAAACTAGTATTTTAATTGTTTATATAATTAATCAGAACTAGACGGATTCTTATCAGATTAGGAATATTATACTTAATATTATATTATATTAATAATATATTATATTATTATATTATATTATTATTATATTATGATAATATTATATCATATTAATATTATATTATATTATATTAAAATTATGTTATTATATTATATTAATGTTATATCATGATAATATTATATTATAGTATATTAATCTTATATTATTACATTATATTAATATTATATTAATATTATATTAATATTATATTATTATATTATATAATTATATATTAAGATATTATTACATTATATTAATATTATATTAATATTATATTATTATATTATTATATATTAATATTATATTAATATTATATTATTACATTATATTAATATTATATTACATTAATATTATATTAATATATTAATATTATATTAATATTATGTTATATTATATTATTGTATATTAATATTATATAATATTAATATTATATTAATATTATATTATTACATTATATTAATATTATATATTGATATTATATTAATATTATATTATTATATATTAATATTATATAATTATATATTAATATTATATTATAATAATATTATATTATATCCATATTATATTATATTATACTAATATTATACTAACAATTAATATTATATTATTATATTATATTAATATTATATATTAGTTTTAATATTATATAATATTATATTATTATATTAATATTATATTAATATTATATTATTATATTGTATTATCATATATTAATATTAATTAAGCGACCCTCCGCAGGTTTTGAATTCAGAGTTGTGCTTCTCCTTGTCTAGTTGCCATCCAAGGCTATAGAACCCAGTCTGTTCTACTATTTACCCATAGGTGGAGGGAGAAGAGGATTAATACCTTTCTTAAGGGTACTAGCACGTAAGTGAATGTAATAGATTCGACTGGAATTCGAACTCGTCTCTCCTGTCCCTTAATCCGAGCCGCTATCCACAGTGCCCGTCACATTATAATAAACAGTATTAACAACATTTACCGGCCTGAATGCCTGCGAAATTTCACAGAAAATATGCGTTCTCCGACAGGAATCGAACCCGTATACTACACGGAACTGTCATATCGATCTTGCTAACCAATTAATCTTAATAATCTCTTTATTATTTTTATTTTGTTGTTTACATAACATATGTTTCCATAAAACATTATTGTTAGCCTCCAGAAAATGATAACAATTAAAAAAAAGCCGACTGCTCATATTATAACGAGTTAAAATTGGCCCATCATGCCACAAAATATCAGAGAAATATCAGCGTGGAATATCGCAGTAGTATTGTTAATATCATAACTCTACAGAGATTGCTTCAGAAATCTCAGTAAGGACATGAGAGCCTTTAAAATGAATGAAGAAGAAAACCCAGTTTAGTTAAAACAAATGATCAACTGAATGCATTGGTTAGACCAAATCCAAAAACAACAGACAGAAATCTTTCAAAACTTGAAATTTTTCGCACGTATGACCATCAGTGTCTAAAGTGTGAAGAAAGCGGTTAAGTTTATCCTACAGGAATTGACTGAGAAGCAAAGAAACCAACGTTTAGAGATTAAATAAAAGGTTATTTTGATTAAATAAACGGTTGCCCTGATAAAATGAAAGGTTATTTTGATTAAATAAAAGGTTATTTTGATTAAATAAACGGTTGCCCTGATAAAATGAAAGGTTATTATGATTAAATAAAAGGTTATTTTGATTAAATAAACGGTTGCCCTGATAAAATGAAAGGTTATTTTGATTAAATAAAAGGTTATTTTGATTAAATATACGGTTGCCCTGATAAAATGAAAGGTTATTATGATTAAATAAAAGGTTATTTTGATTAAATAAACGGTTACTCCAGTGAAATGAAAGGTTATATTGATTAAATAAACGGTTATTTTGTTAAATGAAATTCCTTTTTCGGCATTGATTAAAAGACATTTCATATGGGATAACCTAATAAAGTTTCTATTCATAATGAACATTAAAAAATATTGTCTCAATAAACACTGAAAACTTAAAAAAAAAAACATTTTTAAGGTCTTTATTTTAAAATAATTAGTCAGTTACCTTCGGTCTATTCAGCAGACATCAGGGTATACCTTTGAGTGTACTCCTCTTATGCAATTAGGAGTGTCGTTTGGGAAATAGATTCCCAGCCATCTGGTCATTTCTGAAACTGTCTTCGATGATTTAATCATTTATGCAATTCTAAAATTCTCTGTTACCGAAGTGGGTTGGTTGATTATTGCATATCAACGCCTGTGGAATTAATTAATGCAGTTATGTGGCACCCAGTGAAGATCGAAATCACAAGTAATGCTCCACAAGACTAGCCTCATTAACCATTACCCAAACACGGGGATATATATATATATATATATATATATATATATATATATATATATATATATATATATATATATATATGTGCTCTCGAAATAATTCGATTGAGCTCCCGAAGAGGAAGGGGTGATTTTATAAACAATGGCTGCTGCTGCTAATGCAATGCTCTTCTATTCGAATTGATCTCTCAACGTTAGTAAAAACGTTAAAATTTCCCTTCCGCCGTACGTCGATAGATTGGAAGTAGAATCTCTGACTGATGCCAAATCGGTCGGGTTTCGATCCCAGCTTGATGCAATCGTATGTCTAGCCGCATTTATGAGCTGTGATACAGAGAAACCGTCTATCTGTGGATGACTACATAAATATATACATAATATCGCACATTGAGATTTGGTGTTAATAGAATAGTGCTCTCTATAATATAACAGAGCTATAAATTATATAATAATAAATATACATTCTTTTTTCGTCGGTAGTACGAGTCGTGCTACCGATGAGGAAAATATGTATATTAACATATATAACCAAATGGGTAAATATAAGTAGATGTACGAGCGATCGATCGTATACAGATACATATAAATACTCTATAGTGCAAAAAGAAAAAAAAAAGGAAAAAACAATAAAAAAACATTGTTAAATAACGGAGCTATTTTATTTAGTTTAGTAATATTAATATTAATAATATTATTAATTATGTTATTGATTTCCATGGAAAAACAGAGTTACTCCCCTTGATTTCCTAACGTTTCTTCTTGTTTATTACTTTTGATAACTTCAGCGTCTCTTTAAATTAGAATTGATAATTCTTATTTCCAATCTCATTTTCATTTTAATCTGGTCCTAAATTCAAATTCAAAATTAAACTATAGTTCATTTAAATATTTTAATAGCAATAATAATCCACCTCAACAATAAATTATCTCGCAATAACCGGAAATATTATAAAACGGTGTTACCCAAAATACAAAAACTTGAAAATTGCGTCGGCATGAAACTCAGAGTTGTGCAATCAATGTAAAGTATTATGTCTATTTCTTAATATATATATATATATATATATATATATATATATATATATATATACTACCGGAAAGAATAGACTTACTTATTGGTTATTTTTTCATTGATTATTATTTTATTCTAAGCCGAGACTTATTATTATTATTATTATTATTATTATTATTATTAATAAAGCACGTTCTATCTTCGCCTGCGGTAGATTCACATAACTTAAGAATTACAAAATTGTGCATTTTTACGGGCCGACAAATTGCTATGACTGTCCTACGTTGCTAGAAGATGAGTATTTTTATTGGTTCTCTAGACTGGTTGGCAATCAAGGCTAGACACCAGTCTATTCTGCTGTTTAACTCATATTTGCTGGATGGGGAGTGGTGGTTTGAAGGAAAGAGTTGGATACAGAACTTTGCCAAGGATATTTGTGTGAAAATGAAAGTGACGTACTTAACTGAATTCAAACTCGACTCGATAATTCCAATCTCCTACCCCTAACCGTTAAACTACCTCCATATACATTATTATTATTATTATTACCTGTAAAAAATTATTTTTTCATCTACCTTATACCTGAATTAAAAAGCTGATGTCTGTTGATATTTATGGCAAAATCGTCAGAAAAGCGAAATAGAAAGTATTTTTGTTGTTACACTCCGTAAACTACGAAAGAAAAAAATATCGTGTCAAATGAAGTGAAAAATAAAATCGATTAAATGAAATTAACGGAAGTGAACCGATACGTTTCAAGCCACTCACCTACAGTCCATGATGTCTTTGCAATAACAGGAGCTGACTTTAGCGAAGAGAGCCGGGCCCGTTTTTATAGACTTACTGGTCTTGGAACAATAAACAGATGTTCTTACGATTATAATCTAGATATACACCACTTCAGAATTTAATGTTCATATGTTGTCTAGTTTATCTATTTACGATTACAGACTAGTGGCGTGTGTGCTTCTATCTCTTCGTGACAGAGAAAAGAAAGAGAAGAAATACACACACACACACACACACACACACACACGCATATATATAATTTATCAACTGAAATACTTATATCTTTGAGAATGATTTCTAGCGTATCATCATAATCGTGACAAAACTGGATAAACGCCACTTTCTTTTAAAATTATTACAAACCAACAAATAAAGCCACTAAGACGCAAGGAGTTATTGAGTTTGATGGAATATGCGAGAAAAAAAGAAAAAAAACAATATTAAGGAAAGAGAACAAAAAAGAACAAATATTAAGAAGACAGAAAATAACGATTGGAATTGCATTGGATTTTTTGTCGATCAAACTTTACCGGAAGCAAATGGCTGGAACAGAGTTCCACAAGCGAGTGGTGCGAGGGAAGAAATTGTTAGCATAGAACTTACGCTACTTTCATTTTGTCGTTAGTGGGTCCAGTCTTTGGTGTGACTGATTTGCAAATTCACAATAGTAACATGAGGGAATATAGCGAACTTTAAATAAGCTTTTAACTTTTGTTAGAAACAAAGAAAAAAATACTGAACCTTATGACTGTAATGTGGCCTAGTGGTTATGAAGTTCGCATTCTGGCCATAAAACTCCGGTTCGAATCTCACCATGGTCGATTCGTCAGGAAGGAAACTTGATGTTATCGGACTGGAGGGGCCGATCCTAGCGTGTGTCACTTTTGGAAAGTGCCTGAAAGCCATACCACGGGTTAACTCAAGCCCTGTGAGTGAAACTAGGTAGACACGGAACCCTTGTGGGCCGTCGATAACTGTGCAAGCACGAAGTCACAAGTCATCGTGGCCGAGGGTCTGAGCATGCTGGCATGGTTTTAATTGTTGATCACGCTCTTTCCCAGAAACTGTAACTAAGGTCTGCTCAGCATAGTTGCAGTACAAACCACAGGTGGGCTCTGTGGATGTTGAATAAGCACACATGTGCCTGAGCAAGCATCTGCAATAGGGATCTAGACGCCCTTGTAGACGGGTATCCTCAAGTACGAGTGACCAGCTATACATAGGACAGGAAAGACTCGGGCCGTGGCTTTTGATATTGCCAAGGCGTTTGACAGAATTTGCCATGCTGGCTTTCTTCACAAACTAAAGGATGTCTCTGATCCAATCGTTCTTAACAAATCATGTAATGAAAATCGTATTGAATGGCTACGCTTCTGGATCCTTTCACATTAATGTGGAGCTCCCCAGGCTTCTATCCTTACGGTGTTTCTTATCTTCACCAACGACTTTTCCGATGTCATTAGATCCTAACTTGGTATTAATGTTGGTGACAAGTACTTACTCCTGTCTTTATAGCAAGTTCGATAAATAAAAGTCCGATAAAGTAAAAATGGCAGATGGTCTCGAAAAGGATATTCAATCAGTTGTTAACTGGGGCAAGAAATGGCTTGTAAATTTTAACGCCTCCAGAACGAAATTGCTATCATCACTTGTAACGAGCATGCGCGGAAGCGTCCTCGAACTGCGTGTGTGTTGTCGCCGAGCACACCTTGGAGTACCATAATTAACTCGACCAAGGACTACAAGATGAAGACGCGCAAGTCGTTTGGTGTCTTTTTTTGGGCGACAAAAGCCGTTGTGGTCGATCGTCCGTCGGCACAGTCTTGGGTGCCGTTTTGCCCGTTTGTTGTCGTAAAGTGTTCGTTCGGAAGTGAAGGCGTTCGTTTTTGTGTCGCAAAAAGTTGTCCCCCCCCCGTTTTCTCGCACATCACTGACAAGCATTTTGCTCTCCATCAGCATGGCTGATGTTAACCTCCAGGAGAGCAACTTATTGCATTTTCTTGGTCTCACATTTTTCACTAACATTAAATGTTTATGGTTATATTGAATCAACTGCTAGGCCTGCAACTAAGAAAGTTGGTTCACTCTGTCGTGCCAGACAATTTCAGACAAAACCCATCTTGCACATTTATAAATCTAACATCTACCGCCTATGCACTGGATATTACTGCTATATCTGGCCTTGTGTTCCTGCTATATATTTAGAGAATTTTCTGTAATTTTATCGGCCCTATTCAGTCACTCCCCCACCACCTTAACTTCCTCGTGTCTTTCTATAACCATTTTCATGTCAGTTGTTCAAATAACTTACCTCCTGGGTACCCCGACCGCCTGAATTTAAGTAAACTACTAGATAAGCAACTAGGTCTCATTACTTTATTGTTGAAATGGCTAGATCTCCCCCTTAAGTTCTATTCTAAGAGTTTATTTTCTCGCACTTCTTGCCTGTGTAATTTTCTCTCGGTTTCTTCCTTCCTTGTCATAGACGATCTTCAAAAATTTAAATGCAACGTAAATCGCCATCTGTATTCTCACCATGGTCGATTCGTCAGTAAGGAAACTTGATGTTATCGGACTGGAGGAGTCGATCCCAGCGTGCGTCACCTTTGGAAAGTGCCTGAAAACCATACCACGGATTAACCCAAGCGCTGTGAGTGAAATTGGGTAGACAGAACCCCTGGGGGCCGTCGATAGCTATCCTAGTACGAAGTTACAAGTCATCGTGGCCGAGGGATTGAGCGTGCTGGCCTTGTTCAAATTGTTGATCACGCTTGATAACACGCTTTTTCTTTCTTTTCTGTTCTTTTATTGTCCTTTCACTCTCAGTAAACTCTGTCTTAGTGGCATTACGCCTTGCTTGGGTAAAATGATTTTAAGAATATATCATCACAGAGGAAATGATTTCAGGCAACAGAAATGTGATTCTACAGAAGGATGCTGAGGATTCCATGGGCTTAACATTTGAACTACGACGAAGTTTTAGAGAAAATGGAAACAAAAAGAGCACACACACTTATTAGAAACAGACAGTTGAAATTTATAGGGCACATAAGGAAAAAAGAAGGCTTAGAAAATTCAATACACACAGGGCATAGTGATAGCAAGTGAGACAGAAGAAATCTGTGAATAACATACCTAACGACCTTGTGTAAATGGTTTGCAAAAAAAAAGCATTAACAGAGATAGTAAAATGAGAAACTTTAATAAAGAATTAGAAAGGACAGAAAAAGGGACATGGCACATATAAGAAGAAGCTGTATAAGGGATATTTTTGTAATCAGCTATTCTTTTTTGACGGGATTTTCTTTTCAATTGCAGGAGAGACTGCCCAAGACGCGACCGATAAACAGAAAACATCAAAGTGAAGCAATTGCAGAAATTTAAATATCTGAAAAAAGTTGTAACAAAGGACGAAAAATATGACACAGAAAGCCGAAGTCACGTTGGAGAAGCTAAACGACGCCTTCTTAAGAAACACAAACATTTCGTTATAAATAAAGGTGTGCCGTGCTACGTTGTAATATTTATTAGTCAATTTGGCATTGAATATAGGTCAATTTCCTTACATATAAGACTTGATATGACATAGATGACGTTCTACAAGAGGATGCTGAGATTACCATGGACTGAGGAAGTTTTAAGAAGAGTGGAACGAAGAAGATACAAGTGCTTCGGATCTAAAAGATAAAGCTGACATTTCTATGATAGAACGAGGAAAGGGCGTGGAGATATTTGAGGCTCACACGATATACTAAAAGTAAGAGGGCAGGGGAAAACAGTAACCATCGCAACCACTTCATGTGTGTATGCGGACAAAGGAGAAAGGAATATTTCTCTTTTTCTTCTTCCTTTTTTATCTACCTTGTCCCTTCAAGACGTGGGCGATCATGGCTCCCCACAATTTCCTGTACTTTGCAGCTCATAGTAAATTTAGTCTTTTCGCTATCTCCATGAATCGCTGTTCTCTCACTCATTTACACAAGCATATTAGGTAGAGATGAGGTACGGTGAATTATGGATAGCGGCTCGGCTTGCGGAATCGGAGAGCCGAGTTCGAATTCCAGTCGAGTCCATTACATTCATTTACGTGCTAATACCTTTGGAAAAGGTATGAGTCCTCTTCTCCCCTCAGCTATGGGTAAATATCAGGATAGACTGGGTTTTATAGCCTTGGATGGCAACTGGTCTACCGCAGAAAGAAATGATAACCTACTGCGGGAAAAAATCTGCCTCGTCAGTCATGTATCGAAAGATATATAATCGCATTGCACATATCTGACTAACATTAGGTAGGTGATGCGCTGCTTTTCTCTGTCACTCTTAATATGTCATGTCAGCGTCAATTTTTCTAAGCCTTCTATCCTCATTATGTGCCCTACAAATTTAAAGAGCCTTTTTTTGATTTTAAGTAGTTTTCGCTTATCTGTAAGTTTTTCTTATTCTGGTGATTTTGTATTTAACCTGTTTGTTTTAATTAATTTTTCTAATACTTTTAGCTATAGACTTGCAAAAGTGAACAACCCTGTCGTGTCACGGAGCCAAGGAAAGAATTTTGAAGAAGTATAAAGCACGATATTAATTAAGATGTGGGACCTTTTCAAGGGCTCGATATCAAGATCCTGAAACCAGTTTTCTTTTATTCTCGTAGCGATATGGCGCAGATTGAACAAAGATAAAAATCAATATTTTCTTTCAAATAATCCAAGAATTATAATCCAAGATAAACCTTTCCAAAACAGAAACTGTGATTTGGAATTAAAATGAAAGCAGCGATGTCACCAGTGTTGAATCTAAAAAAAAAAAAATTCAAGATGTGGAATTAGTAAATATCAAACATTTAATATTCCTCAGGTTGCTCGGTCAATGAATGTCGAACGTTTCCTTATAAGAAAACACTTAATATTACTATTATCATTATCATATGTTCAATTTGCTATCCATTGAATCATAGAGTTCTGCAAAAATACACCAGATAAAAGATACCATTTTTCTTGGACGACAGTTCCCAAAATTATTATTCTTAAAGTATATCCTGACTTTCTTTTTAATTTGATTGTCTATAATTCCTCGGTTTATGGATCAGTTATAACAAATTTAGTATAGGAGAAATGGAAATTGAACATATACAAAGCTGCGCTAAATGTAGTTTCGCCCAACACCGCCAATTGCTACAAAACTAAAACATTAACCTGAAAACTCCAGCCATGTTCTTAGTCTCATCAGATAGAGACTTTCATATGAATGTCATGCATGGCACCAAATTCATTTAGAGATATCTAAACTGTTAGCTGTATACAATCGCTTTTTCCGATCAATGGTTAAAATTTGCTTTGAGCGAATTAAATCTGTAGGTCTTAGCAAGGACCATCCTGGCGCTACACAATCACAAACAAAGAACTGTACTAAATAACTGAAACCACACCACTTGATAACCTTCAATGGCAGCAAGAATTTAAAATTCTCTAGCACATATAACTCAAAGAGAAAACAATGGCATAATCAAGATGCTTACGTTCCAAACTTCTTCGAACAAAAGGTTAAGAAATAATTATCCATCATTACTGAAAAGTTCAACAACAGCTTGTGAACTTGAGAAACGGATTTTTCTGAAAATTATTTTCTGGGTAACACCTTATAAATTTCAACTGAAAGTAGTACTGGTTGCTCGGTCAACGAATGTCTATATTTCTGAGATGAGAGCAAGATAACTGTGGTTTTCAAAGTCAGAACATTATTATTGATAATTCTCTCCTCCAATTTGCAAACCTAGTTACTATATTCTTAATCATACTTATAATAAAACCGAGGTTGTGTGTGTGTGTGTGTGTGTGTGTGTGTGTGTGTGTGTGTGTACATTTATATATTGGATCGGATTTCCTACATTTTTCAACCGATTTCAACAAAACTTCACAGGACTAAGTAAAATTACCTTGCGGTGGTTCTGACAGCGCCAAAAATTGAAAAAAAAAAAAAACACAATTGTTTTTGCACAAAATCAATTTGAAAACACGATTAAGAGGCATTGCTGTCTGAGAATGAAAAGGGGACAACTCATATCGAGTTACACTTATTATAAAACCCAGGTTGTTTGTGTGTGTGTGTGTGTGTGTGTTCGTTTATATATGGGATCGGATTTCCTACATTTTTCAAACGATTTCAACAAAACTTCACTTTTTTTGGCAGGTAGTGTTTCTTATTGTCTTGCACACTTTTTTTTTTTATTTTTACATTCAGAATGCTTTAAAAATTCCATTTACAAGACAATTGTTTATAATAAAATTCTATTCAATCGGTAGACTCATAACGATTGAAAACAATGTTTTTGTTTGAGTTTGGGTTTGACCAATTCGTAAAAAAAAAAAAAAAAAACAAAAAAAACTAATTAAGACATGCGTGTCCGTCAACCTTAAACAATAATCTTTGTCAATTTTATTTTTCAGTCTTTATGGTGGTCGATACTTGATCTATCTCTTACTGTTACATCCCCGGGCAATGCCGGGCTCAACTGCTAGTACTTGATATAATGCAAAAATATTACGATTATAAAATCAGTCAATTTATACTAGAACTCATGTATGCAATTACAAGTAATCCATAATATTTTAAATTTTGAAATCATATTTATTTTTGGCATATGAATTTTTTAAAACAGTTTCTAAGTTTGTTTTTCAATCATTCCGCCTCCCCTGCTATCCCCATTCCGCCTCACCTGCTATCCCCATTCCGCCTCACCTGCTATCCCCATTCCGCCACACCATTTGGGAACCACTGGTATAGAGCTATTTTTAAAACAATAGATTTTTTTAATATGATCTTATTTCTTCTTGGACGACAGTTCACAAAACTATTTTTTTGTTGAATTTGATTGTCTATAATTCCAAATACAGCATTTCTTTGATTACCCTTGACTCTATTTTCCGGACTTTGATTTATTGTTCCAGGCGAAAATGAGGAGAAAAACTCTAATCATTTGAACATTTTATAATTATCGGAAGTAAACCCGTTTTAATATTTAATCTCAAGCGTTTAGAGAATTTAGAAAACCACAATCAACATCCAGAGTTTTAGTTTCAATCAGCGAGGCAAGGATTATGCTTGGCAAATGTTTAAGTTGGCTATATTTTCAACCAGAAGCAACCCTTACAAATACGTCTACTTTAAACCAGCTTTGGGAGTGAATGGTAGAAAAACGTGAGGCCAGCCGGAAACAGACGACAATTGGCACATTTTTTCATAAAAATAAACTGTACAAAACCTTGAACAAAGCATTTTATTTGATATAAATGCTAAAACGCTTTCAGAAAATGAAATTCGATTATTCAGGTACTCAGTTATCCGGAATTTTGAATTATCTGAACATATTTATTCAACCCTTGTTCCAAAATGTCCGGATAATCGGGAAAGTGTCGTATCATTAATTGATGACTGATTAGGTCAGAATAAGATTTCAAAGTAATTTTCTATTAGACAGATTGGGACGGATCTGGCGAAAGGAAAATTGTAGAAGACAATATTTCCATCAGGATAGAATTCTGAGTATTAGTCAGGAACGTACAGTGGAGATTATACTAGCATTTTTCAATATTTAATTTCTTTTTAGATCTACCTGTCGTAAAATTCCTCATGCCTGCGAAATTGCCAAAATGTAGTTCTCACTACGTTTATCATTCAGAGATAAGCAGTTAAGATGATAGTCTTTCACAAACATCTTTCATGTTCATAGCTAACGACTTGTGTTTATTGTAACACCTGTATCTCAATCTCAATTCCCATTCAACAAGCCAAGCAAATTAAAACTGATAAAAACATTTTAGGCTGACCGCCTGCACAAGGTTTTCAACCCTGAATTTGAATCCCCACAATTCTAACAATCAACAGATTAATTTTTAAACCCGTAACCCCTTTGGAACCGTAGGGGCAGCACATGTACTACCGCAGGAATAGCGGCAGTGTTTCCTGGACGGATCCCAATCTTCTCCAGGTTAGTTTTTCCTTCTCCTAGGCTGGTTTTCACTCATGACTATAACTGAAGAGAGAAAAGATGGATTCATCTCTTTTCTAAGGGTATTAGCACGTAACTGAATGTAATAACTGGAGTTCGAACTCAGATCTCCAGTTCCTCAATCCAAGCCGCTATCCATTACTCCACCATCATAAGATAGATATCATCAAATAACAAAGAATTTATTAAGATATTTTTAATGGCAGGACAATATCAACCCCATAGAAAAATCTCTATATATTTTCTACATCTGTACAATTATACCGTTCAGGAATGTTTTGCATACAATATACAGCCAATCCACTAAGATATTCAAATATCGTTACAGATATGTTTCTAGTGATTTAAAGAACTTCTTTATCAAGCTGCTCTTGAAGGAAATGAAAGAAACCAACAACTTAATTAAAAAATAAATAGAAAATGTTAAATGTCATGTTTTTTATTTCGTCATAACAAACAGTAGGAGAAAGTTTAAAGAAAGAAAAAAACGTATTTCACTTAATATACGTTCCATGATTTAATGGAAAAATTAACTGGCAGCATTTCCTTTTCAGATTTTTGAAACGGCCACAAGCAACAAAAAATCAATTGTTTACAATCAACAATTCTGAGAAGTAAAAGCCTAGTGGAAAACGAAATGATTTACCGTTACTTAGACCGACAGCTGGTCTATATTTGAAGTGTTGTTCACAATTGGAACGATTAAAAGCATCAATCAATAGAAAAATGTCCGAAATAGTCGATTTGTAAGGGCGCCTCCCTTCTATTATGACAATGCCCGATATTACGTTTCTTTGCAGACCCGACAGAAATTATTACACCTTGACTGTGACGTCTTACCTCACCTGAAACGGAAACTCAAACATTGGCAAATAACCGTGACAGGCAGAGGGAGCTAGATGCAATCACATTGTCCTGGGCATGACGGTTAGTTAATATAAGTTCCATGATATAATGGAACAATTATTTGGATGCAATTCCATTTCTGATTGCTCAAACACACAAAAAAATCGGCCTAATTTTTAAAACCATCACAAGCAATTCATTGTTTGGCGGCAAAGGTCTTGTAAAAAACGAAATGAGTTACCGTTAATCAGACCAACAGCTGTTTTGCATTCGAAGTCATGTTGCCAATTGGAACGCTTAAAGGCAATTTTTGAAACTATCACAAGCATCGAAAAATTAATAGTTTACAGTGTACAATGCTGAGCGGCAAAGGCCTTGTGGAAAATGAAAAGATCTACAGTTAAACCCATCGACTGCTGTTCTGCATCCGAATTCCTGTTCCTAATTGGAATGATGAAAAACAGCAATCAATAGAAAATGCCCGAAATTGTCGATTTGTAAGGTCGTCGCCTTTATATTATGACAATACCAGATATCACATCTCTTTGCAGACCCTACAGAAATTGTTACAACTTGACTGGGGTGTCCTAACTCATCTGCCGTACGCGCATATTTTTCTTTAGATTTCTCAGATATATGCAGGCCAGCATACAAAAATATAAAAAAAAAGCAGGAGAAAGGTTAAAGAAAAGAAAAAAAATGAATATCACTTAATACACGTCCCATGATTTGTTTACAATCAACAATTTTGAGCGGCAAAGCCTAGTGGAGAACGAATGATTGACCCGTAATCAGACCGACAGCTGATCTACATCTGAAGTATTGTTTCAAAATGGAAAGTTTAAAGGCATCAATCAATAGAAAAATGTCCGAAATAGTGGAATTGTAATGGCGTTCTCTTTTATTATGACAATGCCAGATATCACGTCACTTTGTAGACCCTACAGAAATTGTTACAACTTGGCTGGGATGTCCTAACTCATCTGCCGTACGCGCATATTTTTCATTTATGGAAACTCAAACATTGCCACATAAACGTGAGCTGGTCAGGTAATGGGATGCGTAGCGGCTCTACGATCACATTGTCCTGGGCATGACGGTGAACTACATCCGGAAATAATGCTTCTGATCGGGAGGTTTTGGGGAGCGTGGAACCACCTCTTAAAAACTGTTGTTCCCGCGTCTTCCCTGACCCAAGGTAGTAGCATCAGTTAGGATTCCAGCTATGGACAAATATGTAATCCCCAAACTGGGGTCAAAACATTAAAAAAATATAAAAATCAATTTTTATAGTAAAAATACCATTTTTGCAAAAAAATATTGCCAACAATACATTTAAAAAAAATAATTACAAGCAATACAGTTTTAAAAAAGATACCAGCAATACATTCCATGAAAAATATATTACAAGCAATACATTTGACTCTATACAAAAATACGTCAATGAAACCTGATCTAAAATCTGATTTCTTACAAACAATACGTAATCTATTTATACGAATTTATCGTAAAAATCTTGTTGGTATAAATAACCCATATCGGTGTTGATATACCGTAAAACCAAATAAACCAAACCTACGATCACATCTTGTCATAGGAGTTAAGATATTGATGATAATGAAATCATTTGATGATGGTCAAGAAGTCGATATGGGGTTTGATGTCTTCAGCTTCAAGATCAAATGTTTGTTATTTGCCTATTCATTGTGCACCACTGAACGTATTTTTCTTCACGTCCGTGACGTGATCCAAGTCCATAGAGACGAAAAATTTTAGTATCTTGTAAAAATATACTGGGTAGCAGCAGTAAAGACAATACAGAAGTAGAATTGGTAAAGAGGTCGGGTATGACGATAAACTACATCCGGCAACAATGCCTCTGATTGGGAGGTTTTGAGGAGCGTGGAACCACCTCTTAATTACTGGTGTTCACAGGTCCACCCTGACCCAAACTGGTAGTCCTTGTTAGGATTCCATTATGGGCCAATACGTAACCCCAAAATTGGAGTCAAAACATTATGAAATTATAAAAATAGATTTTTATAGTAAAAATACCAGCAATACATTTATGGCTAGTCGTGAGTTACTGAGAAAGACGTCGCGAAAGTGAGCAAGGTAGGTGACTTAGTTAAATGAGTAATACCAAACAAAGCGAAGTGACCAACTAAGAACGATTGCAGGAGGAGAGCAGTCGTAGACAACTAATTACATTCTTAGGCGCGAAATTCCGTTGATTAAAATGAACATAATTGCCGGTGTTTTGTAAACTTTTCTTTTTCTTCCACAGCTTGTATGCACCACGATCGAGCAGCCACGTGACACTCAAAATCTAGTAAGGGAGGCGCAGGCGTCACAGGGACAGTTTCGGAGGAAGACGCCGGTTTCTCTTGTACGTGGCCGAAACAAAGCGAAAAAAGTAAAATGACTGCTTGTGTAATACACACTAGCTTTCCTATTCCGAGTCGGAGAGAAGGCACTTAACACATTTTTACACTTTATTAGCATGTTATCCTTCTAGAATATTCTTCCCACTTGTCCGTAGGTGTCTTTATTTATATATATATATATTTTTTGCTATAAATATTTGAACCTAATTCAGATATTACCAAGGTCACCCACATATATTTAGTAAAACCAACAGTGTTGCCCGTCACGGCAATATTGAAAACAAAAAAAAGTGTCAGTTCAAAAATCAACAACATTAAAAAAAGTTAAAGGCAGTTTTTAATCTGTGATATGTGTACGACAACCATAAACACGATAAATGCAAGAGGCTGTTATAAGTACATAAAAATATATAAACAAAAATAATCTCTACCAAGCAAAAAAGTGACACACAAAAAGATTATTATGTTGTGAGATTACACAACTTGTCTGTCATAGACCATCTGCAAATGACCGCTTGTTGACATTGTTCAAAGCAGTATATAAAGAGACGATGTCCCATATTTTTCTCGGCTTTTTTTTTGCAACACTGTAATATGAATGAAATGCCTCCACGGGACTTGTTAGTCTACCGCGAACCACGTGTCGCATTGTGCAAAACAAAGAATACAAATGTTCTAAACAGATAGCACTACCCGCCCACAACCCCCCCAAAAAAAACACTCCTTTAACGTAAGTTTCTCAACACCTTCAATAGGACATTTCGAACAGAGTATATAGGAATAAAAAAAATCATCATACATACTTACATTTACCTCTTTAAAAAAATAAATTTTAGCGTTAAATGACCCAATGGGTTGATAGGCTGCAATAAACCCAAACCAAACCAATAAATCCATAGAAGTAGAGATATTAAGACATTTTTAAGACCATTTTTTAAGTTTATTATCTGAAAGTTAAAAACAACATTGCAGCAAGTTATTTATAAGAGACTGACGCAATTTTATTCACAGATTTTTAAATGACTATGTTTTCTATTCATTTCAAATCCACAAATCAAGGTTTTCTGTTATGATAAGCAATGAGATTGTGTCCAGCAACGGTTGAGTATTGACCATAGTCAACTTCGGTGATTGGAGAAAAACGGGTATTTCAACGTGATATGACCGCAGGCTGAAATTCACACAGTGTAACAAAGAAGAAAAACAACAAATAAAAAAAAAAACACGGCGTTTACTGAAACACGTGTATTCATTAAAATATAATGTTTAGAGTAATAAAAAATAATGTCGGATTAAAAATAAAATGCATTAATTTTGAAGAAAAAAATGTATGAAGGGCATTCCAGATATTTTGTGACTTTTTCAGGAGAGAAATTTATTAATTTCAAAAAAGTAAAAAAAAACAAAAACAAAAATCCTATGCCCTTTAGAGCAGAAACGTAGTAGTTACTTCGTGAAGGCCATATGGAAGTGTCCAGGACATTTTTCACGGACCTCTTCACCATTCCGACGTCTCCAAAACGATTGGCCTTGAAGTTTTCATTGAGCTTGGGGAACAACCAAAGTCACAGGGAACAAGGTTTAGACCGTAGGAAGGGTGAGGGACGATTTTGATATCCATCCCTGTTGACACAAATCCTTATTGCATCCAATTTTTCTTCACGCCCAGACTGCAATCTCCAAACTAGTCAGTTGCAACAAGTAGCGTTTAGTAAGGTGTATTCAAAGAGCTGTTACAGCCATCATTCGATTCTGAAATAACAAAAGAATAAGAAAATTGGTTAAGTCAGCTTATTTGTTGTATACTAATGACATACTAAAATTACAATAATCTAGGACAGTTATGACCACTTCCCCTAAAATAGTATAAAAAACCTCTGGAACATACATACAGACAGGGTGCGATGTATAAACTGTCGTCTAAATTACACAGTAATGGGAATAACACTGACTTATCATTTTAACAGATATATTTACCAAAATCTTCAAATACTAAAGAGTAAATTTATTCAATAAAATCGCCATTGACATCAACCACAGTTTCCAGACCACTTCGGAATCTCTTGCAACTCTGCTGGACGGTTTTCTTGTTTAAGTTGGTGAATGTTGACATAATCTTTGCCTTCAGTTCTTTGATGTTACAAGTTTTGTTGGTGTCTCGATCAACTGCATTCCACACATAACAATCAAGGGGTTTGCTCTTTATTTCACAGACAGTGCCCAACTATACTCCGCAGTCGACAAAATCAAAAACAAACAACGCGCATGTGCGAAATTAAAAATATAAAATCGCAACATCTATCTATCTATCTATCTATCTATCTATCTATCTATCTACAGATAGATAGATATAGATATAGATATGATAAAAATATAGTTTTAAGGTATGCTATATTTATGAGTTAAATTGCTTAAAAGCAATCGTTAAATACAGGCCGACTGGGTTTCGTTTAAGTATAGAACAAACAGTCGCTAGGTTTTGACCTCAATATCTATTATATATATATATATATATATATATATATATATATATAAAATCATATATATATATATATATATATATATATATATATATATATATATATATATATATATATATATATATTTTATTATATATATATGTATATATATATATATATATATATATAAATTCCAAAAAAGAACAGTAAGATATAAAATCCGGTGTTCTTATAGATATTTTTTATTTTTATAAATAGTATCAATGTAAATTTATAGAATTAATATTATAAATTAATTGATTTAAAATATGTTTTTTCCGCTACACAGTTCTAACCATGTTTCAAAATAGAAGCTAAAAGCCCCAATTTAATTTTGCAATTAAATTAAAAACATTATTTCCATTTCATCTTCAAGCGAATTTTGGATAACTTTTAAAATTACTAGGTTTTTAAAGACACAGCTAAAATCATGTTTCCATGGTTACAGAATATTCTACTTCAATTGGACAAGGGATGTCTAGATTTTCCTGATGTCAGTATCATTGTATCAGTTATTGGCTTTTTTTTCAATTTGGTAAGGGGTAAGGATGTATTTTTCAATGAAAACTGACATCCGTTGAATGCATGTCGTCTGTATTTTTTTTTAAAAATTATTGTTAACGGTAAAAAAAAATTCTTACGGCATTTTTTTTCATTTATAAATTTAAAGATTTTCGGGGTTTCAGATCATAATACTTTTTAATTAACTACGATTTGAAATATTCTCATTTTTAATTTTTATTATACTATATTCATTTAAAAATGAACAGTTAAATGTATTAGAATCCATTATATTATGTAGGATTATTTTAACATCAAGTTTAAGTATGTATATGAGGTTACATTTTTTTTTTTATAAAAAGTTTATGACTATGACGGCAAAATGGTTACTTAATTTCACTGATTTAGTAAACTTTTATTTTATATATAAACCTAGTAATATATTGTTTCTCATGTAAGTACAAAAAGGACATGGGTCATTCAAAAACCTTACATCTTATGGCATTTCATCTTAATTTTATTTTACTATAGGTGTTTTTTGTTTTTTTTTTTATTCTTTTAAGTGCGTGTAGTACTAATTAAAAAGAAATTTAGGTAATACATTTATTATAGAATAATTTCGGTTAGCATTTTTTATTTAACTACAATTTTTAAAAAAATGCTTAGGTTTGAATTCGTTTTAATATAATAATAAATGTACTACAGGCACTTGAATGAATCCAATAAAACACCTACTGAAAAATGAAATTATAACAAAAGCTAGATGATGTAGGGTAGTGTACGACCCATGTTCTTTGTACATACATATGAAACTTTATTACTTAGGTTACATATATTTAAAATAAATAAATTGATTAATTAATAAATAAAGTTTACTAAATCTGAGAAATGACTTTGCTAGTTTTGTAGTAAGTGCCATTAATATTACTTTAATAATATTTAAATATAAAAGTTAAAAAATTGTAATTTACATATACTTTGATATGGAAAAATAATTTTACTGACTATGAGTAATTTTCCTTCTGTTATAAAGTAATATAGTCTATTAAAACTAACAATGAAAATATTTTAAAATTTTAAAGTTGTAATTTTAAAATTGTAATTAAAATTGTGGTTAAATAAAATGAATTCTAACCTAAACTTCTTTTAATTAGTACTACACGCACTTAAAAGAATAAAAAAACAAAACAAAAAAAACACCTATAGTAAAATAAAATTAAGATGAAATGCCATAAGATGTAAGCTTTTGAATGACCCATGTCCTTTGTACTTACATGAGAAACAATATATTACTAGGTTTATATATAAAATAAAAGTTTACTAAATCAGTGAAATTAAGTAACCATTTTTGCAGTCATAGTCATAAATTTTTTATATATATAAAAAAAAATGTAACCTCATATACATACTTAAACTTGATGTTAAAATAATCCTACATAATATAATGGATTCTAATACATTTAACTGTTCTTTAAATGAATATAGTATAATAAAAATTAAAAATGAGAATATTTCAAATCGTAGTTAATTAAAAAGTATTATGATCTGAACACCCCCGAAAATCTTTAAATTTATAAATGAAAAAAAAAAATGCCGTAAGAATTTTTTTACCGTTAACAATAATTCTTTAAAAAAAAAAAAAAATTCAGACGACATCCATTCAACTGATGTCAGGTTTCATTGTAAAATACATCCCTACCACTTACCAAATTGTAGCTAATAACTGATACAATGATACTGACATAAGGAAAATCTAGACATCCCTTGTCCAATTGAAGTAGAATTTTCTGTAACCATGGAAACGTGATTTTAGCTGTGTCTTTAAAACCCAGTAATTTTAAAAGTTACTCCAAAATTCGCTTGAAGATGAAATGGAAATAATGCTTTTAATTTAATTGCAAAATTAAATTCGGGGCTTTTAGCTTCTATTTTTGAAACATGGTTAGAATTGTGTAGCGGAAAAACATATTTTAAATCAATTAATTTATTATATATATATATATATATATATATATATATATATATATATATAATATATATAATAAATGTGAATGTCAGTGTGTAACTCTTTTTTCAACTCCCCTGGAGGCCGTAGCCAAAACGTATCATACCATTTAGGAATGAAACCCTCTCCGTGAGCAAATTAAAAACATTCCAGTTTGGATCCGGACCCGCAATCCTATTTTTTTATTCTCAAGTTTTTCATTACTGTGATTGTTTTCGCTGATTTTTTATGTGTTTGTTTGTTTGTTTTTTTTTTTGCGATGAATTGTTTTGTACGATAACAATTTTTATAACTTGAAATAAATCTGGGAATAATCGTAAGAAATTGCGAAAAAAAAAAACGTTTTAAAAAGTAAGGTTAAATATTAATGGAATATTTAAATGCAGCGATCAATTTTGAGTTCTTCTGTAGTTTATTGTTGCCTGTCGCATCTTCTCCTCCCTACCTATTATGATGAAGGCCCAAACAAGAACCGTCTGCAGGATCTATTTTAAATGCCGCCCGATAGGGCAGGTTTCAAGCTAGTATATATATATATATATATATATATATATATATATATATATATATATACAAGTAAGTGCGAGCTACATTTCTCGAAAAGAAAATAATGTATTTTAATGAGTTGTATCCTATCGTCAATAAATGAATTTAATGTGTAACTTACAAAAAATGTAAACCTGTTTTTCGGGAAATTTTGGATGTCATACAAAGATGTAACTTTTCTAAAATTTTATATCTCTCTCTCGCACACATATACACACCTACATACGCACAAACACACAGACAGCAACACACACACATGAACATATGCACAGGGGTATTGAAAACTAACTACCTATCTTATGCATGATGCATTCTTCCGTCTTGTAAAAATTATAATGAGACTGAAAAGTCCATCATGCATAAAATAGGGAGTTACTTTTCAGTCACCCTATATATATATATATATATATATATATATATATATATATATATATATATATATATACATGTATCAGGTGAGCAGAGAGCGGTGACAGTGTGTTTCATGGATGAACGCAATCGACAGAATGGCCTGGGAATAATAAACGGTAAATAGATTTTGCGTAAACAAGTCGAGTCAAAAGTTTACTGTAGCGCCAACAGACCGAAAGTAATTTTTTAAAAAAAATTTTGAGAGAAGTAGGCGCAAACGGATAAAATATAATTATTTTTTTCGGAATTGTTAAATTTATGAACATTTAAATATGCATCAGGCTATATATATATATATATGTATGTATATTTAAGTGTTCATAAAAAAAAAAAAACCAAACACGTAAAAAATCGGCGAGAACAATCGCAGTAATGAAAAACTTGAGAATAAAATAAATCAAGATTGCGGGGGCGGATCCGAACTGGAATGTTTTTAATTTGCTCCCGGCGTCGGTCTGATTCCAAAATGGTACGATACGTTGGGCTACGGCCTTGGAAAAAGCTGACACACTGGCGCATTTATCATATATATATATATATATATAAAAAGTGAATAAGTGTCAACACTTAGAGGCACACTGACATTCGTCATTTATCATATATATATATATATATATATATATATATATATATATAAATATATATATAATATATATATATATAAATAACATATATATATATGACAAGACAGTCTGATTTCGAGAATATATATAATAATAATATATGATAATGATATAAGAAGAAAAACTCTCTCTATATATATATATATATATATATATATATATATATATATATATATATATATATATATATATATATATATATGCTATATGCAATCGTCAGAATTGCATCTAGCATGAAACAAAAATGTTGACTTTATATTTTATATTTACACACGCTCTATCGCTGATATCGAGCACTTTATCCCATAAATATAGCACACCTAAGATATATTTCTTCATATATATATATATATATATATATATATATATATATATATATATATATACACAAGGTAAATCAATGGTGATACTGTGAGGTAATTTAATATCTAATAATCTAATATTTAATATCTAATAAAGGAAAGTGAGTAATTGTTGTTGATTAATCATTTTAATAATGTAATTATTATTTATATTATTTTAGTTTGAGAAATTGATATATTTTAAATAATAGGTTTTGGATTTAACTGTTTTCTTTAAATTTAATTTTTTATATATGAATAATCTAACTTGAGTTTATGTTTATATGAAATATTTATGAACGCTCTTAAATTTACAAATTCTGAAAAAAGCTATCGTCGTTTTTAATTTTGTTTATAAATACATGTCGTAAAATAAAATCGATACATTGCCATGTGTCTTTTTTCATAACAACGGCAGCATATGTCTAGAAAACCAGAAGTCAAAATCGCTACAATTGAATGAAAAGATGTAAAAGAGAGAAAAGGTTAAGAAGTGAGTGTAAAGTGAAGAAAAAAAAAAAAAATAAACAGCAACGAAAAAGACAAATAGCCATGAAATTCTACACGTATGCACATACGTTTAGACGGCCGAATGGGTATACGCGCGCAAACGCTCGCACGCACGCACGCACGCACGCATAGACTATAAAAAAAATAAAAATATAAAAAGTGCATATGAAATACTTTTACAAACTTTTGGGTGGGTTTCTCACGTTAAAACAAGGACAAAAGTCCATATAAACATAGGTCTGCAAATCCTCTGCTTTTGAGTTAAGTTTAAAGTTTAGGGTAGATGTTATTAAATGTACAATCCAAGATACAATCCCCAAATACTTACTACCATAGTTTTTGGTGCCAAAGACCCTGTCAAAGCAACGCGACAATAAAGAGCAGCAAAAGTTGGATGACTCAGCTGCGTTCGATCTGGAAACGATATCTGATACAACCATGCAGCCTCGCGTCAATTATCAATCGTATATAAAAATCATATCTGCATGCTCACGACAAAATATACTGCCATTGTTAAACAGAACATTTCTCAGTCACTACTGCACCCGTTAAACGTTGAAGACAGACTAGCAACAAATGTACACGAATGACAAATGTAAACTAGTCTACATAGCAACACAGCAACATCTATCTTAAACTTGGTTATATGTATATATATATATATATATTTATATGCGTGATATATCGCGTGAGTTTCCGCTTACAATATTAAACTGTCAAAAATAGTAATAAGAACATGTCTAGCGAATGAAAAGTTTTAAGATGTTTTTTAAATGAATAAATAAAAAAAATATAGATCACATAAACTTGCAGTTGAACAACTTAATAGCTATATATAAAAGCATGAATACTATGTCCTTTCAATACTTTTTACAGCTTTTCTCGCTTTATTATCTGGGAACTCTGTGACATACCTTGTTAAACTGCTTTAAATCTAATTTTTAACCCATTTCTGACTTCTTTCAGAATCAGGGGAGTGACTCGTTGCTCCTTCTCGAGCTAACCTTCACAGCAGACATGAATTGGAGAGGTTATATTGATTCCATTCAGGGGCTTGCTGATAGAAAAGTTGGTTCGCTGTGTCGTGCTGAAGAATTATTCTTCCCAGAATCTATCACACATATTTATAAATCTACCATTCATCCATGCTTTTGATATTGCTGCCACATATGATCCGGTGCTCCTTAGCAATTATTGATAAAATCCAAAGAAGAATCAGCAATATTATTGGTCCTGACCTGGCGTCTCAGCTTCAGTCATTTTTTTCCACTGTCGTAAAGTAGCTTCCTTATGCCTTGTCATTAAATACTGTAACGAAAGAGAGAATCACCTATCTCGAAAAATAGTTTGTTTTTTATGCGTGGTCTGACGAGGGGAATTAAAGAAAATAGCAAAAAAAAAAAAAAACTGCTACTTTTAAGTATCAGAGAAATTATGCTAATATTCTTTCCTCCCTGGATGGAATGGCCAATCTCAAAAATCGCTCAGCGAATAAAGGCTGTTGCTTTTTGCTTACAGAGGAGAACGACTTTTGAGCTTGGTGAATGAAAGTGCCTTTCTGCTGTTGGGAAGTGAAGTTTGTATCTTTGACCCCGTTTTCCATTACTATGTTACCTGCTGGACTGTTTATAACAGATTTGCGAGTGAAATTAGTGGTGGCACGCGGATTTTCTTTTTTGTTTCTACTTACCCCATTGGTTGATAACCAATACAAATACTTTCATAGTAATTATTCAGATCATCTATTTGCTATGGCACTTTGACTTTATGAATTTAAGTGCAGTAACAGATTGGCAGAAGAGTTTCATCAATTTACATAGGAATTGGCTAGGTGGAGCCGCAAGTTCTATGCTAACAGTTTCTTCTCTGACACTTCTCACTTGTGGAATTCTTTTCCAGCTTCTTGCTTTCCAGACAACTTTGATCTTCAAAAATTTAAATGCAATGTCAATCATTATCTACCGTCTTCTTGATTACTCTTCTCGTTTCTTAGTAATGTTTCTCTTTTTTCTTATTCAAATTCTGATTTTCAAATTCGAGTTGGCTAACGCGGGGTTAAGCGTTACTCAAATTTAAATCGGTGTGACCTCATTCAAGGAAGTAAAGCCACTAAGACACAAGAGGTTACAGTTATGGAAGAATTAGGATCAGAAACATTAGTAATGACCGGGAAGAGGAAAGAGTAATCAGGAGGATAGTACAATGACATTGCATTTAAGCTTTTGCAGATTAAATTTGGCTGGAAAGTATGGAGCCGGAAGGGAGTTCGAGAAATGCGAGAAAACAAACTGTTAGCATAGAATTTACGGTTACATATAAACTATTATCTTAAATAGTCATGTCAGAACGAGATACTTATACAGATGACATTCATGGTGTCTAAGTCGCTAAGAAACGTCCAAACAATAAGCTATATACAGCCATTTTCTCCGATCAATGATTCAAGCGACTGGAAGCGGTAGGTTTTGAAGAAAACTGTCTTGCGACAGTGGTATTTTTTTTCTTTTTGCGTTCCTTGTTGGTTTTATGCGGTTTCCTATCTTCCACACGGTATATGTAGCAAATGCTGTTTGTCACCGCACAATCTGATGTCACTAACCGGCCGTCACGTGATCCTCGTGAATTCTTCTTACCCCAAGGGAGATAACCGCCTTCTGTATCCCTATAAATTAAATACTTTGTTTGTAGCACTGCTTCTTGCAATGAGATTTCACGTCAGTAGTAAGTAGATGTCTACACTGGAGACTAAATGCCAACAAGTATTCTCGCTGCCTACAATAATGCCGTCGTTTGGATGATTTTAATGGTGCCTCTAATTTTCAGTTTTCTTTTCTCAGTGTTTTCAGTGCGCCTGTTATGACTGGCACGACTATCACATTCATATTCCTCAAACTTCTTTGCTCATTGGAGAGGTCGAGATATTTATCTATATTTATTTCAGATTTAATCTGTTCTCTGCCAGATCAGCGAAAATCCATTGTTTTGTGTCCTTCTTCATGTTCTCTAATATCGAATCCAGTCTCCTGGCTTGGCTTGGCCTGGCTTGGCCTGGCTTGGCTTGGCTTGACTTGGTCTGACTTGGCCTGGACTGGTTCATCCGTTTGTATCTCCAAGACTCAAAGATTTTATATGAATTTATTATCTTTGAAAAATTCTAATCTATGCATATAACATTGTTCAATATTATCAAAACGCAGTCTCTTGCACAGTTGCCGATGGCTCACCTTCTCAACCCAGTCATGTATGTTTTTATATTCTTTCTTAAACAACTTCATTGATAATTTGGTTCACTGTTTCACATTTATTTCAAAACAGTTTACATTTGTCGTTCCTATGTGTTTTATTTGCCATGGTCTTCATAACGTCTCATGGCGATATTTTGGACCACTTTTAAGAGCGTAGAAGTTCCTTAATCAATTATGGAGTTTTCATTTAGATATATCCATGACAATTATTCTATCATTCCTTGAAGCTGTTTTCTGAAGTTTAGATATAATTGTTTTTTTTTTTATTGATATGAAGTTTAATACTTGTGTTGAGAGTTGAAAGAAATATTCCAACATTCGATAATAAATCATTGTGTATTCACGTAAGCAGAGCCGGTGCAAGGGACTCGTGGACCCTCACTGAATCTATGATACGACCCCTGACCCCGAATCTCTGATTCGGGTCCCCCACACTACTACATCCCAATATTCTAAATAAAAATTAGTCACATGTCGTAATAGATCATTCCATCTTAAATCTATCTTAAAACAAAAATGTTTTGCGCAAATTTTTTAACATCAACTTAATATTTTTCTGGTTAAAACGTTGAATAATTTTAACACATTCAACATTATGAATAAAAAATACTGGATTTTATATAGTCTTTTTTAGAGATTTATTATGAGCGAAACAAATTTACGGATTTGTGCGAAAAACAAACACAGAAATAAGCCAAAATTCACGAAACCTTTCACCCTTTAAAAATCAGTTGTGCTTAGCTTAATTTGTAACGTAAATAAATGCAGGGAAATAAAAATAAAAGATAGCGAAGGTCACAAAGTACTGTTCGAGGTTGCTAATCAGGCTTGTCTGTACACGGTCGGGTGGTTCGTGATGGGGGGCAGTACGCACCGGACCTGCATGTAAATCTTTTGTAGGATATATATACCGCCGATAAGCCAAAATTTGATTTAGTTTGTTTCAGAAAATATTGAGTAATACATAGTTGATCTGTTCTTCAGGAAATAAACCTAGGGTATATTGCTAGGAATTATTTTAAAAATAGAGTAAAAAAAAAATACTTGTCCTTTCCGGGAGAGTGAGACGAAAAATAGAATGATAAATAAAGTGAGAATGATGCAAAGAATGAATGAAAACGTAATCAAATTATGTAAGAAAATGATATAAACAACGAATGAAATAGTGAGGGAAATGAGAAAGAAAATTATATAAACAATAAATGAAAAAAGACGGATATTTGGAAAGAGAAGGATACAAACCGTGAATAAAGAAAAAATCAAAATATATAAGAAAATGATATAAACAATGAATGGAATAGTGAGGGAAATGAGAAAGAAAATTATATAAACAATAAATAAAGAAAAATGAACAATAGCAAGGAGAAAGATACAAACCATAAATGAAAGATAAATCAAATTAGGGAAGAAAATGGTATAAATAATGAATGAAACATTAAGCGAAAATAGAAAGAAAATTACATAAAAAATAAATGAAAAAAGACGGATATTTGGAAAGAGAAGGATACAAACCGTGAATAAAGAAAAAATCAAAATATATAAGAAAATGATATAAACAATGAATGGAATAGTGAGGGAAAATAGAAAGAAAATTACATAAACAATAAATGAAAAAAGACGATAATTTTTACCGAACCATGAATAAATAAATCAATATCTAAAATAATATAAACTAGAAATGTAATTGTAAAGGAAAATAGAAAATTACTTAAAAATATTTGAAAAATGACAGAAATTTTTGAAGAATATCATACAATAATTGAATTTTTAAATAAATTTATACAAACAATAATAAATACTAAAATAACAATGGACATGTTATAAACTTAGGGGTTCTTAATAAATTAAGTTCATCCACGACAAGTCCCATAACCTCTCAAGGTAGATAGCTACTGAATGAGGTGCATGATTTGAATAAAAGTAGGTCTGTCCCACATAACGCTAAAAAAAAGTGGTATATCATGGAGAAAAAAGGTCCCCAAATTGATAAAAAAATTTTAACGTGTAAATGTTTATATTAGTATTAAAGAGAGAAGACCAAAGTATTTTCTGAATATTTTTTCAGATTTTTTAATCCTTCTTATAAATGTTAAAAATTTTATTTAAAAATCTTGTTTTTCTCGAATCAAAAAAATTTCGTAAATTCAATCTTATCGGCCATTTCTGCCCGAGTTTGTAAACAAAAATCAAAATTAGTTCAAAAATCATGTAAAATTCAGTTACACCTTTTTCTTTTGTAATCTTAGGAAATTTAGAATGATTAAAGTATACTTAATGCAATTTGAAAGAAACATTACTTACTTATTTAGGAGAAAATTTTTTAATAGAGATATTTCCAACCGTGGTGCTTGCTTTGGCGCGTGTTTGAGAGGCGTTAATTGATGTACCTCAATATATTGACAACTTACATCAAGGGAATTTTTATCGTACGGTAGCGCAGAAGTGATGTAATTCGTTCTAATTTTAAGTGAACCTGGTTAGTAAATTAAAAAAAAAAATCACTTTCAATTTTTTTTTTAACTTTACGTTTGAGGAAAAATTTCTGCACTGAAAATAACATTTAAATTATGAAAAAAAATCAAATTTTATAAGTAAAAATAAAACAGTAACAACATTTTTTTAAATTGAGTTGTATTGTCATGAAATATTTTTCTGAGAATATAAAAATTACATGAAATACCATTAAATTTCATAATTGAAACAGGTTAACTTAATGAAATGAGATTTTATTTCTTTTTATTAAGGCAGACGTTTTTATATTTATGAATACTTGTGATATGGCAGTCATGGGAGTTTTATATATATTTTATTTATTAATAAAATTAACATTGAAATGCTATGCAATCGATTTCAAACTTTGCTGTGTTAACTGAACAAATGCAAAGCAATTTCTGAAGTAAAAAGAACTTGCTTCTATCAAGAGAAACAAGTCTACCTCATGTGACATTATTTCAAAACTGTGCATCCATACTTTCGTTGGAGACGATTTTAAATACACTTTTGGATTATTAAAAAATTATTTTAAAAATATCAACGGTTGTCAGATTTTAATAAGCTTTCAAATTTATGATCTTTAAAAAGGAGAGAACATAATATGTCATTTCCATGAGGTTTCATAAAGAAACTTAATTTTAAAATATATAACGACATTTTGTCATATTGTGTATTTAAAATAGAAAAAAAAGAAAAAAATTATTGTAAAAATTCATTTTTCATCAAAAATATTTTTTTCTTTCAGATAAAAATTATCTTAGTATATGTTATTCAGAAAAGTCATAAAAAGCTTTTTTAATTAAATATTGTCTTAGTTTTATTGGGTTTTGTATTTTTACAATTGAGGTAAAAGTTTGGACAATTTTGCGCATTTTTTTACCAAAAAAATCGATGATTTAGAATCTTCAGAGTCTTGTGCATTTAATAAAAAAAATTCAGGTTGCAAAAATAAATTTTTGAAGTTTTCATAAAATTAAGTTCGAGGGGTGTAACAAATATATATATATATATAAAAAAAATTATACCATGACTTTCAAAAAGACAAACATTTCTAAAATAATTTCATTCATTTGTGAATAAGTTCTGAAGGTTTCATTAAAATCCAACAAGTACTTAATTTTTGAAAAATTTTCTAAATCAATGTATTTTTTCAACTGAAAACAGAAAAACAAGTAATGCTAATTATTACCTAATTTTTGACCTAACAAAAAACAAGATTTTCAACCTAAATTTAAAACATGCTGCAAATGAAAAAAAAAAAATTTTTTTGAAATAATTGAAAAATACCTTGGTCTTTAATCTTAATAATAAACTTTTTCACGATAAAATTTTGTTTTTATTAAGTTTGGGGCCTTTTTTCTTCATGTTATGCGTTTTTGGGCGACAAAACGGACAAACCTAAATAAAAGTGATTCATACAGCGGGTAGATAACGATTGTGCTTTAAAGGGTAAGATTACATTGTTCTAGGAAGAGCCAATATAATCGATCCTGATCAGGCATTTCGATTTTAGTAACTTTCACACCAACGTGACGTATCTTTCCTCTGTCTTTTCTACAAATATTTTCATGGCAACAGTTCTGATGAGCTTTTTAAGAATTTAAGCGTGCTACTTGATTGTTAAGTACAAGTTTCACTTTTGTTTCCACACTCCAAAACCTCGTTGTGTCTCACATGTTCGGTCCTTGCTATCGTCTTTCTGTAGAGCCACATTTCTGCTGCTTCAAGTCTCTTCCTTTTTTGAGGAGATTGTTTAGCATTTGCTGCCATACAGGAGGAACGATATCACGTAACAGTTCAATCCTCTTTTCTTTGTTTCCAACAAATATTTTTCTGTCTCTGCTTAGCTTTTGGAACGCATCTCAAAACGTCTTCGGATCTCAGTGTTGCAATTTGCGTATTCTGTTAGAACACATCCTAGATATTTAAATTTCTGTACCTGCTTGATTTTAGTATCCCCGACCTGTAATTTGCATTTTGAGCCCATGCTGCTAACCATGTATTCTATCTTGTAGTTCATGCTTAGTCCTTTTTTTCTCGCATTTCTTCACTACCTTCTGTAGGAATTTTTGTGCTTCCTTTCCGTCTCTGCTATCAGCATTGCTTTATCTGCATATCTTATATTGTTAAGATTGTGGCCGCCAATAATGAATCCTGGTAGGATTTCTAATTCTCTCGCAATTGCTTCGCTGTACAGGTTGAATCAATCCGGTGAGAACATACACCCTTGTCTTACACCCTTTGTAATTTTTGTATATCTGCGGTTTGCAGTCAGTATAAATTCTTGATTATTCTAATGTCTTTCCCGAATATTTAAGGTCGCTGAGCAGCTCTAACAGATAATTGTGGTGTACTTTGTCAAATGCGTTTGCGTAGTCTATAAAACACAGGTACACGTCCTTCTGCATTTGTATTGCTTTTTCTGATAATCTGATCATAAATATCGCGTTCCTTCTTCCGTCTGGCCCAACCGCTTTGTTTCTGTTCAATTTGGTCAGTGCAGCTTCCACTTCGGTTTTTAATATTTCCGATCCGTCGGTATGTCTGTGTATTGACGGTTGTTCTCTTTCGTCGTGGAAGAGTTCTTCGATATATTCATTCCATCTAGGAAGTATTATTTTATTTCTCTAATAACAACATTCTGTCCTAGGATTTTATGCATCTTGTTGATGAGCGTGTCTTTTGCCATGTGCTCTTATTTCTTTTAATACATATCTCTTTTATCTGCGATACTCATTCTTTCTATTTCTGCACATTTTTCATTGAACCATTCTTCTTTTGTTTTAGTACCGGGACCATTTGCTGCCGGTGCGTGGACCACATTGTACTGGGCCATAGGAATTCAGTTCCAGCCGGTTGAAAATTTGGTACAATGTCTTGAACCATTTTGTTCCGTGCCGTGGAGCATTTGTTAACGGGCCGAGGTCCATTTGGGTAACGAAGCGTTTGAAATATGCTACCGGTATCGTTGGAAATTTGTTAACGGAGCTTGGACAATTTTGGCCCGGGCACTTGACTAATTGGTACTGGGACGTTGACCATTTGTTATCTGGCTTTGGGTCATTTGCTATCGAGCCGTGAACCATTTGGTACTAAGGCGTTGAGTATTTGGTATCTTGCAGTGACATGCTGGTGACTATTTAGTTCTCGGCAGTGAACCATTTGATCTCAGGCCATGAAACATTTCTTATGGGCTCGGTGGCCAATTACTACCTGGCCTTGGGCCATTTGGAACCGAGACATTGACTATTTTGTACCAGGCCATTGACCAGTTGGTACTGAGCCATGGGCCATTTGTTATCGGATTGTGTACAATTTCGGACCGGGCAGTTCGTCAACTGCGCCATTTACATTTGGACTGTGAACAATTTGGTACCAGAGCGTTGACCATTTGCTACCGGGTCACGTATAATTTGTCACCGGGCCGTGGACCATTTAGTCCCGGGCTGTGGACCATTTGGGTCAGAGCAGTTGATCAATTGATACCGGGGCTTGGACCATTTAGTGCTATGCCGTGAATCATTTAGTACCTGGCCGTGGACCATTTGCTTCTGGGGTTTTGACCATATGCTATCAGGCCGTTGGACATTTCGTACCGAGCCGCGGACTTGTTACCGGACTGCACCATTTAGTGTCCGGCCGTGGACCATTTGGTACCACGCTGTTTGACCATTTGGTCCTGGGTTGTTGACCATACCTGGCTGTGGAGACATTTTTTTATCGGGCCGTTCATCATTTGGTACCGGGCCGTTTGGCCATTTGGGACCGGTCCATTGTCTATATCCAGACGTGAATTATTTTGTACAGGGCCTTTAACTATTTAGTACCAGGTCGTGGACCATTCGTCATCCAGCTGTGAGCCATTCCAGCCCGGATCCATTTGGTAGCTGGTTGTTGACTATTTGATACCGAGACTTGGGTCATTTGATACGTGGCCGTGGACCATTTTATACCAGTCAGTGGTACATTTTGTACCTTGCCATCGACCAGTTGTTACAAGGTTGTGGATTATTTGTATTGTTGGTCAGTTTGCTATTGGAAGCTAAGGACATTTAAACCTTGCAAAATGAAATAGTTCCCGTATCAAAACATTGATCAACTTTGGAAAATAAGTGTAACTCATACATCTATGGATGTTTCTTCGCCAGGAAGTCCAGTTTAAAGGTTTTTTTTTTATTCCACAATTCTTCTCTTGCTCGAATATTGCTTCATTCCCACAAATTTCCCCCAGAGTCAATTTTAATATCGCATTTATAATCGCAATCAAAATATTCTTCCTGTACTAACTGAATAGCATTGTCGTAATTTTCATTCATAATTGTTAAATGTTTGAGGAACTTCAGATCAGAACCTGCCAGATATCCTCTTAAATATCGACATTTAACAGCTTTACTTTTTATTCCTGTCATGCAATTTTTAAATTGGGCAAGGTAGTTTTTGAAGGCAAAATTGTCCTTACAGATTTCGCATCTAGATTTTGGGCAATTAAGTTTAGAAGCGAAAGAATACATACTAGAAATTAGAGACTTCTTCATCTGCTTTAGTCATATCACTATTCTTATCTGCTTCAATACTTGCTTATGTCATCATAATTCATCCAGTATATCACAAAATCATAGAGTACTACAAGCATCTTTTGAAGAAATTATTTTTATAAAACCCAAATTTAAATTAAAAATTAAATTCTCAATTAAATTCAAGTTTTACCCGTGTACGATCTTAATATATTTAAATTATAAATAAATATATTAAGACAAGACTATACTGACGATTTTGTTCTCGGCTTCTTCATAGGAAAGTAAAATCAAAACCACTCAAAGAAGCAGACGATCTTAAATTTAGTAGATAAAAAACAAAATATAGTGTTCACAGATAAAATATTTATTTCAATAAAACAAAAATTCAATGCATATTGTTCCATATGCTAAATAGTAACAAAAAATAATAATAAAGGAATTTGCTTAGATTATTAATTTTGTCAGTCTATAGAATGTATCATTCTTTAAACTGACAACTTAAACGTCTTTTCTTTTTCAGCTTTTTCTTTTTCTTTTACAATGAAAAACTTGTTTTAAAATCTATTCTTAACAGTCAATTTCTTTAGATACATTTATCTTCTTTTCTTTAAAATTCTTTTTCACCTTTTTTTGGAGCTGAAAGGGAGAAATAAAAGCACAACGCCTAACATAGGCTAATAAAATCTGATTCCAAGATGAATATCTTTTAAAATATTTTTAAAATCTTGTTTTAAAATAAAGAATGAGAATTGGGACCGAATTCCCGCTTCGAACGACCCTGCCACAAAAAAAAAAAAAAAAAAAAAAAAAAAAAAAAGTTGACTCTCTGAGTCAACAAATAAATCAAATGCAATAATTACTCTTCCTGGGAATTAAATTACTTCTTTTAGCTTCGGAATTCTACCGAAGCAAAATAAACGAAAAAAAAAAAAATGTTTTCTTCAAAGTCTCTCATATTTAAACGAATCTCAGCTACGGAATTCTACCAAAGCTAGTAAAATCTTTTCTTCAAAGTGATTCGATACGAAAACTCACCAGCCTTTCTTCCCATTCCTAAATAAACCAGATATATAGCAATTAAAAAAATGAATATTAATTCTATTAAGGAGAATAATTCGACACTGTAAGTCGAATATTCTAGGTAACATGTTATTTTACGTGGCAAACTAAATTAGTTGACCACGAAGCTAGAATACAAAGCGTCATAATCGACCAAGGAAAAATCTCTGACTGAAGACAATTTCTACCGGCCTAAGGGAGGCGCCGTCTCCCGCCTCCAACCCCATAAAAAAAGGCGGTAATAAAATCATCTTCCGCCCTGCCACCAGACGTGTATCGTTCTAAATTCCAATACATTAAATATTTCTTTATTGAAATTATTGAAATGTCTTCGATATATATAATTTTAATATTCTAAATTTTTGCAAATAAAAAATTGTCAAACTTTCTCCATCTCTTCCATATATTCATATATTTGATCAGTAACACATTCTACTGTTTCTCACCACTTAAGTATAGCCAATTTCTATCGAAAGTAATATTCATTAAGTATAATATTTCTTTAATTTTCAACGAGTTGATAGCCGTTTCAACCCTATTTTAATCAAATTGCACCTTTTCCGACATTTTTATAGAATGATCTTTCGAAATTTCTTCTTTTAGTTAAAATACAAAACTTACCTTTAAAATAGGACAGTTTTATTTCTAAGGTAGAAATGTACTCTTAAAATTCTCTGGTTTATTTCTAGATTTAAAAAACTTGCTTCAATTTTAACGTTGAAGTAGAACGTTCACATTTAAAAACAATTTTCAGTATAGTTAAATCACAACCAAAAACTTATTTCAGTTTCAACACTGAATTTACTTTAAAAAATCTTTCAGAATTTTTTTTTTCAATCCTTATTTTAAAGCTAACTCACGGTTAAAACTTTTTAAGAGGTACCTCCACAGGTTCGCTATACCTATGTTGTAAGTAATTCCCAACCTGCTCCCCCTTGTTTGGTGTAATGGACTACTCCACATAAGCTTATAAATATACTAGCGTAATCCTTTTTTAAAGTTGAAAGACGACGTACGACCGGTGCTTGACGCCAGACGTATTTGCGATTACTTACGAACTGTTTTTGATTTCAACCTTTGTTCACGTTGCGTTTATTGACTTTTTTGCCAAAAAGTTTGATTTGATTTTTTCTGTCTCCCCCCCTTTTTATATACTTTTATCCCTTGTTGTTTCTTTATTATTAATTTTCTTTTTTAAATACGTATTTTTGAGTTTTAATTTTTTCCTTTTAATTTTCAGTAACTTCCCCACGCCAAACTTTATTATTTAAAGTGTTTATTTTGCCCCTCATAAGACTTGGTTTTCGTTTTTACATTTTTATTTCTACGTGTTTTCAGTGTTTCTTTCTTGTTCTCGTTGTAAATAACTGTTATTATTCCTTTATTTAAGTCTTTTCTGTGTTTATTGTAATTTTTGCATTTATTTTCCGCATTTATTTTTCTATTCGTTAGTTCTTCTTTATTTTAGTTTACGTGTTTGGGCTGACTAGAATTTTCTAGTGGCAGCCATATTGTATTTGTGAATTCATTTGGCATTTTTTGTTTCGCATTTTTTGTTGTACTGTTGTAAAAAAAAAGATACCTTTTGTTTATTTTCCGTCTTAAATTGTGATTTTCATTTGCGTACTCGCATTTTTGTAATTTGTAATTGTTAACTGTTTTATTTTTAACATATTTTGTCCTCTTAGCGTACGTATTTCTGTAACTTATTTGTTTAACTGTTTATTGTTCTGTCTCGTTAAAATTCTTTTTGTTATTGTGATTTATTCGTTTTTATCTTTCGTTTAAATTATACTTTTATTTGTTTCTGTTTTATCAGAAGGAAAAAAATTATTATTTAAAAGAAAAAAAAATGGGTGCCAAGAGAACTGTTAAGAAAAACCTGTTTGGGACTAAAAAAAAAATGATCCTTCCCGATAAAGAAGTAGAAATGGTGACGGAATAGTCCTCAAAATTAGAGGAAAATGCAATTCCCTCCCAAAATGTAAAAGAAAACAGGAGTCAAGAAGAAAGTATGGTGGCCACTAATGGCCAAAATTTAGACCGAGAAACCAGCTCAAAGGACCAAACTACGGTGGCCGAAAGTGGCCAAAATTCTTCAATTGAGACCACCAAGAATAATGACGAGAATGTAGCGGCCGGAAAGACGCCCTCATGCTGGAAGTCCCCGCCGAAATGTAAAATCAACATTACGGAGTTCCTGGAGAGAGCAGAGCTACGTACATCTGGTGACAGCAGATGGGCTCTTGCCTAATCCCGAGGAATTAAGAAAAG
The DNA here is from genome assembly GCA_903632075.3 of Acanthosepion pharaonis. Classification (NCBI taxonomy): domain Eukaryota; kingdom Metazoa; phylum Mollusca; class Cephalopoda; order Sepiida; family Sepiidae; genus Acanthosepion; species Acanthosepion pharaonis. The sequence continues at coordinate 1,277,464 of CAHIKZ030004860.1, read as the reverse complement.
TTGAAAAAAGAATTGTCAGTCTTTGTGGTCGAAAAGCGATCGCGCAAGATTTGTCGCTCCACAAAAGCCTTTGTGATCAAAGCCTTGGCTTCTCTGGGCATTAAAGCTCAGAGGGTCGTGAAAGGAAAAGGTTTCTTTATGTGGGACGTACTGTTATCCACGCCTGCCGACTGTGAAGCTGCTGCAACTCGAGACCTCATCACGAAAGATCTACTTTTGAGGACCGAGTATGAAGGCAGGCGGAGGACCAATGTTTCGGTATATGAGGTTCCTCCTCAGATTGTCGGTGAGCACTTGGCCGCTTATCTGTGTCAGTTTGGACAGATACTCAGTGCTTCCTCAGATGATCTGACCGGGGGTGGAGCTTCGAGATAATAATCAATCAGGATGCATTCCGCTCCATCCCCAACTGTCTGGATGTAAAGGGCCAGAAAATGCTGATTATTGTTACCGGACGAAAACCGGCATGCTGGAAGTGTGGAAAGACTGGTCACCTTTCCTCTTCCTGCACAGAGAAGAAGGCCTCTGAAGTTCTGGTCCCCGCCCAACCAAACCCCCCTTTGGTCGAGTCTGTTCCATCCGTCCTTCCTGTAGGGGGCATGCCAGCGTCCCAGACCGGTGTGGAAAATCCCCAAGTTGGGTCCAAATCTCAGCCCCCATTCCCCGAAAAGCCTTTGCCCGCCGCTAGTGCCGTTAGGGAAAAGGGAGAGGGGGAATGGCAGGTCGTTGGTAGGACTAAAGGGAAGACCCAGGCAGCGGAACCTCGTTCCACACCAAAAGCAGGAAAAGGCACAAACAACCCACTCCCTCTACCAGTGAAAAGGGCGACTCTCCGGCCAGCTACTCGGATAAACTCTGAACAAAATGATTCTGTATGAACCATCTTTTGAAAAGAAGGAAAAACTTCAACTTAAGGAGGCATTAAAATCTAAAAGACAAATTTCGGAGGAGAATTCTGGCATCTCTTTTTCGGCACCGTCTTCCCCTGTCACTAAACTTCATCCCATGGTCCCCCCCCATAGTTAAACCAATCAAAAATGTATCCTCAACCATGACCACACTGAAGAAGGGACCAGTGCCAAAATCATCAGGCAAAAAATCATCTCCTAATCCTTCACCCATGCAGACTCCCAAAAACTCACCAACAAAAACAGAAAAACAAAAGAGACAAAGAAGTCCATCTTCTGATTCGTCTGAAGCTACAATGGAGAAAAAAAAAAATCAAAGCCATTATACAATACAGGGGAAGACGTGTGCTGCGTCTCTAAAGAAATCGAAGAGAAGGCATTATTTCATGCCAAAAAATTTAAAAAATTAAAAACACTTCTAAATTTTAGAAAAATTAAAGATCTAAACGTAGAACCCCCGAAATTTTCCCAACGCAAAAAGGGTCCTCACTGTGGTCAGATCCGGAGTAGCTGGCCAACAAATATGGGCCATGATGGCCGACGCCAATGAAACCTTTGGCATGTTCCCACCAATGTCATGTTTCGATGATGATAATGTCAAAAAATTGCAACAATTTTATTCAGGGAGGTTCCCTATTTTTGTTCACCCCTCCCTGTATAGAGCGTTAAAATTAACATCCCCCTTGGACATTGGCAGCCTGTCTCCTGATGGCACCATCAAAAGTGAGATGGGTACTGGCTCAATGGGAGAGGCCGTCGGTGTCCTGACCCCGGCCATGTTCAATGCAGGAGAGCAAGAGAATAAATATCGCTGTATTAAAGTTGAATCGGCTTCCCCTGACCTTTACGTCATTTATATTTGCAGTGCTGACTTTTTTTTTGACAGGTGTTTGTCGCCCGATTCTTTGGACTTTTTCAGTTTTTGTTAAGTTTTATATTTTATTACCGTTTTTCTTAATTTTTCTTTTCCTTTTTTTACCTCCTTAAAATTTTTCGTGTTCTTTTTTTTTTCTAGTTTTCCTTTTTGATTTTCATTTTCTTTAATTTCTCTTTTAATTATATCTTCGTTTTCTTTTTATAATCCTTACCTGTTTTTCGCGTTCTTTTTACCGTTAATTCTTTAATTCTTGCCCTTTTAATATCTTTCGTGATTTTTTTTTTTTTTTTTTTCAAATTTGTATTGTATATTTGTCTATGTAATTTTTCTAACTTTTCTTTTTCTGTTTATTTGTCCATTATTTGTCCTTTTATTTGGTTCTAACGTTTGTATTGTTTATTTTCTATTGTTTATTTGTTTTGGCGCCAGCCATCTTGTATTTGTGACTAGCTTTGTCTGTTTTTCATATTTTCGTATTTTCTTTGTTTTCCTTTTTGTTTAGCGTTTTCGTTTTTTCTTTTCAAGCTTTTCTTTTTTTTAATTTTATAGTGTTTCGCCTTTAGGCGAACATTTAAATTTTTTATTGTCCGTTTTATTTTTTTGGGGGTTCTTTCTGTGATTTTATTTGCTTGTTTTTCTCGCTTTGTATTTTTTGATATTTTTTGAACGTTAATTTTTCTTTAGTTTTTCGCCTATAAGGCGGAATTTATTATTTCCCACCCCTTTTTACCCCTCCCCTTCCCTTTTAATATGTAAAAATTGAAAATAAGGAAAAAAAGCACCTTCTTTTCTGGCAATTAAAAAAAATAACTTTGACTATAGAAAATCTATAAGGTCGCATTTATTCAACCCAGCCCCCCAAAGACTCCCACCTGATAAAGACAGTTTGGAGGAATATCCGGCCCTTGATTATGATTCTAATGAGGATGATGGTGCTGAGTTAAAAGAAAATAAAGAAAATACTGCAAGTATGTTGGCCAATAATGGCCAACATACTTGCAGTATTTTAAGATCAAAAAAATAAGATCAACATACTTGCAGTATTTTAAGATCAAAAAAATACGGTGGCCGATAATGGCCAAAATTCGGAAAAAAGATGGCGGCTAAGAATGGCCCACAAGACAAGACCGAAGCCGGGGACTCACCCTGTTGTTGGAAGACACCACCTAAATGTATTATTGATATCGCGGAGTTCCTGGAGCGTGCCAAGAGTTACGCTCACCTTGTGGTAGAAGGTGGACTCTTGGTGGATCCAGTGAAACTAAAGAAGATCGAAAAGAGAATAGTGTCAGTTTTTTGTCGTCGACAAGCGTTCGCGCAAAATTTGTCGTTCGACCAAAGACAGTGTTGAAAGCACTGGAGTTTTCGGGTTTAAGCCTCTCCAAATCGTTATGGGCAAGGGCTTTTTCATGTGGGACGTGCTGCTACCCACCGCCAAAGACTGCGTAAGAGCCTCATGCAGAGAGCTAATAACCAAAGAGTTGATTCTGCGCACAGAATACAAGGGCCGGCGAAAGACCTGTAGCAGTATATGAGGTCCCTTCTCAGGTTACGGAGAGCACCTGGCGACTTTCTTTGCCCAGTACTGTGAGATTCTGGGTGCTTCTTGCAAGAAGCCTGACTGGGGGATGGAGCTTCGACATCATGCTCGATCAAAAAGCCTTCCGCACGTAGGGGACCTGAAACTGCCGGTCATTGTGACCGGCCGTAAATCAGTTTGTTGGAAGTGTGGAGTGGTTGGTCACCTCTCCTCTTCCTGTCCAGAGAAGGTCTGTGGAAGTCGGGTCCCTACTTACCAAACTCCCCACTCTGACCGAGTCTTTAAAATCCGCCTCGCCTGTAATGGGCATGACAGCTGCCGGAACTGGAGCGGTGAAACACCTAGTTGGGCCAACATTAAAGCCCCCATTTCCCGAAGAGCCTTCTGTCGCTGCTAGTGCAGTTGTGGAGGAGGGAAAAGGGGAATGGCAGGTGGCTGGCAGGGTCAGAGGGAAGCGTCTGACAGCGGGTCCTCAGTCCCCTGAAGCCCATAAGACAGAAGGCACTAACAGCCCCACTCCCCCTGTCAACAGTAAGGGTGACGCCCCGGCCTCCTTACCGTCTTTAAAGGAACTACAAAGCAAGTATGATCCCGGCTTTGAAAAAACTGAAAAGATCAAGGCTCTAAAGCAGAAATTAGATGAACAACGCAAATCCTCCCCCACTAAGAAAGTGCTTCCAACTGTCCAACATAACACAGTCTCCTCAGGCCTCTTCATCTAGTCATCCAAAGGTCATCTCTACAAAGAAAAGCACTCACTCCGATTCCCCTGACCCGCCTCTTTCTTCCCAACACTCAACCCCTCTTTGTAGAGAAAAATCTTTACTCGCCACTCCATCCACTTTTTCTTCCCGGACCTCGAGCCCTCTCAGTAGAGACCTCAGCCCTTTTCGACAGAATTATACTCCCCGTCACACCCTCAATTCTTCTCCAATGAAAACTCAAATGCCACCTCCCCAAAACAAAAGGGCCCGGAGCCCCAATCAAGAATCAAACTCTCAAAAAAAGAAATCTAAACTCATGTAGAACCTTGGACAGGACGTATGCAGAATATCCCATTCACAGGAGGAAAAAGCGCGGGACTATAGTAATAGATTGAAAGATCTAAAATATCTATTATCTATGAAGCAGTTCGCCGATAAAAACATTGAAGAACCGGAGAACTTGCTTGCGGCAGAAAGGGTTCTCACTGTATTAAGGACTGGTGCGGGGGCGAAGCGAGCTTGGGCAATGCTCGATGAAGCTTTAGCCACTTTCAAAATGTCTCCACCTATTGCAGTCATCGATAGTGAAAAATTAAAGAAAATGAAGCAATTCTGTGCAGGGAGAGTCCCGATTTTTGTTCACCCCTCCCTCTATAGAGCATTAAAACTGACGTTTCCTTGGGATATTGGCGGTATCTCCCAAGACGGCATCATCAAGACTGAGATGGGCCATGGGTCTATGGGAGAGGCTCTTGGTATCCTGACTCCGGCCATGTTCAAACCAGTATCACAACCCTAATCTGTTTTCATCATGGCACTCTGGTTAGCTAGTTTAAATGTCCGGGGCCTGAGGTCCGAGTATCGCAGGGCGAGGCTCTCTCGTGACCTTCGTAAGGGTATACTGTCTAGGGGGTTTGCCCTTTATTCAGCATGTTTTGATGGTCGTTCGAGGGGTGTCTCTTGGCTAGTGAGCAGGTCTTTGAAGGCTGCATGTACCCTTGTCTTCGCGGATCCGGCGGGCAGACTTTGCGTGCTGGATGTTACCATAAAGGATAAGGTTCTACGTCTCATTGGGCTTTGTTTCGGCAGATCGCGCCGTACTTGACGACATCTCGTCGGGTAGTTTTAGCGGGGGATTGGAATGCCGTCCTTGACCCCGATATAGATCGTATAGGGCAAAAAACAAGGTACTAACAACCCCGGATGTGAAGCCATTTCGGGACTTTATCGATGAGTTTGATCTTGTCGATAAGTTCCGGAATGAACACCCTCGGGAGGTAGCATGGACTTGGACAAATAGTGGCAACTCGGCTCCTGGGACGCTTGCGAGCTACCTGGACAGTCTTAGTTAAGAGAGTCGATGTAGGGCTCTTAGGGTGTCCAAGTTTCCACTATATAGTTTATACGGATCATAGGCTTAGAGAAATATCCAAACTGTCGTCGCTGTGCGGAGGAAGTCGAGACCATTGGTCACGCCTTTTTTCAGTGCAAAGCGGTAGTGCCGTTTTGCAGGTTTGTTGAAGACCTCATGGTTCGCATGCTGCAGGGAAAGTTTTTTGTACTTGAAGACAGTTCTGTTTGTAGCAATGTGGTGTCGCAGATGACGAAGGCTGAACACTGTGTTCTGTTGTTTGCTAGGGGTTATGAGAGTCGTGATTTGGACGACGCATAAGAAGGAATTCTATGGGGGCGAGAAGTTCACTTCTTCACAACTGATCTTGTTCTTTAAGCACCAGCTTAAAGTCAAGATTAGGACGGAAAGGCGGCGGCTCCCATCATCAGAATTTGACAAAAGGTAGATGAATCTTGCGCGTATGTGCCGAGTAAAAGGGGCTGACTTTGAGTGGCATTTGATGCCGGTTAGGCATTAGGATATTGTATTCCTGGGTTGAATATAGGCAACCCATCCCGAAATTAGGTTAGTGTAGGTCTTGTTTTTTGATTTTTAGTTTTTCTTCTTTTCAGTAAACTTAACCAGGGTGTGTTTGCTCATTGGTCCCTTTTATTTCTGTCCTCACTTTTTTCGTTAGTTTAATTCCCCATCCCCTCCCTCGTTTAGGTGGTTAGTGATGTCGGTTATCTGGTGGGTGCGGGGCGCCTTTCGTTTCGCGCGTGTGTTTTTCATATTTGTTGTTGTGTATGAATGAGTGTGTGCCTGTGTGAATGCTTGGGAGGAATAAATGTGTTCTTTATTTTCATAGTCCCGCATCGATTTCGTCCGGTTAACTGATATTTCTGCCACATTTAAGGTTTGTGGGGTTTTTTATTACTAACACTATTTTTGTTTAGTTTCTTGTAAATAATTTTTGTCATATTGTATATACTCATTGGGGATCCTTTTTAAAAATTGTTGTTTTTATGTCCCCCCCTCCCAGACAATATTGGTATATAAGGGGAGTATTTAGGATTTCATTGAGTCAAAGAGGCATTTTGGTGGATGTAGTAAGGAAGGTATGGCTAAATGTGTTGTTTTGGTGAAAGGAATATTGTTTTGTAGGATAGGGTCAATGGTTGTGGCTAGCTAAGTTTTATACTAAGACAAGTGATGACCGTCCTTTACCCCAATCCCCTTTTTGGCCTTGCGCCACATTTGTTGTATTTTTTTTACAATAATAAATATTGCTGTTGAATAAAGCTTACCAAAGTTTATTCGCCTCGGATTATTCATTACAACCTAATGTTTAAAATGAATTTTTAAAAATGAAAAATCTTTCTTGGAGCTTTTACTTAAATTTAATTTTAAATAGATTCGGTGTAATGTTTCCAATAAGCAAAACACGCTCAAAATTTATTTAAATTTACTGAAAGGCATTTTCGATATGAAATTGGAAAAATTGTTTATTTTTGTGCCATTTTAGCAACATTTTATTGACTCTGTTTTGGGATGTAACTTTAGATTGGGCGTTTCTTCCGTCTACACCGGTTTCTGAGTATTTATCGTTGTTCTCTTACCTGTACCCGCTTCGTCGTTTGTTCGATCGTTCGCTCGTCCTATGATAACTGCACGTGGCGTACGCCGACAGATGACACTTCATCTCCACGATGGTCTACTTAAAATCGCGAGTCACCAATCAGTTGCCCGGATGATAAACATACTAGACATACGGGCGCAACAGAATGGAGCACTAATACACTTGGGATATCCCTCTTCGAGTCCGTCCAACTTCGCTAATATCATGTAAAGTTGCTAATGATCTAATTTATTGTGGGACAACAAAGAAGAAAGGTCTAGTTTGACAGAACGACGAACTCGCCTTCTCTCATGCCTGACGAAGTTTCTTTCGTCGTGAATAAGGCAAGCCTTGTTCATCATTTCTGCCATTTGACTCTGGTTTTGGTTCGCTACGTCTGCTACGAGAATTCTCTTTATTAACAGAAAAAAAAAATCTTCCAAAAATAAAATATACTTTTCTGAAACATCATACTTACCTGGCCCAGGGCTCCATCCCTGTGCTGGTGTATCACCGCTACGACTAGCTTGAACCAGCTCTGACTAGCTTGGGCAAACTATGACCAGCTAAGACCAGCGGCCAGAGTGAAAATACTCGGGTCCCCACGTTAAAACCTGGCCTTGTGTTACAACCTGACTCAGTGTTGTGTGGGGGGTAACAAGTAAATATCTACTTTTCTGAAATATGGTTTGAAGTGTATGTGCCTATTTAAAGTTGAATTAATGTGATTTGAAACAAACATTTTTACATATGTTTAAAATATCTTAGAAATGCATTTTTTAACACGGTGGTATTTGTTTATTTAAGGTGTTGACAGCTTGAATGACAGATGAAAAGTTATCTAATGTTTCTGTACGGTAGGTAGTTGGAAAAAATAATAGTGGAATATAACGACCCTGTAGAAAATGGTGCCAAGCCAGATAGTATCAAAACCCGGTAGTATATGGTACAAGTCAATGTAAGAAATGGCCCAATCCTCGGGAACAAATGGTTAACGTCCTAGTAGCAAATGGTACATGGTCCAGTACAGAATGTTCAACGGCCCTGTAGGACACGGTCCACAGCCGGTAGCAAATAGGTCAATGGCTCTGTAACAAATATTAATAAGCCCGGTAGAATATAGCCCACAGCCCTGTTGCAAATGGTCTAATTCCCAGTAGCATATGGTCCAGTAGCACATATTCCACAGTTCAGTACAAAATGATCCACAGCACGCTAGCACATAGTCCACGGCCCAGTAAGAAATAAGTCAACAGCCCTCTATCAAACAGTGACTCGTTTGGTCGATAAAGATTCTGTCCAAAATCTTTTTGGAAGATTTGAATTAGATAGCATTGCTCGTACAGTTAGTATTAGTATCCTATTTAACCTTTTAGCCATTCCATTTTCTTTGGTTTTAGGAATAGTGTCTTGATGGTGACTACCCTTCTTTTGTAGATACTTTTCAAATTCTATGGAAGTGTACTCTCTACCATTGTCAGTGGGTTGCGTTTTTGCTTTCTCTCCAATAAACATTTCAACCCTGTTTTTTCCACTTCACAAACTTCTTAAAAACATCTCCTTTGTGTTTGATCATGCATACTCATACAAATCATAATTTATCGTCAATAAATGGGACAATGTATTCAAAAGCACGTAACAATTTTACCTCAATCTTTTCACATACGTCACTGTGTACATTTCCAAGAAATTAAGCTTATCTACTTGCACCTTAGTGACATAGAAATCAAGGTCAGCTACTAGCTGATCTCTTGCTGGTTTTTGCAATTCTTGGCTCCAAGATTACAAAAATGGGCTGCTCCTTGTTCTTTCGCATAGTTGAAATAGTACAAGTTTCCATTTTTGGTAGCTGTAGCAATTGATTTTTGTTTATCACCTGACAATTTGTTTTGATGAATACATACATCTTTTCTGTCTTTGTAGCTTTACAATTCAGCAATGATAGTTTGGAAACATAGTCTCGTGCAACCTGCATTCTTGCAGCTTTCGAACTGGAATTTCACATTCAGTTCAATCGTGCCTGTTTTCAATTCTTCGGCTGAAGAGCCATCGCCAAGAGTTATTTCCTCTAGTTAGAAACAATCCAAATTCCTTATTATTTTAGGAATTATTTGCAAATAAACCAACAGAGCCTGTCTATATTTCTGAGATGAGGTATTATGTACACTATTTACATCATTCGGACTATTGTCCTCATCTTTGTCACCATATTACAACGTTTCGGCCGTTGTACGCTCCGACCTTCTTCAGCTAGTTGAAATGTCGAATTGTACCCTTTATTTCGGTCACTGGGGTAGACTGTTCTATGTTTAATGGATGTCAGTTATCAGTCATCTCCTGTTAATTCCCCTCTCTAAGTTCTCCACTGCCTTAACCGGGTATTGAACTTACACTGTTTGGGTCCTGTCACTGGATCTAACCAACACCTTTATCCACTGTGCCATATGTCCTTGAGTATGAATTTCTAGGTATTATAAACCTAATGTCTTCAGCAACCATTTTTTATGAGTGTTTTGCTGTTTTCATGTTTTTACCAGAGCTCATATTTCAATTTTTGTTGTTGGGAATTAACAGGAGATAAGTAATAATTGACATCCATTAAACACGGCACGTGGAACTAGAACAGTCTACGCCAGTGATAGAAATAAAGGGTTCAGTTCGACATTCCAACCACCTGAAGAAGGCCGGAGCGTACAACGGCCGAAACGTTGTAATAAATATGGCGAGAAAGATGAGGACAATAGTTCGAATAATGTAAATAGTAAACCAACAGAATGCTCGTTTTCTGAGTTAATAGTCTCTTTCTGATTTCATCGTGGTATAGGATTTCCTTTTGGAGAAATTCCCTTTCCAATCCATCTCCTTTGTATCAAGTAGTCGACAGTTACGTTTCATGTGTTCATTTTTCTACAGTGGTAACACCTTGGTCCACTTTTTGTTATGTTATAGCTTTGGATTTACCAATTTCCTTTTCTTTAAACTTCTGGCTGCTCATACAACAGTCATTCAGTCAGCAGTACCCACTTCGACACATCCTGACTGGCTTCAAGCACTGTCACAAATATATATTCTGGTAGGCTAGCTAAAAGAAATACAACTCGATCTTCTGACGACTGACAATACTTCAAATATTTCCAACATCGCTTTAATATGTCTGTTAGCAGAATCGCCTACCTTCAATTTAAGCGAATATAATCTCCTCAACGCTGATTTTTTTTTTTCGTCCACGTTTTCTTTTGAAATTGGTCTGCCAATATTTTTTCACACCACGGCAGGATCGTCAGGGTCCCCAATTATTTAAAAAGGTGACAGCACAATTGTCCCCAAGGATCGATCTTTCCACAACAGGTATTTTGAGTACAAGTCCGCATCTGTTTTGGATTCAGGAACAATCACTGTTTCGTTAACTATGTTCCATAAACCTCTCTGATCAATGCCATTTTGCATTGCACTTTCCAAGTATTTTAATTTACCACGTTCAACGGCCCAAGATAAACTTCGTTTCCATCGCCATATTAAATCTTATACTTTACAACTTAGTAAAATTCTCTTACACGTGCAGCAAATTGAAGATGGCCGTTACGATCCCACGAGGTCTTTAAAGTTCAGCGTATTCTATTCCGGGCCCATAACCTTTGATAGAAATTTACGCATCAAGTCAGATAGTGTTGTATCATACCTAAAGACGATAATGGGTATGTCCGTATTCACATAAATACAGTAGTAAATATTATATGTTGGTTTAGAGTTGGACTTTCGTCTCGAGCTGTGTTGGTCAAACTCTCTGCCTCCGAGCAGAGAGGATCTCCAGATATGTCTATGTCGAAGGGCAGTCTACTCGACCCCATTTTAAACGGCGTCTACGGGGAAATTTTGGCTGAACCTACGGGCTCGGATACCCCACATTAAATTCGGCCATGTGCCACATCTGACCGCGTGGGGCGGTTAGTAGATATCCTAGAGTTTGAGATTCATTGTGGAATTCACTTGACTAACTTCTAGCAGTTAACTACTTCTTCTACGCGCCGCTGTCGAATCCTTTATGTGTTGTTCTTGTCCTAAGTATTATCGTTCATTACCAACTTTCGTGTGATTATTCTATTCTTTAACCTTCCCTAGGTTACAATCGATAGTAAACATAGACATACTTTTTTTGTGTGAATGCAGATATTCAACCATATTCCAGACAGGTGGATGAAATCAAGAAGGAAACAAACACATGTATCGTGTTAACACACGCTGTGACTTATTTTATTTATTAATGACAACACGACAGTGCGCCCTCATAGCGACAATGAAAACAAAGAAACTAAGGGTAGATAACTTCGACCTCTTTATCTAACTATAAATGTTCATCTGACTAGAATAGAATTTTCAACAGATAGTGATAGTTACAAGCCAGTTATTACCTAGTGAGCTTTTAGAACTCGGTCAGATGAGAGATCAGAGTACAAGTTCTGAACATCTTGAATATTGAAGGCACTTCTATAAAGTGCAGTATCATTTGCATTACTACTAATCTGAGAATTCCCTAGGTAGATCTTTTGGTTAAAGTTTTTAAGAATATCCACAGGGGTTTTTATCTGGTTCGGTAGAGTCAATACTTTTGATGAGTCTGGAGACTTCCCTAGCCGTGATTGAGAAACCGCAAAATTTGAGCTTCATGAGAAGGGGTAAGACAGTTAATGATACTTGTCGTCCAACGTTAAGAGTTAACGGCAAATTTAATTGCAACTATCTTAATCTTATGCGACGAGGATAACGTGACACCAAGGCTATTTATGATATTACCCACAGACGAATTGTTGCTATAAAGAAACTTGTTGTTGATTTACCAGAACCTGTGGGAGCTAAGTTTCGAAGTTTAGACTAACTGTACATCGCTGATCTTAGAATTTTCTAGAGCTTTCTTGCACAGCATCGAGGATTTGACTCCTGTCATATTTTATTTTTACAAGAGTCAGATTAGACTAAAAACTCGGTTTCCGGACTGGCTCTACATAATCCCAATTCAAATTGATAGAATTCAAAATCCTTGTAAAGGAAGGCTTATTCTACAGCCTCTTTCCCACAGGCGAAACGTTATATGTCTATTGCTATTCTATCACTACCTCCATGGCGGATGTTCAGATCAATTCCATGTTTTTAGTTCCATCCGTTCAGAGCTTTACTGCTAGGACACGCCATATTACTTTCATGGAATCAAATCACTCTTATCCGTATTCTAAGCGCGAGGAGAAAGTTTCACCAAGTCTCTTCAAAGAACTGTAACTTTGTGGAACATGCTCCCAGGTAGTTGCTTCCCTGATCCCTACAATCTTACCCTCTTCAAGTCAAGTTAACCCTTATCCTTATAATCTTCACTTCTTCTCACCTCCTCTTTCATTCAGATCCGTCCTGAGTAAGACGTTAAACTACATCCGCGTCCTGGGTTAATTTTTCTTAGAACAATGGTTCCTTAATGACATTAACTTCGATTCAGGAGTCTGGTATTTCTTGGCTGCATCACATACTACACCCAGTCCAATACACCGTTCACAAATTTCAAAGAAAATGTTTCTTAGTCTTCTTCTTCTTCATAACATTCATTTTGTAACTATTTTAACTTCTGCCTAGAGAGCTTTCATAAAAATTCGAAGTTTTTCTGTTCAGATGCAATATTGGGCGGGTCTCAACCTTTTTACTGAGTAAACTTTAGCATAGAAATATTTTTTATTCAAATAATAGAAAAGTAATGAATTTGGTTTTGTATAGTTTTAGTTTTCATGTTTTTCTTTTTTTTTACGGTTCCGAGAAATTAGCACGCAACCATAATTTATAGCACTTTGAATTTTAGGAAAAATGATTTTCAATTTTCGAAATCTGTAAAGTGTACTATATTTTTAAAAGAAACAGGATGTTTATTGTAACAATCAGCTTTTAAATCAATAAAAAGGCTTAAATGACGAACAAATATTTTTCTTTCACCACAGTGAAGTTGACTGGACATTTGATATCAACCTGTTAGTAAATAGATTGGAAAACTCACAAAAATATAGAAGTAAAAAGAGTCTTCCATCAACAAGCATCTAAGAACAGGTTTGGGAATTTTCTTTTGTTTCTCCGCCGAACTATTTTTTTCTGTTTAATTTATTACATTTTTCTGCTTAATTTATGATATATTTTCTGTTTAATTTATTACATTTTTTTCTGTTTAATTTATGACATTTTTTTCTGTTTAATTTATGACATTTTTCTGTTTAATTTATGACATATTTTCTGTTAATTTATTACATTTTTCCCTTTTTGCAAGTAATTCTTGTTGTCATTATTTCTCATCCTTTTAATTCCCTTATCTTGAATTAAAAATATGTCGAGTGAAATATGTTAGACACATAGTATCACGTACATTATTAATATAACTTAAAATTTTAATTCCAGATTTAATCCAAAACCTCAAACAACAAATACAAGAGCATTAATCCGCAATTTTTCTGTTTTATCTTCCGCATTTATATGTCTAGTATTTAATCATGCATTGAATATTGCTGCCACATCTAGTGTTTCTTGCGACTTAGTGGCTTTATTGCCTTACTTGTAGTGAAATGTTTTCAAACAAATACATTTTGAATATATAATGATAGAAACAAGATTTACAAACATATTAGCGAGCAATTTCTTTTAAGCACACACACACACACATATATATATATATATATATATATATATATATATTATAAAAAATAATGGCAAAGGGAAAAGTATATTCGTTTGACGCGTTTCGATATTTAGACCGAAACTTATTGAAAATTAATTACTATGGAAACGCCTGAAGCAATTATTTCAATAAGGGGTGTAAGGGTTAACAATTTGTATCAGCATATCAGTTAATTTCGGAAAGAGGTCAAGTCAAGGTAGGCTCGGGGTGTCTATTTTAAAGCGAATGATGACATTCAGCAGACGCATGTAATTTTACGAATGAATATGTTTATAAAGCTGCGTAAATTTCAAGATTAGGTATTCCAAAATTTTCGCTTGAGGATGAAACCGGGCTTGATACTTTAATTCAATATAATTTTAATAATTATATTGAAGTTTTTGGCTCTTGTTTTTGAAACATGAGAACTCTTATGTAGCAAAGGAATCGTATTTTTAAATAATAATTATAATTTAGGCTATACTTTTGTATTGAGCACTGTTTTTTAAAAATAAAAAATACTAAAGAACTTCGGATTATTTACCTAACGTGTTCTTTCCTATTTTTCTATGTATTTGCACACACACACACACACACACACACACACATATATATATATATATATATATATATATATATATATATATATATATATATATATATAGCTAAACACAATCATTAGACTTTCGTTTTTTTTTTTTTCGTTCATAGCATCTCTGATTTGTATGCATATCATACGGCATTTCGATTTCCTTCCCGCCCACATACTGTTGTGAACAATGTGTTTCAGCCAAAACTAATTTCATACAAGACTGTGAAAATGATAACACAAATCCAAACATTACGTTTGAAAGGGTGTATGCGATGTTTTGACTAATTTTGAACAATTTTGTGATGTTGAATCCCAATGTAATATCAATTTCCCACAGTTAGCTTTAGATTTCCGGCTCTAAAATATATCCTACGTAACTCAAATGTCTATCACAAATGTTCGATTCAGACTATGTAAAGCGATTATATCCAAGCACTTTATATTGCTTCTATTCATAACTTATAACAATACAATTGTAGAGACAATTTCATCATGCATTATACAATTCCTCTCCCCCATCAGCATGGCTAATGCTAACCTCCCTGAAAGTGACTTGTTGTGCCTTCTCGGACTAACATCCTCGGTTGATATAAAATGGAAACACTATACTGAATCCATTACTGGGTCTGCTGCTAAGAAAGTCGGTTCATTCTGCCCAGCCAGACAATTGTTCTTTCCAGAATCTATCTTGCATATTTACGAATCTAACATTCGTCAACGCTTAGAATATTTCTGCCACATATAGTCCGGTGCTTCCTTTGTAGATTGATAGAGATTCTTGATAAAATCCGAAAAAGAAACAGCAATATTATTGGTCCTGACTTGGCATCTCGCCTTCCGTCACTTTCCCACTGCCGTAACATAGCTTCCCTGTGCCTTTTCAATAAATACTTTCAAGGTAATTGTTCGGATGAAGCTTCCTCTTTGGTACCTAGACTTTATGAATTTAAGTGTAGTACTAGATTGGCGGCTAGGTCTCAAACAATTCGCAGTTGAATTGGATAAATGTAACCGTAAGTTCCATGCTAACAATTTCTTTTCTCGTATTTCTCATTTTGGAACTAAGTCAACTTTGATCTTTAAAAATTTAAATGCAATGCCAATCGCTAACTCCTGTCTTGATGACTTGTCTCTTCTTCTTGTCGCCTAATGTTTCTCTTTTTTTCGTCTTCGTTTGTGTCTTAGTGGCTTTACTACCTTGCATCGAGTGATATGATTAAAAATAAATTAATGACTTAGAAGCAATACAATTTCACTCTCACTACCATCCTCCATTATCTCAATATAAAAACCAGGTGTTTTTAACGATCGTGAATTAAATGATTTATTTTTTTCTTTTTCTTTTTTTTCAGGAAGGATTCATAGTTAATTTGAACATTATAGGAAATTTGATTATAAACAGTCATTTATTAAAAAATAGTCATTTATTAAAAAAATATGGAGTTAACCAGCAAAAATAGACTTAAATTATTGATTCATTGTTCTAAAATTAGCTAAGAAAAAGTACAAATTGGTTTGCACTAAAACATATGCAAGTCAGTGTAGGCTGGTGTGTCTCTCTGAAATAATATGATGGAAATTAAGTTACTTGTGGCAAAGAGCCAAGAACAGCAATGTTAATGAAAATATGATTTATTTGTGTGGCCGTCTTCTATAGCATCCATATGTAACTCTTTATAAACTAATGCAGAGTAATATAAAGTTAATATATAATTATAGTTAAGTTACTTTATCAGTTAATATATAATTATAGTTAATATATAAACTAATGCAGAGTAATATAAAGTTAAGTATGAGAAGAAAAAAAAACATCGCTTAACTAATGAATAGTTGCACAGGTTGGAAATATATTGTATTCACTGAAATACAATATATTTGACAGGTCTAGTGGACAGTCTGGTGTATCTCAAGAACGAAAGCATAATAGGAACAGAATGAGGCGAAGTCTGTTTCATTGGTTTTTGAATTGATTAATCAGAAACGAGCAAGAGAGCAAGAATTCCGCGTAAGAAAAAGGCGACTTTTTTTCAGTGAGGTTTTTGCTTTGCTAGTGAACAGATGACCTAAAAACATCTGGATGAGAGTAACGCCCTCGGTACCCTATCTGTCACCGATGAGTGGTCGGCAACATTTTCCTGTCGGAGACAATAAAATTTGGCTGATACAAATCCACGCGATGTGACATTGATTATAAAAAGCAAACGTTCCTGGGGGAAAAAAGATGGCTATTGAGCATCTGTGAGAAATCGGGACTGTGCAACTTTGGAGTATTGGCGTGAAGACAGCCGATTAGCCTCATTGAAGCGATCGTAGCTCGCCAAGCATCAGCGAGCCACGGAGAATATAGATACTGTAACACACGCATTTTACACTATATTCTTCACAAACGTTGCGCTAGTGAACGTTTTCAAATTTAAAGATAATTTTTTATATGTGTTTTGGGGCATATAATCTAGCCGATTTTATTTAGATTCTTTTACAATATAACCGTAATCATTTAATTTTCACACCGATTTTAGAAGCATATTAATAAATATTTCGTCTATGCTATTATTAAAATATACGATATATAAGCAATGTTTCTATCTACAAAGTTGTTTTTTTTTAATTTATTGTATTGGATTAGAAATAATTGATATCTGTCTTGTCAAAATTCAGTCTTAAGTTAGGAGATATATGTGTGTTTATATTTAAATTAAAAACTTAAAAATAGATGTAAATTTGGCTTTTAAAAATAACTTTTTTAAGAAGCAGATATAAAAATACTTTTTTAAAAATATTCTAATTTTTTATAAACTTATATTATTTTAATCCCGGCAAAGAAAATTAACAATTCTATTTCTTATGTAGTATTTGTAATAACAACTGTTGTCGTCTGGCATTTTACATTACTACACATTAATCAAGGGGAGCCGAGAAAATTCTCTTACGGAATTATCTAAGTCAAAATAATCTATTTAGATTTTATTCAAACTGTACCGAATTGTTTAAGCAAGATAAACATTGTAAGTTTATTGAATTTAATTATTTATTATGATGAATACAAACTATTCAAATGTTTCTATCATGGTCAACTCTCTGTGGCTGGCATAGCAACAGAGAGTTGACCATGAGAGAAACGAAGAAGGGAATTCAAGCGAACATGAGGCTAAAAAGAACTTTCTTGCTGAATTTTTTTACAGAGATTTTAAAGAGGTATTAGAACTTCTCTAACTT
>CAHIKZ030004860.1:1170000-1255000 GCA_903632075.3 Acanthosepion pharaonis | reverse complement strand
TGTTAATTAGCCATTTCCCTACAAGGAAACATTTGACATTCATCGACCGAACAGCAAATAGTATTTACGGTTGAAATTTATAAAGTCTTTCTCTTAAAACTTAAAAAAAGAAAACATTCTTTCCTTTATTGATGGGGATTTCCTTCCTAACCTTCTGTTTGAAGTGGTGTGGAATGTTAACATCTTGATTATATCATTATTTTCTTCTCTTCTAGTTACCTGTGCTATCCATTTTAATTGTTCCTGCTGTTGGTGTTACAAATTCATGACGGTCGTCTTCGAGTATAGAATCCAGAGGTTGGCAGTGAATATTTCGGAGACAGTAGGAAAGCGTAGTTCAGGTTCGCAGTGGATATCGCAGCAAAGTAGCAGAGCGTAGTTCTTCCGTCTGTCATCTTCGCCTGACAAGTTGGCTCTGGTCATTCCGATAGGGTAAACAGATAGCCGCCTTTATACACGACGGATACAATGTTCTGCGGCTTCTGGTTGGTCAACCTTCTATTGGTAGACTATAAAGGAAATTAAGTCATTTTGACTAACTCACTAGTTATATACATATATACACAAAAAACTGTAACAGTTCGTAGTCCTCAATGGATGTGGTTTCTGTTATTTGGTATAGTTATTTGTCTTGATTAAGTAGCGCCAACCCAGAATGTTCAAAGCAGGATGATCTTTACCAAAAACAATCAGGATTTACTCTCTCAATGACTTAGTCTTAGAAAGCGGTTGAATAAAGCTGACAGTTTAGATATTACTAAATGAGTTTCACGTCGTGTATGGCATCCATATGAAAGTCTCGAGGTTATTTAAGGACATGAGCATGAATCGGGTTTTCACGTTGGTGTTTTGGTTTCGCAGCGATTTGCGGTGTTGGACGAAACTACCTGTCGTGTAGACTATTCTCTGTTCAGATCCTTTTTCTCCAATAGTTATATATATATATATATATATAGTTGGGGGGAGAAGAAGAGGATTCACACCTTTCCCAAGGGTATTAGCACGTAAGTGAATGTAATGGATTCGTCTGGAATTCGAACTCGGCTCACCGATTCCTCAATCAATTACTCCACCGTACCTCATATATAAATAAAAAAAAAAAAATATATATATATATATAGCGGGACAGACTGGGTTCTATAGCCTTGGATGGCAACTGGTCTAGGAGAAGGAAAACTCTGAATTCAAAACCTGCGGAGGGTCGTTTGGGGACCAGATCTCTCTATTCGGCCCCTCAAAAAGTGTGGCTGGTCCTGCATGAAACCTTCACCACTATAATTAAATCTCATGGAAACTGATCTGCTTGACCCTCATACGTCGAATTCGACGGAGAGTCGTATATATATATATATATATATATATATATATATATATATATATATATATATATATATATATGTGTGTGTGTGTGTAGAGAGAGAGAGAAAACCTGGTGTAACAGCAAAATTGTCCAAATCGTGTTACAGCATAGCTATCCATCTCACAATATGTTTAATATCTAAAAAAAACACTAAACTAATTGAGTTTCTTTTTTTCCCGGTTTTCAGATAGGAAATTTGACACTATCTTGACACCATCTCAGATAGGGCTAAATATTTTGGTATATCAAACAAAAAACAAATGGTATTTATGTCTACGAAATATGTATGTTTTGTTGTGATAAACTTACAAACCTGCTTTTAAAATCATTATTCGAAATTCTGTCTTTTTTTGGGTCAAAATAGGCACCTCCAGCACCAGTAGGAAATAGACAATTTTTTCACACGAGATATATTGCACGATTATACATATATATATATATATATATATATATATATATATATATATATATATATATATATATACCGGGTGTAACAGTAATATTGTCCAAATCGTGTAACACCATAATTATCCATCCAATAAAATATTAAAGAAAAAACTAAACTAATTGACTTTCTTTTTACACGTTTTAAGATAAGTCATTACGTGTAACCATCTTGACACCATTTATCGTAAGAAAAAACTTTTGAATTATTCATCTAGAAAAAAGAACAGGTTAAAAACGTTTTGTGTCAGTCTCACTGTATTCCCAAATGACCAATAATAAGATGAAAAAGGTCATCCAAGCCTTCATTAATGGTACTAACATTCATACACTGGCTTCCATCTTCAAATTCCATTCAAGAACCATCAAGAGAACGGGGAATATGCTTAAAAAAGGTAACAGTAGAAAGGAAAACTGGATCAGGAGGTCACAGGAGGAAGAGGGATCATCATTTCAACTTAGAGCTAAAGGTATCAATTAGAAAAGATCCAACTCAATCCATAAGACATTTGACACGTGAGAGAGGAGATACAAATCAAAGAGCACTGAAAAATGACTGTAGGGTACCTTATTACTCCAGGACAGAAATTTAGAAGGTTAGAGAGGACAAAGATCATCTTGAATAAGTTGAAAAGTGATCCTGAAATAATATATATATATATATATATATATATATATATATATATATATATATATATAATTGAACTTTATACCAATCCTTCACGAGCTTCCGATCCTTAGCTACGATTAATTAAGGAACATGTTATTTTCGTTTATGTTCGATTTCATCACTATTCTTCTGTTAAACTTGGAGAGTAATTATACATTTTTATTGCTCACAGTAAAGTACAACAGGATTATAAAAAACATCGGAAAATTCCAGTAATATATCTTTAATCATTTCGAAGATACACAGGCACAAAGCTTAATCTAACAAATGAACAATTTTGCTATTACACGATTTGGACAATTTTGCTGTTACATCCGTTACTTATAATGAAGTTGTTGCGTAAAATCTGTCTGACCTATTCTGTGACGAGCACAGATACGAGGTCTCTTAAAAATGGTGCATTCATGTAATATTACAAGAGGAGCTTACCGAGGGCAGAGTCAACTTACATCTTTTTCAAGATATTCACGTGATCACACACACACACACACTAGTGACCCTTCCAGTTGTGAAAACGATCTGCAAATCCTCTTCATTTGCTTCGCTCTCCTTAATCATGCCCACGTCATTTCAACGTCAAGAGCCAAACCTGAAACGAAGATAGGACTGACAGACCTGATTGGTGTTGTTTTGTCAAAATACCCTGCATAAAATCGTGCTGATCTAATCATATGCACATAGGGAATGCAATGATCACACAGTATACTAACTCAATCTAAGTAAGAGCTTGGTAACCAAAAATCCACAAGCCTCCACAATCGATAAAGTTTACAGCCATATCACGTTGAAACACCAGTTCTCTTACGATCACTGAATTTAAGCAACATCAATCCTGGTCAGTAACTAGATAGGTGACCGCTTGGGAATACAGGTGTTCTAAACTTGGATTTGCAGGTAGCATAATGAATAACGAGACGGAATTGTTAATTGGAGAGCCATTTTTCATTTCAGTTTGGTTCGTTATATTCACTTACGTGCAGATGACCTTGAGAAAGGTATGAATCCACCTCTTGTTCCACCAGCTATGGGTTTATTAGTAAGGCTTTTATCACTAAACCATCATTAACGCAAAAACAAACGCACACTCTTAAAATATTTTATGGCCTTAAATAACCTACAAACGGTTGATAAGCCGCAGGAAATGAATGAATCAATCACTAATCGGTTTTCGATACTTTAGGATAGGACCTGTATTCCTTTATCAGAGATCGAAAGTGACTAAGACAATTTTAAACTTGAACACCCACCCCCGAAAAAAAACAAAAACAAACTTTTATTCTTAGTCTGCATGCAGTTTGCTAGGTAGAAAATACTGTAATCAACTACAAGCGCTTTCTTGCAGATGACCAGTCAATTTCAATGATTAATAATGTTGAAAGTAAGAAAGACAATGGAAATATTTCAAGTGAGACAATTTAACACGAACAAACAAACATATATAAAAATGATTATCCACTATTAAAAAAAAAACACTATTTTACAGCCATATGCGAATCTTAAAAAAACATATTTTCCGAAACCTTAGAAAATTCAGATATATTAAATCTGATATTATTGTAATATAAAAATTACATTAAAAACCGGATATCAATTATGAAAATAAAAATCCGGTTTTAATTATAAAAATCAATATCAAAATATGGTATTTAATTATTATATATAATTATAAAAATAAAAAAACGCAATTAATTATAAAAAAAAATGAAAATCTGGTACTCATTATGAAAATCTGGTACTCATTATGAAGATTAGGATAAAAATCAGTTCAGTTTTTCCTTCCACTTCTGCTTTTAGGCCGTCGCGGAGAGACACAAACGTCTGTCAGCGGCAAGGCGAGTGGCCTGGAGGAGAGGTATCTCGTGGGTTCTGAGAGTGTCTGCTACTGAGTTGCTCTAGCTTTTTCTTGGTCTGTCTCTCACTTTCCAGCCACAGTACCTGAGGGTGTATGCTCGTAGGGCTTGGTTGGTTGATAGGCATACGAGTGAGGTGTCCGAACCACTTGATCCTCTGTCGTTCGATGTGTTGTATGATTGGTATTGCTCCTACCATAACTCTTACTGTCTTATTCCTGATGTATCGCCTGGTCTTGTTCACAGCTTTCCTCAGGCATTTTATGTCACAAGTGATAAGTTTATTCTCGAGAGTTTTTGACAGGGGTCACGTCTGGCACTGGTATGTCAACGTTAGAAGCAAAAATGGCGTTGATGTGATTTGCCTTGGTATTACTTATAAAATTCAAAATAAAAATCTGGCATTAATTATGAAAATTAGAATAAAAATCTTGTATTAATTATGATAATCACAATGTGGTATTAATTATGAAAATTAGAATAAAAATCTGGTGTCAACTATAAAGAAATAAAAATCTGATATTAATTATAAAATAAAAATCCAGTATTAAGAAGCTGGTGTAAATTATACAAATTAGAATAAAAATCTGGTATCAATTATAAAAAAAATAAATTTAGTATTAATTTTAAAATGAGAATAAATATCCAGTTTTATAAAAATTAAAATAAAACATAAGCTATTAATTAATCAATAACAATCAGTGTTAATTAGGGATTTCTAAAACAAATCTTGTCTTACTTAAATGTTTTCAAAGAAGGAACTGTATTTATTTTAAATTTTAGTAATATATATATATATATATATATATATATATATATATATATGAAGAAATATAGTTTTAAGGTGTGCTATATTTATGTAAATATAAATATAAAAGTGAACATTGAAAGTCAACACTCAGACAGGCTGTTTCACGATAGGCGCAATTGTCAGGCGGCCTGACGATTGCGCCTAGCATGAAACAGCCTGTCGCCTCTGAGTGTTAACTTCAATGTTCACTTTTATATATATATATATATATATATATATATATATATATATATATATATATATATATATATATGTTAATGCTTATCGTCTCAAAAGTGAACCTTAATGAGTAAAATAAGTTTTAAACACAAAGCGTTATGAAACTAGACATGGTTGACTTATGAGACAAACTGAAAAAAAGTTAAGTATATAATTGTTAAAAAATGAATAATCTGTCTCAGGTTGTGTCATCATTTTCACGCTTCTTAGATTGTCTTGTTATAATTCCCTCAGCCATCGTCACCTTTGTCACGGGCAACGGTAATGTCTTTCCATACATTAACATGTTTTTATTATTAATGGCTATATTTGTAGGCACATTAAATGGTGTGTAGTGTAATCAGGAAAAACACATTTGTTTTACTTATTTTTCAACATAATTTCCTTTCTTGTCAATGTACGTAAATTAGTGGTCGGTATTAATAACAGACTGAACATGATACAGGGAAAGGTTCAGATCAGAATTCAGTTATTAACTGCATGTCAGGTTCCGTAAATATGGACCCAACGTTGTACGGAGGTATATCAGTAAGTTTGTAGACGAAGCAGACATTTATTTACACAATAAATATTTATTTTTTAGCATAATGTTTTTCTTATCTATGCACTTGGTTAGCATTTGTAGAGTAACTGGTCATGCTTAAATGTAATTGGCAGAAATGTCCGACAAACAGAACTGACTGAAGTTCGTAATAAACAATAACAAGAGAAAGAAAAGAACATGGTAAAAAATATTATTAAGCAAGCAATCAATATATACAAGTCAAAGCAACGGTAATAAAGCAAAAAAAAAATGACAAAGTAAGAACGGAGTTAACGCACAAAAGGAGATGCAGACAAGCCATCGCTGCTGACTTCAAGACAATAAAGAACACAACTAAATTGAATGAGACCGAGATGTGGCCTATTTTATTGACTAGGAAGAAATCCCAGCATGCATCTGTGTATTTTGTTTATAAATTTGTGGAGAGGATGTTTTGTGTAGTCATTCCCACAATACATTGGGGCCAACAATATCAATCACATCGACTGAATATTATTCAGTGAAAACTTTAGGTAACATTTCATTAACGGCGCGTCTTTTTTCTCTGTTTATTAATCAAATAACCCCTAGCAATATGGTGAATCTGTTGCCGGACCCGGCAGCGTGCAGTGCTGGTTTATTACAAAGTGGCCTTGTTTCAGACACCACACTAAACTACCGAGTCCACAAGCAATGTATAAAAAAATAAAAATGCGTGAATGAACAGTGAGAGGAAAACTTCAATCAATATTTTCATTAATTAATGACCATCAAAGGATAGCAACAATAAAATGAATAAGACGTCTGTTTGTAAAACATGTGTAACTTTAATTAGATGGAAACAAGTAGATCTGGAAAAAAATAAATGCGCCAAAATAGAAATGAAAGATGAACAAGGCGGGAAAAGAGTTTTATAAGGTTCTGGAAAAAGGAACTTGTTAAACACGAGGTGTATTGCGCACAGATAGAAAGGAGTACTCACTGTGGATTTTTTTGGCGTTGAGAGTGATGTTATGCATATTTTTAAGGCACTGGTTCAAAGCAGATTAGAGTCCAATGAATTGAGAGTGTATGTGATTTTGTGTTTTTTCTTTTGTGTTCAGGTTCATAGTTAGAAAAGAATGTTCGGTCGTCTCAGAGTTTTTACTGAGGGCATTGAATTGGCTGCTGGAAATTTTAACGGATTGCTGTTTAAATCTAATTCAGGAGAAACGAAGAATGTTTAAAACGAGTTTCATGGTCTTGTGGAGTTGTTTACGGCGAGCCCAGAGAGACGAAAAATGTATGTTCGTTAATAATATATATCCCTATCTGTATTTAAAAATGACTGACGAGGGATAAATGTAAATCACCTGTTGAATACGAAGTTTTTGCCCACGACTGTGTATGTGTCTCGAACATTTTATGGATACTGTTCAATATAATGGAATTAATGTTTTATTAATTCCATAAAAGCTACTAGTACGCAGAGGGTTACAGAGAGTGAAAGAGAAGTTGAGATACGTGCAGATACAGTCTCTGACTGTGTTCGACGTCTGTCGAACTCTCTGCTTTGGCAGAGAGGAACCCGGACGAAGTTTTGCCGAAGGGCAAAGTTTCGTCCCGGGAAGTAGACAGTTCCCGAACCCGCTTATGCGGGTTCAAAGGGGATATTTTTTGGATGAGTCTGCGGGATCGGAGAAACCCACTTTAAACTCGGCCATGTGCCACATATATTACTCGTAGGTGGAATGTTAAATATTGAGAAGACGGAGTATACGGAGGACTGAGAAAAGAATAAAATATGAACGGGATTCAATAAGACAGAAGATGGTGATTGACGTTGCATTTAAATTTTTGAAGATTGTAGTTACCAGGAAAGCAAGGAAACTGAAGGGAATTCCACAGGCAGGAAATACGGGGAAAGAAACTTTCGAAGTAGAAGTGGCAGTTGCATTTAACTATTTCAACAGTAAATGGGTGGGACCTAGATGCCAATCTAAAATCTTAAATTCATGGAGTGAGGCCATCAGGGGAAAAAGCTCGTCAGTTGTCATGAAAATATTTTTTTTAGAAAAGACAGAGAGAAGCCACGCCACACCACGTCTGTGGGAAAGGGACTGAAGTCGAGGTGCCATGTCAGGATCGATTACATTACAAAGCCTTCTTTGGATTTTTTCCAGAGATGAATAGCAGGAATGCCGGACCAGATATGGTAGCAGTGTCCAATGCACGGACGAATAGTAGATGTTATAATAATTAGAAGATGGACTCTATGGCATTTCACAGTTAGTTCTTTCCAAAACAGTAGAATGCAGCTATTGATTCGATATAGTCGCTCCATTTAAAGTCAGTTGAAAACTTGAGGCCAATAAGGCACTGTGTTGCTCTTCATGAGTTTAGCTTTAGCAATGTTGATGACAAGCAGGAAAGTTTCGCTAAGTTCATGCATGAAGAGACATTGATGTCGTCTAGATATGAATGAAACATTTTCTACAAGAAATACAATCGCTGTCTATATCTCTGAGATGAGGTATTATGATTATTTACATTATTTACATTATTCAGACTGTTATCCTCATCTTCATTGCTATATTCACAACGTTTCGGTCGTTGTACGCATGACCCAGTGGATAAAGGCGATGATTAGATGCAGTGACTAGACCCAAAGAGTTGTGAGTTCAATACCAGGTGAACCAAAATGTTAAGGGGAAATAGCTGAGACATTCGGAGGAACAATCTACCCAAGTGGACGAAATAAGGGGTTCGATTCGAAATTCCAGACACATGAAGAAGGCCGGAGCGTACAACGGCCGAAACGTTGAAGATGAGAATAACAGTCCTAATAATATAAACTAGCGGGACCTTTTGAATTCCCACGGAACGACTAATAGAATGTTGAGTAAACAATAAACTTTTTTTTACATATATGTATGTAAGAAAGGGCAATTGAAATCTCTACATATATAATAGAATGAGATACTTAGGCAGTAAATAGTAAAAGTACGTATGTATTGTACAGCGTATATTTACAAATACATAAAGTTTAGCTATTAAATCTGTCATTTTTTTTAACATACAATACACATAGGCTGGGAAAATAGAGATATTTGGGAATGTCCACCATATATGCAAATATTGTCAATGCAATCAGTCCGTAGTATCCCCACTCCTAGCATAAAACCATACCAGTTTCCTCCAATAAGAATACAAAAAACTATAGACTTATACATGTAACAAAACTATATGATACATGCCACATGTAAATATTTCCCTCTTTTGAAAGATATTCATTTAACACACACACACACACACACACACACACACACACACACACACACACACACACACACACAATCACACACACACGTGTGTGTGTGTGTGTGTATTAATGCAATCAAGGGTCTCCAGAATTTATGAACGTACTCCACTCCTTCAAGTCAGCATCTCTCGGCAGACAATGTTTTTAGTAACAGTTTGTCCTCTTCTCCTTCCTTGTCTGTTTGTTTCCATCATTGTAACCCTTACATCTGAGAGTTTGCGAGCTCTAGAGTATACCACATACAATTGCCCATGACCAAACAGTGGCTGGGGTAAGAACAATCCCACCTTCTCATATGTCTGCCCCAGTGACTTGTTAATAGTCATCGCATATGACAAACGAATAGGAAACTGGGTTTTTCCAAGATAAATGGAAAGTTAGAGTCGCTTGGAGCCACCAGCTTTATTCTGGGGATGAGGACAACTCTGCCAATTAGTGAGTCACTAATCAAAGAAGCCTCAGTTGAATGTTGATGCATAGCCTCCACTTCCATTGTACCATTGCAGAGTCGATTCTGGATAGACGCGTTACGAAGAAGCATTACTATTGAACTCAGTTTATGAGGAGGCATTCCTGATGGTGTCAAAGAGTCGAGAAATTCAAGGGTAGGTCAAAAAAATCTTATCTGTACTATAATAGGTGCAGCAGTCACCTGGAAATTGTCTTAAAACTACTTCATTGACCAGGAGACGGTCTGAGTTCTTTGACAAAAGAATTATTTTGCTCCTTCTCTCCTCTTCAGATGTACTGTCGAAGATATACACGCGAGAGCCGTCAACGCATGAAATTTGAAGCATTTTTATGTCAACAGCAAGATTAGGGTTAAGTGAAGCTGCTGATGTTCCATTGCCAAGATGCAAGAGCCATGCTGCAAAGTCTCGTTGATATGCTTTTGTCCTGATGTTTTGGCTTAATCTGTGTTGGATGAAAATCAGAGAATATTCTTAATACATATTTCAGTGATTCCTTCACGACTTCCTCTTGGCAATATGGGTAGGACTTGACCTAAACTCTCCCCAATAGTACAACTTTACCACCAAAAACAGTAGCAATGCCATTAGTGTAGAGGCAATGCCTGTCCAAGCACCACTGCACACGTTGTTCCCGCAGATATGAAATTATGATATTAAGCAAATAAGTTTTACCACCACTTCCTGGTGCATCTACATAGAAACACGAGTTTTGGGGCACCTCACCTCTCCTCTTCTTATCTACAGATTCCAGCACAGCATTAGCAATCAGTCTCTGCTTATTACTAAGTGTTGCAATGTCTGTGTGATCAAGGTCTTCATGATGGTCAAGCTGCAGTACTCTGATAAGTCCGGGCACCCCTATTGCTAAACAATTAATGCCATTCTCTATCAGAATTGCATCAATTGAGTGCAGTACCCGTGTTTTCTGCATGATCTGCATTAAAATCTTGGTGCAAGAAATCTTAAATCATGGATTCCTTGTGAGTGGTCGACAGGTGAAGAGCGTTTGCAAGGACCATATACGTGCAAAAGGGAAGCAAACATAACACTCAACTGTAAGGGTATCCAACAGGCAGTAGAATCTAGCAATGCATCTTCCAGTGTGTCATCGTTTAGAAGAAGACCATATCTCAAGAATACTGCCTTAAATGTTGGCAAGATTTCTCCTTCTACAGTGCGCAAATCCTAGAAGCTCACGGTGCCTGAAATATGCAACAGCAACATTCGCAAATTAAGTTTTTCTGTGTCTCTAGGGTTCACTGTATACATTCTACTGATGATATTCATATTCTTTTGCCTTGATGTCCATCTTCTTATTAAACACCTAATGCATCAGAATGTCAGGGTATAAGTGGTTTCCCTTGCATCATCATCATCATCATCATGCTCATTCAGTTTAAACCATTCAGTGAGGGTAGTGTCAAGGTCCCTCTGTGCCTGAGCAGCTTGCTGAGCGTTGCCTCTGTGAAAGTAAACTCTTTGTTGATCTTGAACATGTAAAGCAAATCTGTAGACATTGTGAGATGTGTCCTGTAACTTGAACTCTGACAAACTCCACATAGCTTCCGGAGGAGAAACATACCGGAAGCAAGGAAGATAGTTATTAATTTCATCGTGAGCTTGATTCTTCTTCTCACGATCTGTCCCTAGGTTTTCTCTTAATTCAACAGAAGAAGAGTTATGTCCCTTGTAAACGTACTTGGAGATATATTTAATGCTTTTCATTGATGAACAAATTTCTATATTAATGTGAGCTCTGTACTTTTTCAGCACGTAGGCATTGTACGGTATTATGTTCCTATTATTGGAGTGACATCCAACTTGAACCGTGACTCCAGTATTGCGTCTTCTGTACTCTGGATAACCATTCAAATTCAGAAGCGTTTCATCTCTGTAGTTCTACAAGAATTTCTTTTGGCATGAACCATTTTCCATGCACGGAGAAGAATGATGATATGTTCCGTAAGGACCATGTATCATGCATTTTTTACCAAATCATTCAAGACTGGATCATCATTGGCACCAGGAATTTCAGCTTTTACGACCCTATGTCATCGCTACCATATCCTTTATCTGTAGAGCCTCATTCTCACGCGAGAAGGTTCCGATTTTTGTTACCGGTTCATGAGGAATACAGTTTATGAGCACAAAATTAGGAACCTCCAATTTTCGCGATACTTAAGGTGTAAAATAATTTTATAAATATAAAATCTTTCTTGAAGCTTTCATTTTATCGATAGATTTGTAAACAGAAGTTAATTCTCGGTTCTAAAAATCATGAAAAAAATTGTGAATAACTAAAATGAGAAAACTAATTTCAAAAGCGAATGAAATAAAGTCTAAAAATAATTAAATTAAACATTAGATTTAAAATTAAATTCAAGGTTTCAAAACAACTCTACTCCCACCATCCAAAAATACTTAGTTAAACAGGAATTGAAAAATGTAAAATTTACATCTGAAGAGGCATGGAACGTGAAACTAGAACAATCTACCCCGGTGGACGAAATAAAGGGTTCGGTTCGAAATTTTATTCACCTGAAGAAGGCCGGGGCGTTCAACGGCCGGAACGTTGTGAATATGGCAATGGAGATGATGATAAAAGTCCGAATAATGTAAATAATGTAAGTAATCATAATGCCTCATCTCAGAGATATAGACATTTATCTGTGTCATTTCGTTCTACGTCCTTACATTGTTCTCTAAAAATGTCCACACAATGCTTTCTTTTCTCTTGCTACGTTATATTTTCTTGAATTGCTTTTGAATTTATTTCACTTACTGCCTTTTTCAAAATCTGTTCCTTTTTCACAATTCTGCAGTCACCTTAAGATACAACCCATTAATATCTGCTTGTGGATAGTGTGCGTCATGTATCGTTAAGAATTTCCTCGTTTTTCTAACCAGTTCCTGCATTTCCACTCCAGTCGAATCAAAGTCGCCTGCAACGTATTATTGATGCAGCTTGAGCATTTAGGGCCGATAACGTGCTCACGCCATTCAGATATTCTGACTTCAGTCTTTTACAAATGTGCCTGATGTACTATGCTATCTTTCATTTCTTTATTCTTTTAAAATGCCGAAATACTTGTAGTCCTCGTTTTATCCCTACTGACTTCATGATTTCACAAACAGGTATCACGATTCCATCACTTCTTGCAATCTCCCTCTTCATTATCATAACTGTTCACTTAGATACCATTCTGATGTCTTTGGTACATTCTTTGTGTACAAGACTATGCATTTCGTTTATATTCTTGGCAAAGATCATCGTTAAATAGAATAGGATTTATGCTTCCATTTGTTGATCCCAGATCATAAGAATCTCTTGATATTTGTATCAGAAGAGTAAGTGAATTCTGAATATCTGGGACGAGGAGGTATTATATACACAATTCGGACTACTGTCCTCATCTTTATTGTCATTATCAAAACGTTTCGGCCGTTGTTCTCTTCGGTCTTCATCAGGTGAAGTATATCTATCCGGGTAACCTAGAGCAAATTCCGAAATGAACCCTTTATTTAATTTCGCCCATGTTTAGGAATACCTCATCTAGTTCTTATTTTTAGTATTGTTTGCACTCCAAATATATACCACCCGATTGAACTCACAATTAAAATGCCATCAGATGCACGAACTAATGCTTTGATTCATCAGGCTAGGGTCCCGTGGAGCAATTCTCTATGGTGAACTTGGAGCCTTAAGCATAAGCTGCCTGCCTGCTAATTACTGCGGCAGCTTGTCAAGCATAAGAAACATTTCAATGACAAATAGTAATGGTGACAAGTTGTCACTTTGAAAGATACTCCTTCTGGTATTCACATCACTTAGATGGTTACTCTCTACCATCAATTCAGTATTTCACTGTTTCAAAATTTCCTAGTTCAAACCTTTTATGTTTTCTGCAACACGAAACAGTTCCATGGCCTTAATTATCTGGGAACGGGACGTTTCGGCCTAGCCCATTTGGCGTCGCTGATTCTGCGAAGCCGATTCGAGATAGGAATTTCTCGGCAAAGGGATGATTAGGCGTCAGATTATTACTTCGTCGTTATAGTCAAATTTGCTCTCTCTCTCTCACTCTCTCTCTCTCTCGTTTAGTAGTCAAATTAGTATTCGTCGTTATATACTCGAATAGTCCAATTTAAGAAAAAGAGTAGTTGGAGGCATTTTTATATTACATATGTGCTAGGAATGCTTCATCCTTCAATCTGGAAATTTATTGATAGCTTACGGAAAATTCAGAAAGGGCGTGATGCATTTCTCGAAAAGTTGATCGAAAAGGCTAAAAGAAAATATAGAGATGCTGACGAAAGAAATCAAAAAACTCATAATGGAAGTTGAATCATTAGATCCTATTGAATTCCTGAAGGGTGTTACTCATAATTACGAAATAAAGAAATAATTTCTAAGGTTAAATAGCTTTACTAAATTTTTATTTTTATTTTTTTTAATACAATATTTTTAATTTAAGTTTTTAATTTATATTGTTCCATTACTGTTTTAATAGCATCCTGAATTCCCTAAGTTCCCTGAATGAATAAAAAGTCATACTGAAAGTTGTGTGATTTCAATGCTTTCATCCTTTTTTTTGTGGTGGGAGAGAGGCCTCCAGTTAAAGGCAGTGACATTAAAACCGTCAGACGCCTAAATGGCTGTACCGAATAGTCCAATTACTGAGCGTGAAAGAATAAGAAAAAAGATAAACATTATTAAGGAACAAGGGCCATAAAAGAATAGGAATCAAGAAGACAGAAGATAACAATTGACATTGCATTTAGATTTCTAAAGACCAAAGTTGGCTGAAAGGCATGGAGCTGGAAGTAAGTTCCACAGGTGAGAAGTGTGAGAGAAGAAACTGTTAGCATAGAACTTATAATTATATCTAGCCAATTCAACTGTAAATAATTGTATTTCTTTCAGTGCAGCTTCATATTTTTCATAAAAATATAGAGATGCTGACGGAAGAAATAAAAAAACGGAATGGAAGTGGAATCATTAGATCCTATTGAATTCTATGGTTAAATAGATTTACTAAATTCTTATTTTTATTTCTAAATACAATATTTTTAATTTAAGTTTTTAATTTACATTATTCCATTATTGTTTTAATAGCATCCTTAATTCACAAAACGGATAAAAAGTCATATTGGAAGTTGGGTGTTTTCAATGCTTTTATCCTTTTGGGGTGGGGCACAGGGTTAGTTCCGGTCAAATAGTCCAATTATTTTTCTGACGCCGAATCAGCGACGCCAAATGAGTTACGTCAAAACGCACCAAACCCTAATTTCCCAGCTGTGTGCTATCACATCCAATCATTTCCTCTAATCGATCCAAGCAACACCTATCCCGATTAATCTCCTTTTCTTATCACCATTTTATCAATCAAGAACTGATCTTTGATCCATTTACTTCCTTTCTTACACCTTTTCTGCTCATGTAACAGACCCCATTCTAACTTTCTTCACATCCTTCAGAGACAGCATGGTTCTTCCTGTTGTCGTTCATACGTGGATAATACCATCTTCAATGCACATGTTCAGTTGAACAGGTATACTCTCATACAAAGAAGTGATATTTGTCCACTAATATACTTACACCTCACCTGGATCTGGGCCTTTCTAGTTTGAGATCCTTTTTATCTTCTCCCCGATATTTCCTTGCTGACGAACACCATTTTCAAGTTCCTGCAACCATGTTGTGTCTTTATTGTCTGTATCATCCCATATTCCATCCCTCAAAAAGCTTATTTTCTTCTCCATCTGACTCACCATTTTTTTCATTTCTGTATCATCAATTTAATGAAAGAATTTCTTTTGGTTCGGCTGGAAACATCGATTCCGCCTGAATTTCTTCACTCGAAAATCATACCTCGAGAGCTTAACTCTCAAAGCTAACAATTTTTACTTCAGCTCCTCTTGAACAGCATCCAAACCTTTTTCTCACAATCGATACTTCCTTTACAATTTTATAGCCACATCCCCAATTCTTGGTCTATTCAGCCTAACACTTCCAAATTTGACATTATTCGCCTCCTCTAGAGAGGAACTTTGGTTTTCTAGCATTACCATCTTCGAACTTTTTTTTTACGGGCACATCAAGTTAAAACACCGGTTTCAGTACGATCACCAAAGTTAAGCAACGTCAATCCTGGTCATTACCTAGATGGGTGACCTCTTGGGAATACTAGGTTTTCTAAGCTTGGATTTGTAGTTTGTGTTATGGATAATAATTCGGAATTGTTAATCAGAGAGCCGAGTTCCAATTCCTGTTGGGTTCAATATATTTACTTACGTGCAAATATTCTTGGGAAAGCCATGAATCTACCTCTTCTCCACCAAGTTATCGCCAAAACCAATTATTATTTCCAAAAATAGAACAAAATTGTCTATAAAAAATATTTAAATTTAGGCATTAAATAACCCATAGAGGTGTTGATATACCGATAAACAAATACAATAAACCTAATAAGTCTTATATTTGCCACTGTCTTTCATGTTAGTTTCCATAATCTTTTTCTTTTCTTTTTTTAAACTTTTAACCCCAAGCAAGGCGGGTGTGACACTAGTACGCAAGGGGCTACAGGGAGTGAAAGTAAGGGAAATAACTGGGTATAGGTGGGGATTGGGGAAAGGAAAAAACGAAGAACAGGGTCAAGGCATCAGAAGATATAGATTGACTTTACATCTAATTTTTTGAAGATTATACCTATCAGGGAATCAAGTAAGAGGAAGGGAGTTCCACTGTCGGGAAGTGCGAGTGAAGAAGCTGTTGTAGAAGAGGTGGTTACATTTAACTGTTTCGACAGTACAAGGGTGGGATCAAAAAAGAAATATTGTTTCTCTTCACGGATAATGATTTAACTTTTTTGTCTAGATTTCTTGGGTAAGGTGAAATGTCATCTAATTTTCTCATTCTGGGCAAAAAAATGACTGTTGCATTTCTCACTGTCATGACCTTGGTTTTCGTTCTCTTTTTACAAGACCAGCCACGGTTATTTGGTATCCAACTGCTTACCCTGCACCACTTTCTGGGTTATTCATCAGCTCTGATTCATCAACAGAACTTTCCTCCTCGTCACCAACAGCTTTACTTTCACCTCCTAATCATCATCATTATTGTCCATGACACTTTCGCAAATCTTACGCTGTATTTCTGTCGTCTCAAGCTCAGTAAATCAACAATTTGTTTTTATAACTCAGGCCTGATCATCTGATCTTTGACCCGTAACCTCAAAAATTCCTCTTTCATTCCAAATCTGTTGTATTCTTTTCTGGTAACCCCACTTCTTTAGCTTTCACTTCTGAATCAACATAGCTATTTTCTTCATTCCCTCCTCCCATTTTATCACGATTTATTCACTTGTTCCCAGCTGGAAGGCACTAGATTACGTTCGAACTCACCCTAGTAAGCACAACCTTGCTGGCTGGCGCACCATCTTCGCCTGTGTTTCTAGCATCGGAAACGTTATTATTTACATTATTGCCGACTGAAATTTTAGTCATAAATGAGGTGAGTTTTAAGGTTAGCAGCAACAAATATTTTTTATTTAGATACTGTCTCTCGGAGGTTTGTCCTCTTATTCATGATGCAAGAAGGTTCATACGTCATTTGACAGGTTTTGTTTTTAATTCTTCTCAGGGTCTAGCTACTCTCCCTATCAGAAAAGTCTGGTAAGGAAGCCGGTTTAGTCGACGGTAACCCGATTATGCACTAGATAGTACAGGGTTACATAGTACCAGTAGAACTAATGCAGTAAAATGCCACTAATAGAGTGACCTGACATTGATTATTATTACTATTATTATTATTGTTGTTGTTGTTGCTTTATTTCCTGTGGTTTCTGGTGTATACTCATTTCTTTCCGGGTCCCAACCAGAGACCTAAAGTCAGCTAAGACCAGATTAGACCAGCAGCCCGAGTGAAAACACTCGGGTTCTCACGTTAAAAACTGGCCTTGTGTCACAACCTGATCTGTGAGGGGGGGGGTCAAGTAAATATCTACTTCAAAGGCAAATTTGCTCGATACGGTTTCAACTTTTATCTCTGTACTATGTAACCACTAATGGGTACAGGGTTTGTCTACATTAGCTTGTTTCGGACGGGTAGAGTATTGACTATAAAGGGGCTTATCTTCACAACTTTGTTGTTACTTCTTCTTCTTCTTCTTCCACATCAGTTTAGAGAAGAACGCATTAACAATGCTAAACAATATTTCGACAGAATGTCTGCCTTCTTCAAGTTACATTTAAACAAAAAATATTATGTATAAAAATATATAAATCTCAAAAAATATTTAAGTCTTTGTCCAAACGTTGCTTGTCTTGTAACAGAAAAACGACTGGACTGGTAATGAACGCGTCAAAAGCAATAAAACGAAATATTGTTTAATAATGTCAAACACTGCGTTTTTCCTTTTTTTTTCTTTTCTTAAATCGCGGTCTTTTCTTAACTGTTGAAAAATATTGAAATAATTACGTCAATCATTTTCATCATCATCATTATTATTTTATTTCCTTTGGTTTCTGGTGTACTCATTTCTTTCCGGGTCCCGACCAGAGACCTAAGGTCAGAAATGGCATCATGACATTTTTGACTGAGCAGTTTTGAAAAAAATATTATTATTATTATTATTATTATTATTATTATTATTATTATTATTATTATTATTTGTGTATGTTACGTTCCCTGCTTTGTATCCTTTAGAGCCGAGTCCAAAGTATGGTCCTTAGGACCTATAGGAAAATTGTCATTTAACTGAGAGCACTTTTCTTCGTATATTGGATGTTCTTAGCAGGCCGATCTTCTCGGCAACTTATATGTTGATGTTACTTGGGACACTCTTAGTAAAATTGCCTATTCCTTTTCTCACGAGGCCCAGATCTCCGATTACTATTGGTACAGTTTCAGTCTTTATTCCACACATCCTGTTAATCTCAATTTCCAGGTCCTTGTATTTGGACAATTTCTCGATAATTTTCATGGAGGTGTTTCTCTCAAATGGTACTGCTCTGTCAATAAGCATACACTTCCTTGATTTATTGTCTTTTATGATAATATCAGATCTGTTGGTTTTTATTTCCCTGTCATGTCCCAGAGGATAGTTACATCGTTATTTTGGGTAACTGTATCTGGCTGGTGTTCACACCATCTCTCAGTGGTTTCGATTTCGTGCTTCTTACAAATCTTCCAGTGCACATATATTGCTACCTTGTTATGTTTGTGGGTATATTCATTTTTATCTCCATGTCAGTTTGAATTGGTATGTCCATGAGGATAGCTACAATGTTATTATTATTTAATTTCCTTTGATTTCTGGTGTGTACTCATTTCTTTCATGATCCTTTCCAGAGACCTAAGATCAAAATGGCACAATGATATTTTCCACTGACAAAAAAAAAAAAAATTACATAGATAAAGTCCTTCGTAAGGTGTGGGCTGTATTCGTGAGAACAATGTTTTGTATTTCTTTAAGGCATGGGCTTCCAGGAATCCCTTCAAATTGTCTACTGGAATCTTTTCCAACCAATCCGAGGACTTCAAGTACAACAGGGATTGTGGATGTTCCCATGTGCTACATTTTTGAGAATTCGATTTCAAGGTCCTTGTATTTTGACAGCTGTTTGAAGATCTTCAAAGATATATTACTTGTCCGCAGGGACTTCCATATCAATACGGAGTCACTTTTTTTTGTTTGTAGTCTCTAATAACAATGTCTGCGCGATTAGCTTTGATTCTTCTGTCTGTGTGTGTTGTGTAGTCCCATAAAATTGTAACAGGTCCTTTTTCCGTGAGCGGGTCCGGGTGGTGTTCATACCAATTTCTCTCAGTTTCTTTCCCGTAAAGTTTGTAGATTTTCCAGTGCAGATTATTATTATTATTATTATTATTATTATTATTTTCTTTGATTTCTGGCGTTTACACATATCTTTTCTGGTCCCGCTCAGGGACCTAAGGTTAAAATGGCATCATGACACTTTCCACTGACAAAAAAAAAAAAAAAATTACATAGATAAAGCCCTTCGTAAAGTGTGGGCTGTACTCGTGAGAACAATTTTATGTATCTCTTTGAGGCATGGACTTCCAGGAACCCCTTCAATTAGTCTGCTGGAATCTTTCCCAACCAACAGGGATTGTTGATGTTCCCATATACCACATTTTTGAGATTTCTATTTCAAGTTCCTTGTATTTTGACAACTTTTTGAATATCTTCAAAGATACATTGCAGTCAGCAGGGACTGCCATATCAATAAGGAGACACTTTTATTGCTTGTGGTCTTTAATAACAATGTATGGACGGTTGGCTTTGATTGTTCTCTCAGTGTGTATTGTGTAGTCCCATAGAATTGTAACAGGTCCTACCTCCGTAACCGGGTCTGTGTGGTGTTCATACCAGTTGCTTTCAGTTTCCTTCCTGTAGAAGTTGCAGATTTTCCAATGCAGATTATTATTATTATTATTATTATTATTATTATTATTTCCTTTGATTTCTGGTGTATATTCATTTCTTTCCGGGTCCCGACCAGAGACCTAAGGTCAGAAATGGCATCATGATATTTTCCACTGAGCAATTTTGAAAAGAACAAGAACAAAACGAAACAAAAACAAAAACAAAAAACAAACAAAACACATATTTTACATAGATAAAGCCCTTCGTAAGGTGTGGGCTGTACCCGTGAGTATAATTTTTTTTTTGTATTTCTTTAAGGCATGGGCTTCCACGAATCCCTTCAATGAGTCTAGTGGAATCTTTTACAACCAATCCTCGGGTTCCAACTGCAAAAGGGATTGTTGATGTTTTCTTGTGTCACATTTCTGAGATTTCGATTTCAAGGCCCTTTATAGGTTTTTATCATTATTATTATTATTATTATTATTATTATCATCTGTGAATAGCCATTGCATTTTGTTGAAAATAGAAGAGTGGTTTCCCGTCATCTTCTCTCTGGTTGTAAATTAAAAAAGTTTCTCCTAGTTTGATTGCCATATAAGGCAAGAGACAATATGCTACCTTCTAGAACAGGCAACAGAAGCAAGCCTGGCTAAAAGCGTAGTGAAAGGACAATGATAAAGACATTAGTCTAAAGAAAAATAATTTTCCACCTATTGATACTTTTACCAGTATATGCTGACTACTCAGTAATCTATGTTATTTCAAATTCAACAACAAATATTATATTACTGGTAGCCATCTTAATTGTCGTGTAACATACTTACTTTCAATATTTGCAGAATCAAACCAATTTCATTACATCATTCCTAAAAAAAATTCATGATGTCACAAATATGTCCATGATGTCTCAATAATTTTACAGACTCAAAATGATTAGATCAACCATTAAATTTATCTATAAAACTGGGAACAGTAATTCACGACATTTCTTTTGGTATTTTAATAAATAGATCCAATAATAATTTAGAATTCCGAGTAAATCGAAATTCAACAATTAAAAAAGAGTATATACATTTTTTACTCAAATCATAGCAATAAAACTAAAACCAGTATAATAATATATTTGTGTTTCAGAGCATTTAAAATGCCACCATCTATATGAAGAACTTAAATGTATTGGAAAGCCATACACATCACTGTATTACATTTACTTATTTCATACTAACCGGAAAAAGAAAGCTCTAAATAGACATATGGACTGTAAACGTAAAAAAATCAGACACACCAATAATAAATGTGAAAATAATATCTTCTAAAGATTCTAGATATCTATTTTTACCAAGAAATCCATATTTTATTTTTTTAAGCGTTTCACCCCAAGCAAGGCGGGAAGCCACTAGCACACAAGGGTTTACAGAGAGTTAGAGTGAGAGCAAATAGGAGTGATAGAGAAAAGGATGAAGAGAAGGTTAGGGGATAGATCAAGGCATCTGGAGACGTCGATTGACATTACATTTGAATAGTTGGAGATTATAGCTACCAGGGAATCAGGAAAAGGGGAGGGAGTTCCACAGGCGAGAGGTGCGAGACATGAAAATATTGGAGTAGAAGAGATGGCTACATTTAACAGTTTTGATAGTGAAAGTGTGAAAGTTAGATGCCAGCCTAGTTGAACGCTTAAATTCATGAAGCCTGGGAACCAGCGAAAGCAGATCATCGGACCAGTTACCATTAAAGTATTTGTAAAAAAAGAGAGAGGGAGGCGACGGCACGTGACTGCAGACGAGATGCCAGATCAGGGCCAATTACATTGCATATCCGTCTCTGGATCTTATCAAGAACCTTAAGACAAACAGAAGGGGCACCGGGCCATATATGGCAGCAATACTCTATATACACGAATAATAGTAGATAAACCCAATTACCTTAGAATTTAAAATACCTTAACCACATTTTCTCCCATAAAAATCATAATTAATGAGTAATATATAAGAATAATAATATATATATATATATATATATATATATATATATATATATATATATATATATATAAAAGTGAACACTGAAGTCAACACTCAGAGGCGACAGGCTGTTTCATGCTGTACGCAATCGTCAAGCTGAGGACTGCGCCCAGCATGAAACAGCCTGTCGCCTCTGAGTGTTGACTTCAATGTTCACTTTTATATTATATTACATACGCTCTATCTCTGATATTGAGCACTTTATCCCATAAATTTTATACACCTTAACTATATGTCTTCATATATATATATATATATATATATATATATATATATATATATATATATATATATGTGTGTGTGTGTGTGTGTGTGTTGATTAAAGTGCTCAATATTAGGGATAGACTTATGTAAATAAAAGTAGACATTGAAGTCAACACCCAGTGACGACTGTCTGTTTCATGCTAAAGGCAATCATGGCGATTGCGTTTATCATGAAACAGACTGTCACTTCTGGGTGTTGACTTCATATATATATATATATATATTTTCGACCACCATTTTATTAACACCAGCACTCAATACGCGATGTCTTATATATATATATATATATATATATATATATATATATATATTCTTATTATTTAGACTATTTACATTTGTACTATCGTCCTTATCTTTGCTGCTCTAATCACAACGCAAATTGTAAATAGTCTAACTCCTCATCCGGGAAATTCAGAAATAATATTTAAAAAATATATATTTTCCTATGTACAAATCTCAGTTCTTTGTTCAGATATTTATTCGCAAATTCTTTTAACTGTTAATTTTTTCAAGTTAAATATAGGGTTTTTAACTGTCTGTTTTGCAATGGCAACGTTTTTTTCTTTAGATTTTTTCAGTTATTCTGATGATATTTTTACTGAGTGAAACGTTGACAACAAAATAAAACATTAAAAAACATGCCACCGGTTTTTCCAAATTCTATCTTGCACACTTTGTTCGAGTATTTCCTATAAGTCATTTTACCATTATAAATAATAGTATTCATTTAACAGTTCATATCTGCTGACATATTTGAGAGAGTACATCACACATACATACGTGCTCACGCACACCCATACACATCCACTGTCCTTGTATGTGTGTGTGTTAGTTAATATATGCTTGAATTTGCACATCTCATTGGTTGCTTTTTTTCACGTCAGAACAGACAGCATTACCCATAAAACCATAAACGCAACGTGCAACCTATCCGAGTTTCATTGAAACAATCTGCGCTGTAAAAGGTACAACAACTGAACGATGATTCCTCTACTGAAGAAAATGGAAAGCGGGACTTTTCATATCGAAGAAGTCACTGGATTTCTCGTCAAAAACCCAAAAGTAAGTCTACAGTTTTATTTACATGTTTATTATTTAACCTAAAACTAAATATTTCTGTAACTATACATTTTATCAGGTTTATTTGTCAACTAAACGTAATGTCCAGTTTCATTTTAAAGGCAACTTGAAGCGAACTGATAAACCACACAAATAAGTTTTCTTCTTTTGGAAATTTAGTTTGTAAACATATTCAATAAGGTGGAGACGGATAAAAAGAAATTCAAGCTAGCTAAAATATCGAAGAAACACGATTCTGATTTCAGAAAAGTGGAAAAGTCAATTGGAAACTACTCAACAATATTTCACAAGAAGTTAAGGATATTCAAAGATAAAAAAAGTAATTTGCGGGGTCATCATTGCCTATGCCCTGAACGGATATGGCAATAAAAGAGAGGTCTCTTATAACATTTAAAATATAAAGAAAATGGTAAAACTGAGTAATGATAGTGATGTCTGATTTTTGGTGAGATTCAATAGAATTAATAAGAGGAAAACAGACTAATTTCCACGTTAGTGACGAGGAATTCAGTCAGTTATGTGCCATGCGTGATACACGCTTAGGCGTTCACGTATCTTTCGATACATGACTGACGAGGCAAGTTTTCCCGCAGTAGGTTGCCATTTCTTTCTGGGGTAGACCAGTTGCCATCCAAAGCTATAGAACCCAGTCTATCCTGCTATTTACCCATAGCTGGGGGAAGAAGAAGATTCATACCTTTCCTAAGAGTATTAGCACGTAAGTGAATGTAATGGATTCAACTGGAATTCGAACTCGGCTCTCCGATTCGAGCCGCTATCCATTACTTCACCGTGCCTCCTCTGAGGAATTACTTATACTATTTACATTATTCGAACTGTTGTCCTCATCTTTATTGCCACATTCACAACGTTTCGGCGGTTGTACTCTCCGGCTTTCTTCCAGTAAAATTTGTTTGAATTTCGAAACGAAACCAGAATAGTCAATCTGTATGTTGGCGTTTCTGAAGATATTTGTCACGATATTTGCAAGGGGAGGTTAGAGGAAATCGAAGTGGTTCTCATTGACTTTACTAGGCAACTCAGGAATGTGTAAGTTATATGTCAGCCCAAATAAAACATGGAAAGAACGTCTACACAAGCGTCATCGAACTAACCTTCAAAAACACATAGACCAGTAGATAAAAGCCGTTGGTTGGATCCAATGACTTACCCAGACAGCTGTGTCGTTGAGGATTGGCTCAATAACGCTTATGTAGATATTCTTCCCTTGTTTATTTGGTTTGATATATGACATTCACATTCCTGTGAATAAAATCGTTGGTTGGATCCAGTGACTTGAACCAGATAGTTGTGAGTTCAATACTTGGCTACTGCAGTGGTGAACAAAATCTTGGAGAGTTGAGTTAAAGGGAGATAACTGAG
The DNA here is from genome assembly GCA_903632075.3 of Acanthosepion pharaonis. Classification (NCBI taxonomy): domain Eukaryota; kingdom Metazoa; phylum Mollusca; class Cephalopoda; order Sepiida; family Sepiidae; genus Acanthosepion; species Acanthosepion pharaonis. The sequence continues at coordinate 1,230,204 of CAHIKZ030004860.1, read as the reverse complement.
ACATCCGAAAGAGACATGGCACGTTGAACTAGAACAATCTATCCCAGAGGACGGAATAAAGGGTACAGATCGAAATTCCTATTACCTGAAGAAGGCCAGATGAAACGCGTCGTCAGGGATAAGTTTTCCTTTTGTCTTTATGGGCGCACACGTGAGAACGAATACACGCAACGTGCAGTGTGACCTCCCCCCCGAAAACCAATAATAAGTATATATATATATATATTAAAAAAATCGTGAACTATAAGTATAAATTGCTGAAACATACTGGATGGACAATTCCGTTTACGAAACTCTGGAGTCGGAATGCTGAAGGTAACAACAATCAGCTAAGTAACAAAATATATAATATCTACAAGTCTTGTCTATTAAATTTTTAATTAACTTTTTTTAAATTTCAGAATTAGATGTTTTACGTAATTGGTAAATTTGTCAAAGTTCTTATATATTTTTATTTCATATTATGTTTTCCCGAGTACTTTCGAGTGTTGGTAAAATCGTTTTCAGGGATTGTGTTATGTGTATGTTTGCGTAACTGCTTTTGGTTAATTCTGGCATTCTCATGTTTGCTGGAATTAATTCCAAATCACCCAAGGTGACCTGATTTGAACGGTCAAACTGAAATTATTAGGACCTTTAATAAGTTCCCGCTGGTTTTTCATGAAAAGTCATGTTTTATTTAGAAAAAACTAGGAAGAAACATGTCATTGAAAGTATTGTCTAGTGCTAGGCATTACTTTTTCCCATCTCTCTGGCAGCATTTGAATTCTAAGCCGGAAAAACGACACGTCTTTGGAGGCTAACCACGAGTCAACCCATTTTTTGGTATCTTCATAAGAATAAAAGTGCTGCTCAGCCAGGCCATGGGCCATCGATCGGAACAAATGATAATTGGACGGAACAATGTTTGGTAAATGCAGCGGGTCGGGTAGGAGTTCCCATTTAAGCTTTTCCAAGTAGGTTTTCACCCGTTTTGCAACATGTGGCCTAACGTTGTCATGTAGCAAAATAACTTCGTCGTGTCTCTGCACGTATAGCGGCCGTTTTTCTTCCATGCTCGGCTTAAACGAATCAGTTGTAGTCGATATTGATTGTCCGTAATGGGTTCGGTCGGTTTGAGCAGCTCATAATAAACTCCATCCTGCTGATCCCACCAAATGCAGAGCAGAAGCTTCGAACCATTGGATATTCGGCTTTGCCGCCGATGTTGATGCATGTCCGGGATTCTTTTACGCTTAGGGTTATCGTAGTGTATCCACTTTTCATCGCCGGCCGCAATACGATGCAAAAAAAAAAAACTTTCCTTTTTCTGCCGTTCAAACTGCTGTTCATACGTGACAAAATGCCGTTTGAAGTTTCTTGGCTTCAACTCGTACGGCAGCCAATGTCCTTGCTTTTGAATCATTCCTAATGCTTTCAAACGTTTCGAAACTGTCGTGTGATCAACTTCTAATGATCTTGCAAGTTCAGTTGGGCCTGACATGAGTCTTCATGAAGTAATGCCCCAATTCTTCGTCTTCAAACTTTTCCTGTGCGCCAGAACATACTTTATCTTCAACATCAGGACCATTATTTTTTGAAGCGTCTAAACCAATTTCAGCATGTTGTTTCCGACAGAGCATGGTCGCCGTATGACTCAACAAGAATTTTGTGTGCTTCAGCTGCAAATTTCTTTTGAATAAAGTAGTTCAATAAAATTCCCCCTCAGATACACTTTCTTGGGTACGAAATCTGACATGTTTAGCGCTATGAAAAACAAAGTTTTTTACACTTCGGTGAAATGACATACACTGAATTTCAAGCTTACTGATACTTCTTACGAGATCCGTTACCATCTGAAACTACACCCACGTAGTTCTGGGAGCGACATCTGTTGGAAAACAGCGAAAACGTATTCAAGGTCCTAATATATCTATATATTCATACCGATAGGGGCCGGGTAAGCTGACCAGGGGATGATCGCACTTGGTTGGATGGCCTGAGAGAGGCAGTCACATAGGACCGAAATCCCCAATGACACAATAAATAAATCTCACTGATAAAACTTTCCAGAGCATTGTAAGAGTGTTTGAGATATATATATATTTTAAAGCTTTTTATTGGGAGTGCCACTAGCATGCAAGGGGTTACTGAGAGTGGGAGTAAGAGTTAAAGAGGCGTGGTAGAGGAAAGGACGAAGAGAAGGACGGGGAATAGATCAAGGCATCTGGAGATGTCAATTGACAATGCATTTGAATAGTTGGAGATTATAGCTATCAAGGAAGCAAGTAAGAGGAATGGAGTTCGACAGACGGGAAGTGCGAGACATGAAGCTATTAAAGTAGAAGAGACGGCTACATTTAGACGTTTCAACAGTTAATGACTGGGACTGAGATGACAACTTTATAGCACGTTTAAGTTCATGCAGTTTGGGAACTAGCGAAAGTAGCTCCTCAGAGCAGTTACGGTGAAAGAATTTGTAGAAAAGACAGAGGGTGGCGACGACACGTCTGTGAGAGGGCGACTGTAAACGAGATGCCAGATCAGGGCCAATCACATTTGAATGACAAAAAACATATATTTTATGAGAAAAATCAACACCAGAATAAATTGAAGTCATTATTGATAAACATTAGCTGTGTATAGAAAAGTTAACAAAAATAAACAAAATGACTTATCTTCTGACTGTTCAGTACGTACGCGATCGTTGCTGTCTGCGTCTTTTTTTTTACCTGTAAAGTGTTATGTTTTTTTGAAAGACAATGGAGTAGTTTCCTCTTTACTTTTTATTAGTTTGGAATTCCGAATTCTCCAGAATTGTTGCCACCTAATTTTATAAAGCCAAGTCTACTTTGCTATTTAACTCATAGCTGGTCTGGCGGAAAGGAGAGGTGACTATATACCTTTCGTAAAGGCATTTGTTTGAACAAGGATATACAGCCAGCTTATGAAAGAATAACGTAAAGACGAGCAATCTTTATGGTGGTACAAAATTAACGATTTGTTTAGACGAGTTATCTCCCCTTAGTAGATTAAACCGTTCAACGTAACATTCCAATAAGATCTATGAGAAGTATTGCGATATTCAAAGCGAAAACATCGTAAGCTATTATTTTTCACTGTGACGGCGATCATTTTTAGCCTTCGTGGTATGTTATTGTTTATTTATTTCAATATTAAATTGTGACTTCACTATTTGTAACACAATACAATCACAGGACCATTTAAATGTAAACGGAAGCGGTGTAGTTTTATTTACTTAAATTACCGAATAAATTATCACAAAAATACCCGTGAAACATTCCTTCTTTACGTTTTTGAATTTTCTAATGAATCTTAATCCTTAATTTTAATTAATGATTGTATAATTGATTGAACTCCTTATGAGATGTACGACTATAAAATACACGTGGAAATTATCCTATTGCATCGTTAAATATTTGAGCTTAACAGCTTTAACAAATTATTGCAATAACAATTATAAATATGAAAGCGGGTCGTATTTAAAGAATTAAGAGGGTACAAATGAAAAGATTGACAAGTTTTTCCATTTGAGTGAAGCAGACGTTAAACACATGAGAGTGCTACTGCATTGTCTACCTTCCATGTCTTCTTCTCTCTTTTTATTTTACCAACGAAACAAAACAGTGTCTCTAATATAAATTTTCAGTCTTTCCTCGTGATCAAAACAGAATATTCCATATATTTATTGGCAGGGTGAACGTATATGCTGAATAATTAAGGGAGTAGCAGAGTTCTGTTATGGTACTGTTAACTTCGCTTATCCGATACGCAGATCGAAGCGGCACAATAAGAAAGGAAGCAGAACGAAGCAGTCTTTGATGCAGCGAGACAGGCGTATCTTCCATCCGAGAAAGTCGTAACCACTATAGCAGATGTCATTTAAGCTGTCTGAATGTTTCATGCTTTGAATAATGTGATCTCTTTGTAAAGAAAATTAAAACGATAATTTATACTCGACTTCCCAGTTTGTATTTCTCACTTACGACATACGGGTATTTTTGACGGCGTGCGATTCGGAACAATGCTTCATTTTATTACAAATAAGATTTCTGTGATAACCTGATTAGTTTTAAGATTATAAAAATCCACAGGGAAAGCCGGTCAACTTTCAACGAGATATAGATTTAATATTATTTTTTCTTAATCCGTTAAAATCCTGATTCAGAATTTTTCTCCATAATTCGAAAGAAAGTTTTATATATTATATTTTTATATATTATCTGATTATTTTATCTGATAATACCGTGACGTGATGCCATTATTGTTTGTTTATTCACTTATGTGACAATGCCACGATATTTTATGTGGTTGGTAATAATGACTTCCCAAATGTCCAATAAAAGCAGGTAATCTTTAGGAAGCTATTCTGCTTATTTTCTTTTTCATCTGAGAATGGAAACAAATTACTTTATAGTATAAAAACAATTAAACCATTTTGATAATTTAATAGAAAACATTTATTTATTAAGATATTTCCAGATTGAAATTCTGTTCTCAACATATTTTTCTTTAGAAGTATGATGCATTTTGACTCATTGTGTCATCAGCTGTGTTATGGTTTCTTAGCCATATTTGAACTGAATCGCTTTAGTTCCAAAGATCCAATGAAAGACCTATCAAATTTATGACCTGAAGATTTGCCATATTTTTTTAACTTCAAGATGATTTCTTTTGTCAGAATAAATTATGTTCATCACAGGAAACTCTCTTCCAGCCTCTGAAGAACTTATAGGAATGGTATTACATGTCTTTAGCCATTATATATCGGCTATTAATATATAAGATTATTTTCAGATAATCCAACAACCGGTTCGCTAAGCTTTTATAATTTTGAGAATCGGTTCACGCGAACTGGTAGGATGCCACCACTGGTGGTTGGGTATGTGGCTGTAGCTTCGTGGGTCTACTACCAACTTCTTTGTATGATTGAAGATCAGCATAATGACTCAAAAAGGTGTTTGGTAATCGTTGATATTGTTTGAAAGTGGACCGAGTAGGTTTTGTCCCCACGTTCATTTCCATGGTTTTCTTGGGGGCCAATCTATTAAAGTTATTTTGTCTCTGCCTCTTAAAAATTAAATTAGATATCTTTTCACCGGGTGTGGTGTTAAACAGCACAATGCATATATAGTAGAATCCCTGACAACCGGACTAAGAAGGCCTTCCGGATATGAGGAATTGGTTACAAAGTTCGGATATGAGGGGTTATATGTAGATTAAAATAAAAGAACTGAAATCAGGTTTAACATTTATTTTCAATGTTTTATAGTAAGCAAAATAAGCTAATTGTGAGTGAAATATAATGGAATTAATTTTAAAGAAAAAGAAATAAATTATGTAATGTTAATGAAAATTCATTAAATTAAGTCTGCCACGTATGCAAAACAAATAATGTAACGAGTAGTTTTTAATCTCTGTTGCATGATGATTCTTTGTTTTCTAATATCATTCTCAACTTTTTCCGCATTTCTTTTAGCTTTTATTCTTGATCTTTTTTAAAACGAAAGATAATTTTGAACTCTGCGTGCCTTATTGCAATCCCCATAGCTGAATGTTGGTTTTCTTTCCATAAAACCGACAACCTTTTCAATAGCTTTTTCAATTTCAGTACAGCTTTCATCACAATCATGTTTTTTTATTTCCTTGTTCATTGTGACAGTTTGAACGCTGGAGAATAGTTTCTTTGGAAGATTTTATATCATACAATGTTGACTTTCCTATGTTGAACTCAGCCATTAGTTACACTGAACTTTCACCAGCGTCTAGTCTGTTTAAAATTTCCACTTTTTGCGATAACTACAAAGTTGTTCTTTTCCTTTTATTCCCATCCGGGTGAAATAAGCACAATTAATTATCCAAATAAATTTCCTGTAAAACAGGAATTTCAAATCAGTTACATATGACCCAAATAATTCAAATATACACATCAATATCATGTCCTGATATGCGGGATGACAGATATGAGGCACTTTGGATACGCGGGATTCCGGATACGCGGGATTCCGGATACGCGGGATTCCGGATATGAGGGATTCCGGATATGAGGGATTCCGGATATGAGGGATTCTACTGTAGTTTGAAATGACTGCGAAATTGACTTTTAGTTTTACGGCCATATCACGTTGAAACACTGGTTCCCGTACGCTCACCGAAGTTTAGCAGCGTCGAGCCTGGTCAGTACATAGATAGCTTATCACTTGGTAATACCAAATGCAGTAAGCTTGGATATGGAGGTGGTGTAATGGCTAATGGTTTAGATTTATCAATCGGAGAGCCGAGTTCTAATTCCAATTGGGTTCGTTATATTCTCTTATGTAAAAATACCCTTTGGGAAAGGTATGAATCTGACGTTTTCCCTCAGCTATGAGCCAATTCGTAACTCAAATAATGACATAATGAAAATGTTGACATTCCACACTACCTCAAACAAAAGGTTAGGAAGGAAACCCCAATCTATACTGAAAAGAGCGATAACAGCTACTGGGCTTGAAAAACTTTTTTTAAAATTTGTTTTAAGAGAAAGATTGACTGCTCAGTTAATGAATTCCAAATGTTTCCCTCTTGGGAAACGGCTAATATTACCATTGCGAATACCATTTACTGGAATTTTGGATGTGCGGGTGGTCTAAGAGATAACAGTAGGAAATTAGAAATCGAAGAGTTTCATTTCCAGTTGTGTTCGTTATATTCACTTACGTGCAAATACACTTTGGAGAGGTATGGCACCACCTATTTTGTCCCCAGCTATGGGTTAATTAGTAAGACATGTATCTCCAAAAAGATTTTACAATCTAAAGATATTTTCTGGCTTTAAAAATAACTCGTAAAAGGTTGATAAACCGTAAAAAACTAAACAATCCATCAGATACACATTTGCAGATATGGGTAAAAAAAATGAAATGATTTATAATCTTGGTAAGTTGACGTTGTCGTTATTATGTCAGTAATTAAGCTTCGGCCATTTTCTGTGACCGAAAAAGTAACTTCATATTTTAAAATCGTAAATTCGGACAATCAGTACACACTACTAGTTAGTATTTAGGTACCTCCAAATTTTTTTCCGTAAAGAAGCATACCATGATGAAAAAGGCCCCAAACTTGATGAAGAACGAAGTTTTATCGTCAAAATATTTGTTGATATTAAGAGAAAAGACTAAAGTAATTTTTTATTATTTTATTAATTTTTTAAAATTCTTTCTAGCACGTTCAAGATTGTGGTTAAAAATCTTGTTTTTCTTGATTCAGCGGGCGAGCTAAAGATTGGCATTGGAAATTTTAGCGTTATTTTTGGTGTTAAAAGCACATTGTTTTGAAAATTCTTGCCAAAAATTAAATAATTGTCGGATTTTTAGCACTAATTCACAAATGAATGAAATTATTTTTTAATTTCTTTTAGAAAAATTTTGGTAAAAATATTTTTTTTTTACATTTGTTACCGCCCATTACTTAATTTTACGAAATTTCGAGAAATTAAAATTTCAGATATATTAAAGACACTATTATCTTAAGGAGGCACGGTGGAGTAATGGATAGCAGCTCGGAGAGCCGAGTTCGAATTCCAGTCGAATCCATTATATTCACTTACGTGCTAATACCCTTGGGAAAGGTATTAATCCTCCTCTTTTCCTCCCAGTTATGGGTAAATAGCAGGACAGACCGGGTTCTATAGCCTTGGATGGCAAATGGTCTACAGCAGAAAGAAATGGCAACCTTCTGCGGGAAAAATCTGCCTCGTCAGTCATATATTGAAAGATACATGATCGCCTAAGCGTGTATCACGCATGGCACATAACTATCAAGAAAAAATCGATGAATAATGATTTTTTTTATAAGAAATGCTTTCTTTTTTAAAAACTTCAATTAGAAAAAAATATTGTTTTTCAGCCTTTTAGACGATGTTATTATTAAGTAAAAACTATATTTACTAATCATAATACAAACACTACTATTTTTTATAGTATTTAAAATTTTTTCGTATGTGTATAAACGTGCCGATTTTTTTAAAGCAAGGGCGACCATACTCGGCGTTATCAGATGCTAATAGCGTTATCTATAGTAAATTTAAAGCCAGCATTTCTAAAATTCCATAAGACGTTAGATTACGGAGAATATTTTTCTAAATTTTGAAGATTACTGAGTACTTAAAAAATTATATAAAAAACACGTTCGCCTAATTTTCTATAATTAAGTTTTACAGATAAAGTCTCCGTTGCCAGCACGTCAAAACTACTGTCGAGTTAAAAACACAGCTACTGTCGGGTTAAAAAAATACATTTCTGCGATATTTTGTTCAAACCAGATTAATTATACTTTAAATCAGCTAATATTCCTCAAATAAAGTTTCAGAAAAATATAATTTATTTTTGGAAGATTTTATTATATTGCAAAGAAAGACGACTAAAAAAGTGTGCTAATCAGCGATTTTAGCAAAAAAAAAATCCTTTCAGTCAATTTAAATTAGCTCTTTTAAAATACAGCAAACTATTTGGATTATTTGAAATATTAAATTTAATCTGTTAGCTTGAAAGTTAAACTAAAATAAAAGCTTCAAGAAAGATTTTTCATTTTTAAAAATTCATTTTAACCCTTAGGTATCGTGTTTTTTTTTGTTTTTTTTTGTTTGTTTTTTTTGTTGAAGTCCGTAATTCAAACCATACTACGCGCCAAATATTGCCCTACGGTTTTTAATCGACAAGTAGCAAATGAAACTCCCGGTGCCTTCCCAAAATCGAGGGACCGCCTATTGATCTCAGTCAAAAATAAATATCTTCCATTTCTTTTTATATGTAGGAGCCTTTTCTATCCTTCACGCATATACACTTCGTTAGTCTTGTGCATTTAATTATGGATTTTGACAAAAGTGTTCACTATCTACGAAGAGAAATTTCTTTCTTTCTGTTAAGAAAATGTATTGAACTGTTTTGTTCACTATTTCCTATTGCCATTTGATGCACAATAGAAAAAAAAGTTTACGTTTGTACTTTTTCTATTGGTTTTCTTTGTCATCTATTGTTTCTAGAAAAAATGCTACATCTATTTAGTTTATAAATCTTACTGAATTTCAAGTTTTCGATTCTAATCTTCTCTAGTAATTGATTTATTTAGTTAGAAACAGGACACAATAGTTTTTGTGTAAGTGTTCATTTTTGTCTGATTTTCTGGGATGGGGAGTTATTATTTGCATTATTTATATGCGGACTATTGCTGTCACAGCGTTTCGGCCGTTGTACCCTCTGGCCTTCATCAGGTGTATGTTGATCAGCGTGACCTACAGGGAATTTCGAATTGAGCCCTTTATTTAATCTACAGTTGTAACTGTTTCTCTTTCCACTGCCCTAGAGATATTTTGTCTAGTTTTTACTTTTAGTATTGCTCAGTTATTGCTTGACCGTTTCCACTGAGTCCAAGGTCTGCGCAGTGTGGATTCAGTGAAAACGGGCGAGCAATAACTGGGCAATCTACTACTGCCAAATTTGGTTTGGTGTTTTTGTTATATATATAGACATTCTTGATAAAATTCAAAGAAGACATTATCGGTCGTGACTTGACATCTCGGCTTCAGTTGTAGTATATTGCTGATGGACTCAAATAAGGTAACGAACACTTATATATTAAAAATCTATATCTTTATTGTTCGAGTTGCGGTGATTGGGTAGAATGAGGCGGGATCACAGTGGTTAGGATTCGGCACACAGGGACTAACGGAGACAAATCTTTGGTGAAACTTTAGCCAGCCTCTCTACCAGGCCAAGAATCGGACCGGTTTTATAACATTTGGACTACCACGTAACTTCACGTGGCTACGCCTTCTTCCGGCATGTTGTGTACGCAACTTCTTGTGGACACGCTACTTCCGGCCTTGTGTTCATGCAACTTCATGTGGCCACGCCTCTTCCGGGATGTGCCCACGTAAGCACGCATTTCCTTTCGTTCAGGCCACCTTTGAGACCTGTTTAATCAAGGCTCAAGTCACCCGTGCGTCCTGTTTATTTTAGCCATTTCCTGTTTATACTATCATCTATTCCGACTTCCGCTAACTCTCTGATTCAGCGGAAGTCTTCAAAAGTCTTCCTCAACCGATATCCAACACAGCCAATTTTCATCGACGTGACCGATCTTCTCTTTGTCTATTCTATAAATATTTTTACGGTAATTGTTCTGATGAGCTTTCATCTTTACTACCTCGACTTCATAAATTTAAACGCAGTACTAGATTGACAGATAGGTCGCATCATTTCACTGTTGAAAATTTTAGTTGTAACCGTAAGCTCTATGCTAATAGTTTTTCTCCCTCACTTCTCCCTCGCTCTCTTCCGGCTTCTAGCTTCTCTGTCAACTCTGATCTAAAATTTAAATGCATTTTAATCGCCATCTTCTTTCTCCTTCAATTCTATTCATAATGTTTTTCTTTTTCCATTATTATTTCACACTCAGTATTACCTAGAGATTTAGTGGTCTTATCGCCTTGCTTGGGGTGAAATGCTTATAAAAATGTTGGCGTTATTGCTAAAATAATATCTCCTTTATGTTGAAGTTACACATTGAAAAAAAGTCTTCTGAAAATAAACTTATTTCTGTTCTCTCAAATCTAATATTTTCTATACATTTGGATGAGTCTACAGCTCCATCTAAACAGTTTTCATAGAGAAAGAGCACTGATCAAAATTCATCTTTGGGAAAGACTGGAGAATAAGTCTTCCTTTATAAGACCGTGTAACCTATATGGAACTCTACCAACACGGGTAAGTGAGGATTTGGGAGACCCAGGGCGTTATATATATTCATTTGTTGGATACGAAGTCAACAGGGAAAAGTCCAAGTTTTCAGTCATCTTTGAATAATGAGATAAAAATCACATGTAAAAATTATGCGTTTCAACAGCTGCCCTATGAAAATAATGAACAATTTATTAGGTTTTCGTTATTTACAGAGGTTATTTGATCCCCAAAAAGTAGGTCTCTGGCCGATTTCGTTGAATTATAAGAGGTTGTTCTATTCCTTCTTGTAAGTGAAAATTAGGTTGCTCTCTATGAATAGTTAAAAAAGACGATTTTTATCTATATTTATGAGATGGGTATTGTAATTATTATTATTGTAATTGTATATTACATTGTTATATTATATTATATTGTATTATTAATTACTTATTATTTTAATTACACCATTTACAATTTTCTGGACTGTTGTCCTCATCTTCGTTGCTATATTCATGACGTTTTGGCCGTTGAATTTCAAACATCACAAAACTGGAGAGGCTAGAAATCAAAACCTTACAGAATAATGGCAATATCGACATATTACGAAATGACAAAGGCAATACGACTGTAGTGATGGACAGAACTAAATATAAAGGAAAATTGGAAGACCCTATTAGCACCGGTACCTACAATAAAGTAAAGAAAGATCCAGCAGTGAAATAAATAAACCTGTCGCAGATCCAAATCAAGAACAAGGACCGCTTCCAACTTAAAACATACTGGCAGCTGTCACAACGTTACACCAAACTATCTCACATATACGGTCTCCTCAAAATTCACACAGACAGTATTTCGCTCAGGCCAATTGTTAGTTGCCAAGATTCTGTGCACCACTCTCTAAGTCGTTTCCGTGTGGATATAATTAACATTAATAGGAGAGTCACCATCATATGTCTGAAATTCCGCCCACTTCGTGGAAATAATCAAAGATGCTCCCAGCCAATCCGACCAGATGGTGAGCCTGGATGTCGTGAGTTTGTTCACCAAGGTACCCACTGAGGAGTTCCTATCGGTAGTCAGAGAAGGGGCCAACATACCAATAGATAAGCTGATGAAGATACTTTCTGTACACAAACAAAACACTTCGGAATGGGATCAGACATAAATCGGCAGGATGAAGGCTTAGCTATGGGCTCGCCATTATCACCAACACTGGCTCACATATACATAGAATATGTCAAAGAAATGACATTAAAATCCACATCACTAAAGCCAACTCTATGGCTGAAATACATAGATGACACTTCATACTCTGGCCACACCAGGAAGAGGTCTAACTGCTACTGGACCATGTGAACTCAATAAGATCATCGATACAGTTCACTATGGAGAGAGAAAAAGACAACAAACTAGCATTACTGGATATGCTAATATCTCGAACAGAGCATGGGTTCAAGACATCCGTATACCGTGAGCCAACATTCACTGGACAATATCTCAACGACTCTCACCACCCATATAGTGTAAAGAAAAGGATCGCCCGCTGCTTACAACACCGAGAAAAAGTCAACTAGCGACCCAGAGACATATGAACAAAGAAATGGTCAGTACCCTACAATGTAACAACTACCCTGGGTACATGGCAGCAGCTCCGACAGACTGAAATATAAGGGTGCAAGAGGATAACAACACTCGGTTTTTCCGACCCTATGTGATGAGATTATCGGAAAAATACAAAAGATCTGTGATCCATATATCATTAGGACGACCTTCAAAAGTAGTTCAACACTTCGCAAACACCTCTTCCGAATAAGACCTCCCATAGAAGAGAACATGATAAAGGACTGTGTATACGCCGTCTCACGCAGCTGTGGCAAGAAATTTAAAGGAGAAACAAGCCGTCCTCTTAAAATAAGTCTACAGGAACATTGTAAAGCCGTAACACGAGAGGAAATAGAAAGATCAGACGTAGATAACCACATGTGGAGTGAAAAGGTAGATCACTGCCCACTGTGGGGTGAGACTGAAATAATAGACATAGAACATCACTGGAAAATAAGAAAACTTACGGAATCAGCTCATTTGATAGGCCACAAAAATCTCCTAAGCCAGCCAAGCTTAGAAAATTATACAATATGAGAACCAGTAATACAGAGAGTTAGATAAAAACAACAATAACAACAAAATTGTAATATGAGCTCTGGTAAAAATAGTAAATGAGAGATTAGGTTTATATTTCAGAAAAAATATACACACTGATGTCCTCAAGGATACATGGCCAAGTGGCTTGGACGGTTGAGTTAAATGGAGATAACAGATACTGATACTTAGGCATCCTGTGGGGTTAGAACAATCTACACCCGTGGACAAAATAAAAGGTTCAGTTCGACATTTCAATCATCTGAAGAAGGCTGAAGCGTACAACGGCCGAAACGTCCGAATAATGTAAATAAAGACGTTACATTTTATTTCGAAGATATTAAAAAGAAATTACAGCTTCTTCCGTGGGTCAATACATCACTCATCATTTGCAAATGGGTTATAAATAAACTTAATATATCTTATACTTAATTTATCTTAAACTTGAAAGAGAATATTTCAACATCTCCCAAAAAGGGCAACAGTTAAATTTGATGTATTATAGTCAGTTTGATCAAGTTTGAAAAAATAATAATAATTCTTTTAAACTTAAATTAGAACATAGATTATTTAGGGGCTGACTATTATTCATTTTTGAAGTCAGCTTCTCTTTTCCTCGTAATCGTCTTTCAAAATCGCCAAAAATGCTGCCGTAGAATTTCCATTTTTGAAAAGAGGAAGTGTTGCAAATATTCCCAGGAGCTTCATAAATGTTTATGGGAAGACAGTATTTGATGAAAGCAGAATAAAGAGATTGGTCATTATGGTTAATGGCAATCCCAGAGAGAAAGAAGAAAATGGAATTAGTGAATTAGATTTCTGCCCATTTGCAATGCTATTAATGCTGGTTACTAGATGAGCACATTGTGAAAACTTAAAGTGAGATTTCTTTAAGTTAAACCACATTTGAAGATAAGTAATGTGCTTTTGCAATATAACAACGTAAGTCGTGATGTCAGCTTAAAGACCAGACAAACACCCGCAGTGCATACCCGGGTAACTATCTCATCCATCCTAAAATTCTGATCTGGTACCTTTAGACTTACATGTTTTGGCTTGTGAAGAAAGCACACAGAGAAGAGCTGTTTTCCAATAATAATGAGACATTAAGAATGGTGGATATATCTGCTTTTATTTCTTGTGCAATAAAATGTTTCAGTTAATTGCTTGATAATTCATTAATTTTTAAAAATTTTTTTAATCATTTACTTCAATCTTATGATAGCATAACATCTAAGTAAATATATTCTGAAGATTGGTAAAATATAATTCTTGTTTGAATGTATTAGTTGGAATTAATTGTTAGTGGTATAAACCATTGAGCGTCAAGAATTGCAGGGGGAAGTAATTGACTTTACCCATAATTCTCTTTATAACTAGTTGCCTCTCAGGATACACTTAAAATTCTGTCTTAGCATTATTGTTATGGGAAGCAGAAAGTATTGCAAACATTCCCAGAAAGGTAGTGAAGATTTATGGTAATTATAGTGTGAAATTAAAAACTGGCCTAGTTGGAAGATCGGCTGTTGCAGATGCGAATAAGACCAAACAAGTCGATGATCACATCTGACAGAAGAATCCCTATGGCAAAACGCAGTGAGTGCCTTCACCTGAGTCATGGTAGTCTCTGTAGTTTTGGGCAGTATTTGTTTTGTGTAATATCTGGGTAACCCAAAGATCTGTACAAACTTCCTAGAATATATTACAGACTTTATGGAGGAGTAGAAGATAGTTGCTGCTCAAGAACTACTAAAACTGCCCAATAAAGATGTCGTTTTCCTAAGCAGAATACTCACAGGTGATGAAACCTGGATTCAAGAGTTTGTGCCAGAGAGCAAAATAAAATAAATGGATTGACATCACCCCAACTCTTTATGGTAGCATTAAAGTGATAACCAACTTATTTTAGTATCTGTCTATATTTCTGAGATGAGGTATTATGTACCTTATTTACATTATTCGGACTATTGTTCTCATCTTTGTCGCCATATTTATTACACAGTGGAAAATCGCATGACTACGTCTTATTTATATTATATACTGTTATGTACTATATAATATAATTGAATCTATATAACATCTTATTATATCCTATATATATTATATGCTATTTATATTCTAGCTGTATCAAGAATAAACGTGTATCCAAGTAGACATAACACTTGGCGGAGACAATATCAACTCCTACACTACAGTAACTGTCTCTATTTCTGAGATGAAGTATTATGTACACTATTATTCACTTTTATTCGGACCATTGTCCTCATCTTTGTCGCCATATTTATTACAACGTTTCAGCCGTTGTACGCTCCGGCCTTCTTCAGGTGGTTGGAATGTCGAACTGAACCCTTTATTTCCCTCACTGGGGTACACTGTTCTAGTTCCACGTGCTATATTTTATGGATGTCAGTTATCAGTTATCTCCTGTTAATTTTCCATCTGAAAGTTCTCCACTGCCTCACACCCTTTGGGTCCTGTCACTGGATCTAACTAACGCCTTTATCCACTATGCCATGTGATAACCAACTTATTTAGATTTAGAAAAAAAAATTAGACTCTTAGAAATTACGCCTAATGTCATCAGTTTGATTCTGTCAGGAGCATTTAAAAAGGAGTTATATCTTTTTTACAACAGCTGCCTTAAAGAGAATCTGACTTTCGTGCCAGGCGCTTTAGTTGCATACCAACTGCTACTGAGAATGAGAAATAATCTAAACAAATTACTACTGACAGAAGAATCACGATTGCAAAACTTTATGAAAGTCTTCAGGTGAGTCATAGTAGTACATGTAACATGATTTCATATGTGATTTAGTATGGTGTTCGAAATAATATTTGGCGTCAACAGGTCGAATAGGTCGTGTCGCTATGTTAATTTCCACAGTTTTCTTTAGACCAATACACCAAGATGGCACACTTACTGAAAATAAAATCAGACTTTTTTTTATCAGGATAAATGTTGTTGTAGTATTAAATAGCACAACGCATGTGGTCTGTATTGGCTACTTTTATTCTCCCCAGTAGTAAACATTCTGCCGACTATTTTTCAGTGACAGAGAGGTAGAAGTGAGCGAGAAAAACTTCACAATTCTCACAGTTGCGGACCTGAGTGCTCATACATTCTCACTGAAAAGTTTTTTTGGGGGAAGAAACTTCTTTTTTACGAGGAAGTCTTGCTCTCTCTCTCACTAATTGACGATTTTTCAACTCACGTGACAATGAAAAAGCGGCGCTATATCCATCTTTTTTCCCCAAACTTACGACAGCGAGCAGACACTATGAAACACATCATACTTCAAAGAAACCTGTGTGGCAGGTTTTTGTTGTTAGCCGATCCTTTTCGTCTTCTCAGTCATTAACTTTTAAGTTATTCTTCCCTATTTTTCACAAACTAATTTACAATGCCGCGCCTGAGAGAGACAATATTTAGCCACCATCCCACGAGGGTTGCATGTGGCACAAGGCCGGGTTTAACATGGGTTCTCCGAGCCCGTTGGCTCGGCCAAAAATGCCCGTAGAACCCGTATAAACGGGATCGGGTTGGTCAACCTCCCCGAACGAGACTCTGCCCTTCGGCGGAGCCTCGTCCGGGTTCCTCTCTGCTCAGAGGCAGAGACTTCGACCGTCTAGCCGAAAAGATTTCGGGTAGACTGAGAAAGATAATAGTTTTTACATGCAGGGCTCGAAAGCCATTTAAGGTAGTCTATTACCTTGAAAGAGTAGGTAGGATGGGAAAAGGTGAATAAATAAGATAACGACTGAACTTTGATTTGAAGATGTTAAAGTTATTGTAAGAGGTTAAAATTATTGTATTCAGGAAAGTATCCATTCGGGAGTCTTTTCTACAAAATAGCAGTTTGAGTGGAAATTTCTCCTTACATTTGGAGTACAGAGGAAATGAGAGTGATTCACTTCCGTGGAAGTAGCATGATTAACTGTAAACGTCTAATATGGTGAAAGTGAAAAATATTAGTTATGTGAACATTTGCCATGGAAATAGCAACGGACTAGTGATACGTTTGCGGCGTTGTGTATGTAGAAAAGAGGATGCACAGTAATACTGTGCTCTGTTAATTCTGGAATGCTTTGAGTTTTTCCACTATTAAATTTGTTGTAATAATAGAGCAGAGCTTATTTTTTGACCAACTCTCATAACTACCGAGACGATTGGAAAATTCAGTAGTCATTGCAATTAAAATCGATATGGAAAATGATTTATCTCTATTATGATTTACCTACATTAAAACGCCTGGATGATGAATGATTTCCTTTGTTTGCACTCGATATCCACCATTTAATTTTCCAGAACGAGGCTCAAAGATCTCATTGAATTAAATGTAACTTCTTTTTAATAATTTCCCCTTAAGCAAGGCGATAAAAGCTACTAAGTCTAACTGAGAGAGAAAGAAACCGAGAGAGCAATAAAAAAGAGGATTCAAAGAGACAGAAGACAATTGTCGTTGCATTTAATCTTTTGAAATCATAGTTGACAGGAAAGCTGCAAGCCGGGAGAGAGTTCTACAAGCGATAAGTGCTAGAGAAGAAACTATTAGCATAGAACTTACGGTTACATGTAGCAATTTCATCAGTGAAATTCTGGGACCTATCTGCCAATAAATTACTGTGCTTAAATTCTATAAGTCGAGATACAAACTAGTTTAACTTCATCAGAACAATTACGATAAAAAAAAAAATTCCCCAGAAAAGGCACAGGGAAGCTACCATACGGAGTCGAGATGTCAGGTCGACACCGATAAAATTGCAGAACAAGATAAAGTTAAACATGCATTCTATAGCTTTTTTCACAATTTTTAATTTAATAATGAGAACTAAAAATGGCGTTAATCTGAAAATATGTCCCACATTCCTCGTGATCATCATCAGTCCCAGGACCGGTTGTAATCGTAGTGTACCTGACTAGTTCCCTCTATATATCTGGCTTAAAAGCCGGAGAGATATTCATTCATGCATAACGTGTCTTTAGTAACTTGGCTTGGCGGAACCCATCTCTTTCCAGATGAAACTACAACCGATGTCCACCTGTTTGAAGGCTCGCCTTGGGCAGGGGCACATGTCTACTGATTCCGTCGGGGGAAACCCTACACCCCGACCGATGCCATATCGTCACCACACTGGCTGCACCCATAGCTATGGAACCAAGTCTACAATTTGGCTAGATGGCCGGTCATCCTGCAAGAAAGCCAATTCAATCTTTGATAGATATCGTTTTTAATATTGTTAGGTATCTAGCCACCCTCCTCACCAGAAAAAATCTGGTCTTGGTGGGACAGTTTAGTTGCCGATGGCCCGACTAGGCGGCAGGTAGTTGTGGGTTACATGGTACCAGTATTACTCGTAGAGCGGCATTAGAACACTTTCGACATTATTCTAACGAAAATGACTGTCTTTAGGATAAGCGCAAGATATTATTTTCATCTTTTTATTGAATTTTTGATATATACCTGTATTTCACGCAACAAATTATTTTAAATATTGAATGAGCTATTCTTTGTTATGGCTTACAAAGTGTTACAACAAGCATTGAGAAACAGATTGGCTTTTATTTTCATAATGTTTAATAATACCCGATAAAGACGTTGTATATTTACTTTCTGGAACTTTTCTATGCATTTTTGGTGTAGATAAAATTGTCCCGATATTTGGTAATGTAATCAATACAATTTTAACTACTTTGATAACTCTATCCGCTTTTAAGCATTTCAAATTTTGTCGTGAGCTCCTTTTAAGACATTTGAGAGTTATCTCCCTTTAAATAAAATCTCCTTTGCTATATTTTACCATAATTTCCATTAATTTTATTTTCTATACTGGGATTTAAATTTATTTTATTATTTTTTTATGGGATTTAAATATCAATACAGAAATTTTACATCTTTTAAAAACGATATCTGTCAAAGATTGAATTAAATTTCTTGTCGGCTTAGAGGTCATTTAGTCCATTGGAGGTAGACTGGGTCTTATAGCTGTGCATGCAGCCACTTGGGGGCTGGCTTTCCAGACGGTCAACGGTTATGGCAGAGGGCGACAAAAAAAGCAGTTATGTGTCCCTGCGCAAGCGTGCCTTCAAACAATAGGTCACTGGTTCTAGTTTGACCTGGAAAGAGATGGGTCAACCAAGCTAAGTTACCCAAGACAAAACAAGTTCTAGATATAAAACAATTGACAAACACTAAATTAGATCCGTTTCTTTTACTGCTCCAGTAAGTCCCCGACACCTTGTGCTATCCTTTAACTTTACAAGGGTCAAACCAGGCCGAAAATCGAGTACTGCTGCCATATATGGACAGGTGCTGCCTAGTCTTCACTTCTCAGTTCCAAAAGTCTCCCCACAGCCTTGTGGGTTGACACATTATTTTCCACTCTACAACCTTTTTCTTACAGACGAAACGTCGTGGGCCTCTCTGTAACCCTTTATATCGAGAGGCTCTCGGGTCTTATGCAGGGTGAACATCACTGAAAGACGTATCGCACAGAGAAAAAACAGAGTTTGCTTAATCGAAAATGAAAGATTAACACACAGAGGCGATTCGTTGATCTTCGCAATTCAAACATCGATGAATCGCATAAAGTAACCCCAAAGGACCTTGCCTCATTGTACGTCGCAGGGAAAGCGGTTAGTTTTTTTTTTTTTTGGAGGGGGGCATTACTCTTGACCAATGCAAGTGCGTTACGCACACACATCGGTCATAGCTCGAGTAGCGACGATGAAACATGGCAGTGTCCAAGCAGCTCATTTAGTTTTATGATTTTAAGTTGGGCTTGTCCACAGACGCCAAATCCGTCAGGCCTTTGGGAATAATGCTGGGACTGAACGCACCGGCAGACACTGGTTCAAGAAGTTTAGGTCGGGTGATCTGTCTCTTTGTGATTAATGCCACATTGGGCTACTGGACTTGAATGGTGAGGCTCTGGAGGCTCTGGAGGCAGCATAGAGAAAGACAACAGCCAAACCAGTGATGAACTTGCCGAAAATGATCACATATAAAATGCATTCGATAAGCTTAAATAATAATAAAGACATTGACAAAAAATGAAAATACTTTTGATACAACCCAATAATTTAAAAAAAATCTCTTACTTTGCTTGGGTCTTGTTTGTCATTCACTTCAACCACAATAAACGTCACTGAGAGGAGGGTGGTAGACAAAGAAGGATTTTTTATGCTTAACTGATGAAAGAAGGAAACAAAATCAGTAAATAATAAAAACAAAAATATCAATTTATAAGGTAACAAAAAAACCCTTGCCGTTTTTAAATAGTATGTGAAGAAATGACCACTGATACGCAAATGAGTGCCTCACGTGTCGGGAAAGCAGTGGGTGTGTGAGCATTGCTCTTGATCAATGCAGGTGCGTTGCGCACACACATCGGTTATAGTTCGAGCAGCGACGAGGAAACATGGCGGTGTTGAAGCAGCTCGTTCAGGGTTGTCTGCTTTATGATTTTAAGGTGGGCTTGTCTTTAACCACATTAAAGCGCCGAATATGTCAAGCCTTATCAGTTATTGATTCTAGAAGTTCCGGTTTGTCCCTTTGTGATGATCCTCGCAGTGACCGACCGCAGGTCCTGGATGATGAGACTCTAAAGGTGGCCAGAGAGGAGGACAACAACCTATAGTAAGCTTGCCGAACGTTTCCAGGTTTCAGAGGAAACAGCGAGACTTCACCTGAACCGCATAAGGAAGTTGGCCCACTGGGTACCCATCCGTTGCTAAGAAGCAACAAGAAGTGACAGTTTGATTCTATTTGCTTTTTCGGCATCGTAATGTGCCCATATTTGATTAAGTGTTCATTGGTGATAAAAAGTGGGTCCTGTATGACGCTGCCAGGCGTGCCAGACATTGATTGTCATAACATAACCCTGTGCCCTACCCGACAAGAACATCTCTACATTCACGCAAGATTAGGCTCTATCTGGTGGACTTGTCGACAACTGGTGCACTACGAACTGCTCACAAAGGACCAAACCATCACTGTGGACCTGTATTCGCAGAAGTTAGTATGTGTGAAACAGGCACTGAATCAAAAGAAGCCAGTATGGGTTAATAGCAAGGGAGTACTATTCTATGACAACGCCAGGCTTCATTTGGGGCGGGTGGTAAGGGATACCATACGGCAACTTGGCTGAGAGACATTGCCATTCATCATACTCTCCGAATCTTGAGCTAACAGATTACCACCTCTTCCATTCCCTGGACAAACACCTACGTGGAAAATCCTTCGCGAATGAGGCAGACGCGGAAGGCACTTACAGATTCTTTACGTCCAAGACATCTGACTTTTACAGCACGCAACTGGAGACGCGTTGGCAAAGGATTGCCGATGGGTATTGCTTTGACGACTGATGGAATATAAAATTTGTTGTATACCATTTTTTTTAACAAATAAAAAACGGCAAGGACTCTTTTGGTTACCTTGGAAAATAGACGAAATCTCTATCTATAAAAGGCAGGATGTGTGTGTGTGTGTGTGTAACGAATGCACGGCCGCAATTTTCGACCAATTTTGCACCAAAATTTACATGCACATGCTCCAAGTTAGCGGGAAGGCCAAGACCAACTTTGTATTTCCCAACTCCCATCGATAGTGGAAATAACAGATTTTTTTCATGCTTCTATGGCATTTTTTTATGTAGTTTGCGGCCATTTTGTACTGGCCAGAGTGAGAGCCTATAGCTGGCTGCCACGAATAGGCAGGAAGATTCTATTGGCCAGCGTGAGAGCCAACAGCTGACTGACATGAATGTTAACTAGCATGCTAGCATGCAAAAAAAAATCGATAGCTGCATTCGTCACAAGTGGGAAAAATTTAAATCTGCATGGCACTTTACTCCAATTGGCTCATTCGCTTGCTTAAACTCGATTCTGATTCCGCAGAACTGAGTTGGGCGTGAAAAAGTATTTGTTGTTAACATTCTTTTTTCATTCGGTTTTTCCAGTTACGAGTCCTTTTTAGAGCTGATCGTTTTGTGTTCATTTTGTTTAGTTCTTTTTTCGTAACAGATTTAATGTTTAGTATAGAGCTTAGAAAAAATTCGCAGTTTGAGATAGGCAAGAAGTAAGGCATGTAGCAACATCAGCACGGAAAAGGGCACTCCTTTAAAAGCAAGGAAGGGCAAAAATATTTTAAGTGAAGTGATAGCAATTGCTGTATGAGTCGTACGATTTTTTAATCAAGCCCGGGCAACGCCGGGCCATGCTGCTAGTATTTATTAAAATATGTTTGTATATTCCAGTGGATAGACATAAGTCTACCTGATAAGCAGCGAAAGACATTACAACAGATGATCACCCATTATCAGAATTAGTCGATTGAAACCGCAAACAGCAAAAATATTAATGACAAATACACTGTACCAATGCCATATATATATATATATATATATATATATATATATATATATATATATATATATATATATGTATGTGTGTGTGTGTGTGTGTAGTACAGAAGCCCAAAAATGTATGCACCCATAGAAAACCGATTTTTGTATTTTTACCAAAACAAGTAACAGAATTCATTTATTAATACATGCTAGTAATACAGGTGTACATATGTACATTATACAAGTCAAAAAATGATCTAGTAACGATAACGATACTAAGCCTACTGCCTTAAAGAATAAACTTTATCTAGCCTGACGTGCTTTACCGATAAAAAGAACGTATAAACATAAAAAAATGTCTTAAAATTAATTGTCGGACTTTGTCCATTTCATAATGTTTCACGTCATTTGTTTACATTTGAATACGCATTGAGCAGATATGAATGTACGAGAGAAAATCATGGAGAATTGCAGTTTAAAAACAGTAAAATCGACCTTGCTAACCGAAACGCTCCTCTGTGACTCAATCGGTAAAAGCCTGTCAGGCTATATGATGGTTCCGTATAGGATACAGGTTCGATTCCTATCGGAGGACGCATATTTTCTATGAAAATTTCTCGGACATTCAGGCCGGTAAATGTCGTTAATACTGTTTATTATAAGCAGAGCATTTACTTAAATATTTGTATCTATAAAAAGAACGTATAAACATAAAAATGTCTTAAAATAGTTGTCGGACGTTGTACATTTCATGATCTTTCTGGTTCCTGTCAGCAAAGATCATTAGCCCGAGAAGGAGAGTCACTGACCTGAGGATTAGCATCAGCCATGATTGATGGCAGAAAGGGGTACCTGAGATGATTCACAGAGTACGTTTGGAGGCATTGAAATTAACAATTCTTGCAAACAGCAAGTTGTAGATCATTTTTTGAGGTCAGCTGCCATTTTAACCTTATCGAACCGACCAAAACAGGAGTGGATAGTTGTGTCATCAGCATAGATACAGAATTGAGAACAGATGCTATCAAATTCAGAATTTTAATGTAATTGGATATCTGTTTCGCGAGCGCTAATTTTGCTTTCTATCTGGCAACAACCAATGGGTAATTGGAAATGAATATATGCCGAAACGTGCAGTCTTTGGAAGTCATTTTTATAACGCCTTATGTATTTAAACTGGGTAAATGTTCTAACAAATGTAGTATTTTAAAGGGACAAACAATTTACATAAGAAATTTGATCATCTTCCTTTCAACAAAGCGACAGGTACCGAACAGATTTCTTCTCAATAGTTTGTTGTCATCGCATCTTTATTTCAAAGAACGTACATTTTCATGTTTTTTAAAATCAACGACAGCTTTTTAAAGCCATGTATAGAGATTTTTATGTTAATATGCTGTTAGCATTAAAATTATATACCTGTCACATCCCAAACAATTTCAGTCAAATTCATTCTTTTCCTCTTCCTAAGTTACCCTATCTGCAAAGTGAAAGAGAAGGCCAAAGAAATCCATTACTTATTGTCTCCACATACACAATTATAATCGGACAATGAGGTGACTGCTCTTGATTGAATTTTTACTCCAAGTATAGTGTAATACATATTTTTTTGCATTATTTTATATTTTTTATTGTAGTTGAAATTCCTGAATAATGAAAGAAGCCATAATTAAATTCGTTATAGCATGACGCACAGAATAACTAACAATAACTTCAACAGAAATAATTACTCACTCAGATTGATAGAAAAATGTTTGAAGTCACGACAGAAGTAAAAAAAGATTAAACTAAAAAGGCTAGTTAGGACTATTGTACCCAATTTCCGACGACAATCATTGATAAATTAGGGTAAAAAACTAAGCTAATTGATATTCCAGGTAACTAAATAATAATAAATTTGGTTGATGTTATGACGTGTCACCTTTACTTGAGAGATTTAATTTCGGAATAAGTCACGCCATTAATTTGAGTCTATAAACATTGACTCATTTCGGGGCTAGGTGAATCTTGGTCATTTATATTTGATGCTAATCATTTATTGATTCAAGGATAGGTAAATATTGGCCGTTTATATTTGAGTCGATAAGAATTCAATTGGTTCGTGCATAGGTCAATACTTTTCGTTTGTATTTCAGTCTGTAAGCATTTGTATGATTATTCGATGTGTCATTAATATTTGAGTGTGTAAACATTTACTTTATTAGGGAAAACGCAAATACAGGTCATTTATATTTGAGTCTGTAAGCAGTTACTTGATTGGGGAACACGCAAATACAGGTCATTTGTATTTGAGTCAGTATTTACTTGATTCGGGAACACGCAAATACAGGTCATTTGTATTTGAGTCAGTATTTACTTGATTCGGGAACATGCAAATACAGGTCATTTGTATTTGAGTCAGTATTTACTTTATTGGGGAACACGCAAATACAGGTCATTTGTATTTGAGTCAGTATTTACTTGATTCGGGAACACGCAAATACAGGTCATTTGTATTTGAGTCAGTATTTACTTGATTGGGGAACACGCAAATACAGGTCATTTGTATTTGAGTTAGTATTTACTTGATTCGGGAACACGCAAATACAGGTCATTTGTATTTGAGTCAGTATTTACGTGATTCGGGAACGAATACATACGGATCATTTATATTTGAGTCCGTAAGTATTTACTTGATTGGGGAAAACTCAAATATAGGTCATTTGTATTTGAGTCAGCATTTACTTGATTCGGGAAAGCATACATACGGATCATTTAACTGATTCGGGAACGTATACATATGGATCATTTATATTTGAGTCAGCATTTACTTGATTCAGGGATGCATAAATAGAGATCATTTGTATTTGAGTCTGTTAGCATTTACTTGATTCGGGAATACATAAATACGGGGTGTTTACATTTGAGACTGTAAACAGGATATAGGCAAATATTTTTCGATTATACTTGAGTATATAAGAATTTACTTTAGTCGTGAATACCCGATGTTTTAGAGAACATGACAGCAAAAGGACATTTTTTTACATTTGAACTTTCTAGGGCACATAATGAGGGAAGACGGCTTGTAAAGTTTGATACACACAGGGAAGATTAAAGGCGAGAAGGACAGAGGAAAATGGATGGCGTACCAATGCCTAGGAGAGATATCAAAAAGACAAAATGTAATAAGAACTACATGCTGTCTGCATACGGATAGAAAATGAATTCAGTAAATACAGAAAGATTGAAAGTGACGTAAGACAAGGATGAATCTTCTCACCAGATCTATTTAATGTTGAGGAGATCCTATGAGAATAAGAAGTCTTACTAAGTTTTTTTGATTGGAAGCCACAATCTGCTGTATAAGAGTAAGTGTCGTTGCCGACTCTGTGGTTTTAAACTAGAGCACCAGTGAGTAACACGGGCAATTAAGTAAATCACGTGATCATAAAGGAAGTGAATAAATACGAAGTAGCTTAATGATCATTGTTCACTTATCTTGCCTATCCATTATTGCAATACGTTCACTCTTTCTACTTTATTACTATACGGATTACGATTCTTTTCTGATCATTATACTATTTGGCAATTACTACTTGGACAAGTATTACTAGTGCGGATATTATTGAAAGTCGTTACTACTAGTACCGGCGTCTACGAAGTCTCAAATATAACGAGCATTTTTGTATGTGATAACGAGCTTTCGCTTGACATAGCAAAAGTGACAAGCGAAGCCGGTCAACATAACAAAACAATCCTAACAACATTAGATATGAAGATTACACAGTGTTGATAGCAGACACAGAAAGAAAACTACAGGAACTCCTATGTGTAGGAGTAAAGGAGAGAGCGAGAAGAAAGGACTAAATGTCAACTATAAAAACACAGACCGTATGGTTTTCAGCAAAAGGAACATCCCAAGATGCGATTTTTGAATTGAAGATCTGGAAATCCAGCAAATACGAAAATTTAAATATCTGAGAAGCGTTTTAATACATATCGGAAAATGTTACAGCGAAATCAAAAAATCACATTTAAAGAGTGAAAGAAAGAAATCTATATTGAGAATTCCATCAACTGAACATGTTAATAATGAGGAAGAAAACCATTATAGCTTTTATGTTATGAACTGTACAAAATTATACATGGATGCAGATTCAACATGGAATTGATTTTAGCATGTGCAAACTTAGATTAAAACTTATTGTACTAATAACTGAATGTCTAACTTTTATGTAAAAGGCTTCCACGATTTTAAATCTTTGTTTGCAGAATGAGAGAGCATTGTTGGATTGTCGATCAAAAGCTGAAAAAAAAAAAAGAATTTAATCACATTTTTTTTGTTGAAATGGAAACAATAAAGACGCTTATATTTAAAATCAGAAAAAGACATTAAATTTTCTCGGACACATTGAGGAAAGAGTGCTCGGAGAATCTGACACTCACAGTCATATTTAAAGTAGCATGGATAGCATTGAGTAGCCTACCTAACGAGTTTGTAGAAATGGATGGCAGTAGAGGGATTAGGAGAGATAACTAAAAGACAAGCCTTACTAAGAGCTACAAAACGTAGGAAACTGTGGAGAGTCATGACCATTCATGCCCTGGATAAACACAGCAATTTGAAGACGAAGAAGAGGAATAAGAAGAATATTTACTTAGGTCAGTCTATATAAGTCTATATTTGAATCTCAGCATTTTACCGGTTCGGGGATGGGTAAATATTGATTATATTTAGATCTATAAAATACGAGAGTCGGCTGAAAAGTTCCTACGCTGACCATGATACTGGAATATGAGCAAATGAGGCTTATTTTTCAACACTGTCCCCCCGCCATGCGGTCCACAAACGTCTTCTATCGGTGAAGAAGCTTTCATCCTGTCAGTAAAAAAGCCATCGACAGCAGATATGACGTCGTCATTACTGTGATACTAGTTACCAGTGTTATAATGTTAGGGGACAGATTATAATAAGATGACAGACAAATCAGGAGAATAGGGAGTGGTATCAACCAGTTCAAAGCCATAGTCACGCACAGCATCCATTTGAAACCAAGAACTTGTGTGCTGGAGCATTGTCCTGATGAAACAGGACGACTTTCATCAGTTTTCCTTGGCGTTTCGTCTTGATAGCTTTTCGTATCTGCCCCATCAAGTTGGCACCAGTGATGAGGTGGCCTTTTTGAAACTGATGATATCACCTTATTTGCAGCTGAAACAAACTTGGCAGTCTTTGAAGCAGGTGAAGAGGGTGTTTCCACTGCCATGGATCATATCTTTTACTCTGGCTAAAAGAGATGAAGCTAAAACTCATCCTGACCAAGAAATGTTCAAGGAAACCAGAATGATCTGTCTCAAATAATATCAGATTTTTCAGTCATCATGTAATCAGTCTGGTACGCTTTTAACCAGATATCAGAAGACACAGGACCAATGAAGCAGAAAACTCCGTTTGATTTATAATCTGTCATCCATCAAAATATGATGAAAACGATCAATATTTTCCTCCTTGGTGGCATTTGCAGGACGTCCAGACTTTGGGTCATCTTCAAGACTCTCCCTTCCCATCCTAACTAGCTGCCCATTTTTCACTGTTGATAATACTGAAGCGTCATCCCGTAATGTAGCAAACTAATGTCAGCATGAATTCCCTTGGGGGCTATAGCCTTTTTCTGCATGTACTTGATAATATCATAATGCCAAATTTTGTTCATTTTCAAGAGAATTTGCTACTGGTTTCATCTGAAGTCTTCTTTGAATAGTCAGATGTCAGTTTAGAAATAACAATGTAGTTATTAATCAGAAGAGTTGAAATTAATGCATGCAAGATTTCCTTTAGAGTCAGTGTATGTTGTGCCATAGTACCTATTCTTTGGTAATGGACTCTCCCATAGATAATAAGTAGCAGTGGCAAGTCTGCAGAACGGTGTTGAGCGCGTCAGTCGAGATTCGGACATTTGAAGTACCAACCATCACAACTAGATTTGCTGCGTCATTGACTATTATTTTTCCAAGTTCCTAACGTTTTGTACGACTTATTAGAAATACAAGCCTCCACTGTGAAAATACTCCACAACAGCGTATGAATCTTTCAGCCCACCCTTGTATCGGGAAAGAAATAATTCAGTTATTAACAAGAATAGTTAAGATAAATGCATGCAAGATTTCACAGCTCTAGCATCATTCCTTTAGAGTCAGTGCACCCTCGTAGGAGATTAAATATTATTCAGTAGTTCATCATTGCTTTCTAAAAGTATTTTCCGATCGGCTAATACTTAGCTCAATTTCTGAAAGGCATATTTTCCAGTTCCAATGCAGCTTCATATACCAGGTGTAACAGAAAAATTGTCCAAATCGTGTAACAGCATGGAATAATTGTCCATCCTACAAAATGTTTAATATCTAAAAAATACTAAACTAATTGAGTTTCATTTTTCTTGGATTTCTGATAAGAAGTTTAGACATGATGACACCAGTTGCCGTAAGAATCACTGAAAAACCCTTTGATTTATTCAGCTAGAAAGAAAACAGGTTAAAATTGTTTGGTGTCATCCCCACTATATCTTCCTAACATTATAGTTTAAAAAAAATGATTAATGCACCTAATCATGGCTATTATATTTTCTATTGGGTTTTATTTTTTTTTAATTCGAGCATTTGTAACGTGCTTAAATAAAAGAGATATCGACAAAGGTTTAGAAAATTATTCAACTCACTTCCTACACATATGCATATATAAGTAATTGTCTGCTTGCTTCGTGCTTAGTCGCATGTAAATTGGAAGATAAGGAATGTAAACCAAAAAGTATCCTTCCCTTTATTTTTGTTTTTCTTTCATGATTATTTTCTTTTGTTGGTCGTGAAAAATCTGTTGTCTTTCATTTGATCAAACGGAAAAAATGTCTCGAGAATTACTGAAATTTTTTAAAAAGAAATCCTACGGAATTTCACACGGGTATGGATTCTGTCTCCCAAATCCACAGGTAAGTTGTAAACAATAATTTAAAAGCGTGTTTGTTTGTTTGTTTCTCAGATGCCAGACCTGATTTGATAGAGAAACTGATTTGAAGTAATGAATATTTACATTATATATATATATATATATATATATATATATATATATATATATGAAGAAAAATAGTCTTAAGATTGCTATATTTATGGGATAAAGTGCTCAATATAAGGGATAGAGCGTGTGTAAATATAGAAGTGAATATAGAAGTCAACACTTAGAGTTGACAGTTTGTTTCATGCTAGATGCAATCGTCAAGCCTGACGATTGCATCTAGCATGAAGAGACTGTCACCTCTAAGTGTTGACTTATATTCACTTTTATATATATATATATATAATGATATATATATAGAGAGTTTTTCTTCTTATATCATTATCATATATTATTATTATATATCATTCTCGTCATATATCATCCTCGTCATGTATCATTCTTGTCATATATATATATAATGTTATACATATATATATATATATATATATATATACATGTATATATATATATATACATATATATATATATATATATATATATATATATATATATATATATATATATACAGTGTAACCCGGATATAAGAGAGTTGTCGGGACCGGAGAAGAAGTCTCTTATATCCGGGTTTCTCTTATATCCGGGTTTGGTCTATTTTATATACATTAACACAGGCTCTAATTTGGGACCAGAGAAAATCTCTCTTATATCCGGGTTTCTCTTATATCCGGGTCTCTTATATCCGGGTTACACTATATATATATGAAGAAAAATTTGGAAAAAAACAAACAAAAATCCTTAAATGCATTATGTTGTTTAAAATGAATTTTATAAATATCATTCATTTTAAACAACATAATTGCTTTTTAAGGATTTTTGCTTGTTTTTTCCAAATTTTTTCTTCATTCTGTCGGATTTATATCCATTTACATTTGCTTACATATATATAAAAGTGAACATAGAAGTCAACACTTAGAAGTGACAGTCTCTTCATCCATATATATATATATATATATATATATATATATATATATATATATATATATATATATAAATCCTAAAGTGTTAGGAACTACCTACCTAGGTTTCATTTCAGAGTAAACAGTTTACCTTGAAGATCCATTTAGATGAAACCTAGGTAGGTAGTTCTTGGCTATTTAGGATTTTTTATTTTCTGCTCTACTTAGCGCATTGAGCACTTTACGTTTTATTTTATTTACTCTTTTGTTTTTTTTTCGTCTTTAGATTGGAAATTAGGCACTGGACGATTTTTTTTCGCCCTGCTTGTATTTTTTTTTTTCTAATTTTTTCCCTTGATACCAATTTGTTTTGATATTTTATATTTGCGGATTGCGTCATCCAGGTTTTTTTACTAACAGAATATAGTTACAAATATTAATATATATATATATATATATATATATATATATATATATATAAAGAATATATATATATATATATATATATATATATAAAAGATATATATATATATATAAAAGAACATATATATATATATATACATAAAGAATATATATATATATATATATAAAAGAACATATATATATATATACATAAAGAATATATATATATATATATATATAAAGAACATATATATATACATACATAAAGAATATATATATATATATATATATATATATATATATATATATATATATATATATATATATATATATAACGAGAGAAAAGTGTAAATATTAAAAAGGAGAGAAAACAGCAAACGTTTTTGGTTTTGCAATGTGGATTTTTTAAAATAGATATCATGTTTTATTTTTGCATAATAATGGAATTATGGAAAATTATGGAAAATAAAAGCATAATATTACAGAAAAGAATTATGGAAAAAGAATTATGGAAAATAAAACATAATATATATTTAAAAAAAAAAATCCACATTACAACCAAAAACCTTTACGGTTTCTCTCTTCTTTTTAATATATTGAGCTTTCTAGGGAAAAAGATGGTTTTAAAATAAAAAGCGGCTTCTACTACTATTAAGCATTACTCCTCAAGTAAAATTGAATTGGATTCTATGAACTGCTGCCGTATTTAGTATAAAGACGTCGAAATACTCTTCCCTCGACGTTGGCCCAGAGGTATGAGATCTGAATTATGTCAAATCAATCGGGTTTCAGCAATCTAATCTCACTGAAGAGCTGTGGTACGGCGAAACATGGCTAAATGACTATATAAAGAATATTTCCCTTATTGTCTTTATATATATATATATATATATATATATATATATATATATATATAATAGGAAAATATTCTTTACCCTCGCATCTTATCCTCTGTAAGGCTTCAATTTTGTATTTATAAAAAGAAGTAAATACATTTTCAAAATTAAGAACACTCATTAATATTCTTCAGATTAACTGTGAGAATCAAGTTAGACTATGGAAGATGCTAAGTGATG
The DNA here is from genome assembly GCA_903632075.3 of Acanthosepion pharaonis. Lineage (NCBI taxonomy): Eukaryota > Metazoa > Mollusca > Cephalopoda > Sepiida > Sepiidae > Acanthosepion > Acanthosepion pharaonis. The sequence continues at coordinate 1,198,598 of CAHIKZ030004860.1, read as the reverse complement.
TAATGTAATGCCTCATAGACAGAACTGTGTTAATGTTGCTGGTTAATTTTCTAATTATTTGTTTATATATATATATATATTTATTTTGTATTATTAATATAATTATTATTTTATTTTTATTTGATAAATTCATTATCTATGAATTTATTTTAAATAATAGAACATTTTTATTTAAATGTTTTCTTCTAATTCTAAACAAATATATGGTCATATATGTTGGATTGGGGAAGGAGTATATGTTTTTGGAAAAAAATTAAATTGTTTCAAGGTCCGACATCGACACTCTCAAGAATTTTCCACAAGTTATTATCTTTTAATAAGTGTGATATTCTTTAGATCGAAAATATAATTGGACATATTTCTAATTCAAATACAAATTTTATAAATCCTTATGTATAAGATCCATTTTGTGTACATAGATACAAGTTTAAAAAAAATCTGAAAGTTTCCCCAATATATTTAAGGAGAAGTTGTGACAGTTTATTTCATATATACCTGCGTCAGAACTATTATGCTTATGGATATTTCTAGTTCTGATAATATCCATAATAGTTTAGGATGTAGTTAGAATAATTTTGATTTTATTAAGATTGGATAAATTGTTTTGAACAGTAGTTGTTAAGGAGTTAGTAGAAAATACTGTATGCAAGTTTTTATATAGTTTAGTGTTAATTAAGTCATTATCTTTTTTGCGGCTGTATATTTTGTATGCTTTTCACTTAGCGTTGAGGATGAATTAATAAAGATATTGAAGGTTTCTGAAATTGTTTTCTATGTATACTTGTTCTTCAGGTAAATATTCGTGGTTGCAGATTCTCAATGCTCTTAAATAATATCCTATAATTATTCCAGATTTTATTCTGTTTCAGTGGTGAGAATAGAAATTAATAAGGTCATTCTTGTCGGTTGATTTTCTGTAAACATTGAAGGTAATTATTAGTTCTCTGTAGCATGATATTAGGAAGGACAATGTGTTCCTATTTTCAATCTCAAAAGTGAAATCTATTGTGGGTTCAACGCTATTAATTTTGTTCGGATAAAATTGTAAAATATTGATATATTATTAGAATATCATCTATGAATTTAAAATAAGAAGAATTAGATACATAGATGATAGGTACACATTCAAGTTTACAGTGGCTGGTATTCCCAGGCTGTCAGTTATCTAGGTACTGACCAGGCTTGACTTTGCTTAACCTCGACGATCGTACGGGGACCGTTGTTTCAACGTGATATGGTCGTAAGTTAAAACTGCTATAAGGACAATAAGATATGGAAACCTTTTAGAGTAGAATAATATTTCGTTTTTCCTAAAAAATACCCTGAAAAATGTGTATTTTTCAAGGCGAATGTATGGCAGCACCTAGGCTCAAGTAAGCTTGGACGGCCAGTCACCTAATTAACTTGAATTTGTATGTTGAGTCATTACATTTATTATTAGCTATCTATCTAATTCAGCTTTTATATGATATAACCTCAGTACTTAGCTATTACAAGTATTTCCAAGACTATAAACCTTCCTGGAGCCGAGCCACAAACTTAAATATGCTGTGTTTACTAGCAGCATCAGGAGCCTTTCTGCTCTTGACTAGTATGTCATTGTCATACAAACAAAATCGGACGAGTGATTAATGTAGACAATATGGGGCACCAGTATGTGAGGGACGCATGGTGAATGTGTTGTTGTATGAGAAAGAATTTTTTCTTAGAAATTTCTTTCTAATATTAGGGTGCGTCTTCGAGGCCGTGGTGTCTTGTAAGCCGAAAAATACAGAAATATTAAATTTACCACTTCACACTTTATTAAATTTAATTTTTAGTTTTAAAATAAAATTCAAATATTGAAATGTCGCACGGGTCGAAGTCATGAAAAATTTTTATGAATCACCCTTTTAATATGTTTAAAATTATGTATTAAAATGTTAATATATATTGAAATTATGAACCTCAACCTGGATAATAACGCTGAACACCATTTTAGCCTGTGGACGATAGTTTGAGAATGTCTTTTCGTTTGATAGGCGGTCCACTTCCACCACTTGTGCAGCCGCAGCTTAGTAAGGTATTATCAATTTGTTCAAGAGTATATATGAAATATCATTAGAGTAAGCATTCAGTCTTTGATATTTCTGTTTCTTTAGTTTTCCCATCAATTTTCACCAATATCAGAACCAAACGTTTTCATCAAATCTAATAATAGATTAAGACCACACTGCACCTAGAAGAGATTCACCCCGCATAAAGTTTAGATATGAATGAAATAAATTCCAGCTAGAAATTCAGAATCTGACAAAGCACTATCAATCCAGAATACTGTCTTTGTGAGCCTATTTGATACAACAAATAGAGACGACAGAAGAATTTTCTTCAGTAGGAACACACAACTTGAAACGACTACAGACCTTCGTACGTAAGATTCTTCGCTTCATCATATTGAGCTCGGCCACAAGAATTCTTTCTTCGAGACTACTGGTCTGAATGAATAGTTTCTGACTACAAGACAACAATTAATTAAGGCATTACGAATAAGACATTTTTGAAAGTAGCATCCATTCAAAGAAATCTTAACTTTTGCTTCTATAACACACATTCTACAAGAGGAACTTCCATAAGGATTCATAGAGTTATATTTATATTATCAACAGACTAGCTGAGGTACCTGGTATTACCCGGGTGTACATGGCAGCAATTGTACAACCTCACCCCCTGTCTAGAAATCTCTACCCACGTCCTCGTTTGCATGCATCATCTGTTGGTATACTAAGTTAATACCCTCCTCATCTTATTTTACGGTATGTTCTTCGCAAGTGTTTGATTGTTATTAATAAAGGATTTCCATAGATAAAACCTTCTTGTGTGGTCATTGCCCGGGGTTAAATTGTTTCAATGTTTTAAATATTCAGTAAATTTCCTATGGCCGTAATATCTTTCAAATAGTATGGCATTGTTCACAAATCTAATAATCAAAGAAAAACAGTGATGAAGCGTCAAAGCTTGATTCAACTAAAAGTGCAAACACATGACGGCTCCACTCTCCTCCGCGCCTTTACTCTAAAGCTGGGGTTAATAAGAGGTTCTTTGTGGATTTTTCCCTGTTAACGCTTCAATAATCCTTTTCAAACAATCTTTGCATCAAAGGTTGTTCGAATGCCAATTTAGAATGGAATCATATGAAGAAACTATTGACTAAATGGCAAAAGCCGATTTTGGACCTAGTTTGTTGCAGATTTCGCCCATTTAACTAAAATAACCTCACCAGACATTCGCACAAGACAATTTGAGTGACATATTTAATTTATATGGCAAATTTGGAAAGCAGCGGATGAAAAACCAAAGAGTTATCGCAAATAAACGGGGAAGCGAACAGAACTAAAACCAAACTGTCTTATTCCTTACATGGTAGCAACTTTTTTTTGCGACATATTTGAAGAAAATCGGATAAAAAATGTGGGAGTTATTCAAGTTTTTATTTTTAGTATGAAAAAATCCGAAATTTTACAGCTTTTTGCAATTTCTTTGTGTAAATCCACTTTCGTAGGAAAAGTATCAAGCTCTCTACATAAACCTCATAACATGAGCTTTGTTTTGCATTAAGTGCAAAGAACATCAGCTCATCCAGTAAAAATTTTGTTCGCGAGTAATTTTCCCTTGGTTTTTGCAAATAGTCGTACCCATCTTCAGTTTAATCAATTTTTCTGCAAAACACGAGGCACCTGGTAATTGAAAAGTTGATGTTGACCTAATTTTCTAAATTTAAAACGTGTGTGTATCATTTAATCGAAATCGGTCGAGAAATGTGGACGTGCATAAATAGCATACACGCACAAAGACAGACACACATTGACATCTTCTATTTTATCGATATAGATAATTTACACATTTTCTAGACTTCAAAGTAATTTTCCACACCTTGTAACCTTGTTTAATATTCCTGTATAAATTTGTTGTTATTTGTTACGCTAAACTTGAATTCTTTCTGTTTGACCTTGCTTCTAATTCTTACACATTGGGCCTGCTTTATCTGTCCCTTGATGAAATAGTTCGAGTTTGAATTCCAGTCGACTTACGCGCGAATACCCTTGGAAAAGTTATGAATCTAGATCTTAAATAGTAAATTAAATTGTATATGAAAAATCATTGTTACTACCACAAAATCGTTTATGCAATATTCACTTGAAAAAAAATGAATTATTATTAAAATAATTCACAATGGTGGATAAGCCGTAAAAATCGAATTAGATCAATCAATCAATTCGTCCCATATCCACTAAGTCGTAAACCAAGGTCGTTGGTCCGTTTGCAAGAGGACACTGGTGTACATACCGCTACACTTTTTCTTAATTTGTATCTACTTTCATCATCTTTCTTTTTCCTTTTTGATAGTTTCTTCATTGTGTTCTTTATCAGAAAAAAAGTGCTATTTTTTTAGGCAATTTTTATAACAGAAATTTTATAAAGTATGTAATTTGGAACCATGAAAGTAAGATAAAAAAAAACTGCCAGTGGCTTTCTTTGCTAGAAACGCATCGTCACATCACGTCACGTCACGACTCCCGTATGAATGTCTTAGGAGCACTACATGTACTGCAACCGTAGAGGGTGTGTCTAGGGCAAGATTATATTACAGAGACAATCCCTATTCAGGCTGTTTCTGAATTTAGTTTAGGTAGGTGGAGTAGAGGTAATAATTTTCCTTAAAGTGTGTAAAATTATCCAGACTTTTGTTTTTTTCCTTCTGCATCTTCAGTATCAGGTTTTAAACAGAAACGATAGCTGGAACACAATCCTTTTCTCCACACTAAAGTTCATTCAACACAAGGCCCAAGAGCCACTTAAATAGCTACATTTAAAATGGTTATAATAGATGTGCTGTTTGATATGAAAGGAGGGGGAGGAGGCGGTATGAAATGAAGATTACGAGGTTAAGGAAGATAGATAACGATTGACCTTTGACTTGAAGAGGTCAAAATTATAGTTTTCAGGGGAACAACCACGTGGAAGTCTTTCATACAGTAGCAGTTCTTTAGAAAAAGCTGTCTGTCTATATTTATGAAATAAGGTATTGTGACTATTTACACTATTGACATATTTTCCACGTTTCGGCCGTTGCAAGCTTCGGCTTTCTTCAAGTGATATACGTTGGAATTCCGGACCGAACCCTTTATTTCGTCCACGGGTGTAGATTGTTCTAATTCCACATGCCATGCCCTCTTTTGGATATCTCAGTATCAGTTAGTTCCCTTTAGTAACTCAACTTTCCAAGGCCAGGTATTGAACTCACAACTCTTTGGGTCAAGTCAAGTAACTTTTTGGTTTACTCAACCAACGCTTTTATCCACTGGACCATATGTCCCCAAGGTAAATACCGGGCCAAAGCAGAGGGAACAAAAACTTGGAGAGTTGACTTACTAAAGGGAATTAATTGAAACTGAGATATTCAAAAAGGCATGGCACGTGGAACTAGAACAATATACTAAATATGAATAACCTGACTTGTTTGAAAATATACTTTGACAAAAACCCTACTTCGCGGTTCTTTAATTTTATAGGACTTCATGGTAAATAATATATTTTAAAAAACTTTCTTTTTTACTTTTCAACGGCGAAGAATACATTCTTAGGATTTCTTACTCTTGAGCATGCAACATACAACTAGCCATGTGTAAATATTTCTTTCTGGAGCTAAATTCCAACTTTTGGAAGTGTTTGACCTTGTGATTTGTTTATAGTTCGCGCAAGCGCAGGACAAACTAGAAACTGGATTTTTGTATATGTAAAAATTTAAAGAAAAGATGACTTTTAAAGATAAATAAAGAGAATTTGTTATGTTAATCATTAAATTGTTTTTAAAATAATGGGAGTATTTTACTTGCATTATTTACACTATTCGGACTGTTATCATTTGCCATATTCACAACTTTTCAGCCGTTGTACGCTCCGGTCTTCTTCAGGTGATAAAGGAACCATTTATTTCGACCACTAGGGTAGATTGTTCTACGTGCCAAGCCTCTTCCGGATGTTTCAGTATTTCCCTTTAACTCAAATCTCCAAGTTTTGGATCACCACTGCAGTAGCCTGGTTTTGAACTCGCAACTATGTGGGTTGTGACTGTCGTAGTAGTTGTGGTAGTCACTGGATCTAACCAACGTCTTTATCCACTGAGGACATCTGTTTATAAATTTTTGGGACTTATAAGCCTTATGTCTCAGCATACATTTATTACCAGTGCTCATATTGCAATTTTTTTTCAGTTATTATTATTTCATGTTTTACAAGTCACTTTTTTTAATATTGCAATTTTGCAGTTATTCATTTCTTTTCTCTAGCACTCCTTATTACTGGTTCCCATATTGTATTCATTTCTATGTTTGGTTGATTCAGGAGATTTTGTGGCCTAGCATATGTGCTGATTCATTAAGTTTACGAATTTTCCAATAGTGTTCTTTGTCTATTATTTCAACCTTATCCCGTTAGGGGCGGTGATCTCCCCTTTTCCTTCCATATGTGGTCTGCTACACCTGATTTTTCTATTTCCCCTCGTGTTACCCCTTTACGATGTAGTCTTACTTTAAGGGGGCGGCCTGTTTCTTCTTTGTATTCCTTACTACAGTCGCACGGGATAGTGTACATACAGTCCTTAGTCATGTTCTCCTCTATGAGGGATCTTACTCGGAAGCGTTGTCTGCGAAGTGTTGAGCCATTTTCGAAGGTTGTAATGATGTTATATGGACCATAGATCTTTCGTATTTTCTCCGATAATCCCTTCACATTAGGTAGGCAGACTGAAGAAAGTAATGTAATAAATTCCAGCTAGAAATTCAGAATCTGACAAAGCACTATCAATCCAGAATACTGTCTTTGTGAGCCTATTTGATACAACAAATAGAGACGACAGAAGAATTTTCTTCAGTAGGAACACACAACTTGAAACGACTACAGACCTTCGTACGTAAGATTCTTCGCTTCATCATATTGAGCTCGGCCACAAGAATTCTTTCTTCGAGACTACTGGTCTGAATGAATAGTTTCTGACTACAAGACAACAATTAATTAAGGCATTACGAATAAGACATTTTTGAAAGTAGCATCCATTCAAAGAAATCTTAACTTTTGCTTCTATAACACACATTCTACAAGAGGAACTTCCATAAGGATTCATAGAGTTATATTTATATTATCAACAGACTAGCCGAGGTACCTGGTATTACCCGGGTGTACATGGCAGCAATTGTATAACGTCACCCCCTGTCTAGATATCTCTATCTACGTCCTCGTTTGAATGCATCATCCGTTGGTATACTAAATTAATACCCACCTCATCTTATTTTACGGTATGTTCTTCGCAAGTGTTTGATTGTTATTAACAAAGGAATTCCATAGACAAAACCTCCTTGTGTGGTCATTGCCCGGGGTTAAATTGTTTCAATGTTTTAAATATTCAGTAAATTTCCTATGGCCGTAATATCTTTCAAATAGTATGGCATTGTTCACAAATCTAATAATCAAACAAAAACAGTGATGAAGCGTCAAAGCTTGATTCAACTGAAAGTGCAAACACATGAAGGATCTACTCTCCTCCGCGCCTTTACTCTAAAGCTGGGGTTAATAACAGGTTCTTCGTGGATTATTCCCTGTTAACGCTTCAATAATCCTTTTCAAACAATCTTTGCATCAAAGGTTGTTCGAATGCCAATTTAGAATGGAATCATGTGAAGAAACTATTGACTAAATGGCAAAAGCCGATTTTGGACCTAGTTTGTTGCAGATTTCGCCCATTTAACTAAAATAACCTCACCAGACATTCGCGCAAGACAATTTGAGTGACATATTTAATTTATATGGCAAATTTGGAAAGCAGCGGATGAAAAACCAAAGAGTTATCGAAAATAAACGGGGAAGCGAACAGAACTAAAACCAAACTGTCTTATTCCTTACATGGTAGCAACTTTTTTTTGCGACATATTTGAAGAAAATCGGATAAAAAATGTGGGAGTTATTCAAGTTTTTATTTTTAGTATGAAAAAATCCGAAATTTTACAGCTTTTTGCAATTTCTTTGTGTAAATCCACTTTCGTAGGAAAAGTATCAAGCTCTCTACATAAACCTCATAACATGAGCTTTGTTTTGCATTAAGTGCAAAGAACATCAGCTCATCCAGTAAAAATTTTGTTCGCGAGTAATTTTCCCTTGGTTTTTGCAAATAGTCGTACCCATCTTCAGTTTAATCAAATTTTCTGCCAAACGCGAGACACCTGGTAATTGAAAAGTTGGTGTTGATCTAATTTTCTAAATTTGAAACATGTGTGTACCATTTAATCGAAATCGGTCGAGAAATGTGGACGTGCATAAATAACATACACACACAAAGACAGACACACATTGACATCTATTTTATCGATATAGATAATTTACACATTTTCTAGACTTCAAAGTAATTTTCCACACCTTGTAACCTTGTTTAATATTCCTGTATAAATTTGTTGTTATTTGTTACGCTAAACTTGAATTCTTTCTGTTTGACCTTGCTTCTAATTCTTACACATTGGGCCTGCTTTATCTGTCCCTTGATGAAATAGTTCGAGTTTGAATTCTAGTCGACTTACGCGCGAATACCCTTGGAAAAGTTATGAATCTAGATCTTAAATAGTAAATTAAATTGTATATGAAAAATCATTGTTACTACCACAAAATCGTTTATGCAATATTCACTTCACGCATCCTAATAAAACTAACTGTACTCCTCCCCACTTACCTGTTTGCACTTCTCTCCAAGATTTAGTTTCGATCGGTCAATGTATGGCTATTTTAGAGGGTGTGACGGACGGACTAAAGGAAGTCGCGCTATTTTATATATAGATGTCAAGGGAAGTTTAGCATTATTTCATTTTGTTCTAAAATTGAACGATACAATTGATTTATGTGATATTCCTGTTGTATTAGGAGTTCATGCCACAACTAAATATTCGTTTGTACCACAGCGAAAGAATATCAGCGTGTGACAAGAATACATTTTAGCAATTTCGGTGTGTTTCCTCCCTTACATGCTGTTATCAATAAACATATTCTGTAAGTGCATAATATTTTGTCTTACATTACGTACATATTTCGTCCTGGATTTGACGATAAACTACAATCGGCAGCAAGATCGGGAGGTTTTGAGAAGCGTGGAAACACTTCTTAATTACTGTTTGTTTACAGTTAGATTTGTTATTCTAAGATTACCATAAGTTTTTTAGATTAAAACGTGGCAAAATTTATCCATAATCCCTAGCAAAAATCGGGTTTGATTAGATTGAATTTACCAAAATTCAGACGAGATGGTGTCGGTCTAGAAAATCTGAATTTAAATGCAGATTTTCTAGGCCAAAAAGTGAGGGATCATTTTATTTTTCTTCTGGTTTGTTATTCTTAGATCACCATAAAAATTATTTATTTTTAGGGTCTCAGTTATGGGCAAATAGTTAAACCCCAAACTGGGTTTAAAACATTATGAAAGTATAAAAATACCTTTTTTATAATAAAAATACCGACAATACAATTTCATGGTTGCAAAATAACCAGCAATACCTTTTTGTAAAAAAACAATTACCAGCAATACATTTTTGTAAAAGAAATTACTAATGATCACAAGAAAATTAAATTAAACAGAAAAAATCAGGTGAGGACAGAGGAATGTGAAAAAATGTGATCTTAAAGATCTTATTTTTTCTTGGATTTGATTTTGTTATAGTGGAACACACCCATTCTATAGTTAATAGACTCTCCCACCTATAATAAGTAGGAGTATTAAGAGTAACGGGGAGTCGCTCAGTGGGTCGGTCTGAGTTCAGTCTGAAGTCGGACGACCGGCTGATCGGTTGAACTCTCTGCCTTCGGGCGGGGAGGAACCCGAACGAGGCTACGCCGAAGGGCGGAGTCTCTTTCGGGGAGGTAAACCGACGCTGAACCCGTTTATACGGGTTTTAAAAGGGCATATTTTTGGCCGAGCCCACCGGCTCGGAGATCCCACGGGCTCGGAGATCCCACGGGCTCGGAGATCCCACGTTAAACTGGCCTTGTGCCACATGATGCCCTCGTGGAGGGGTGACTGAATATCGCTCAGTGGGTCGGTCAGTCAGTCGATGCCGGACGACCGTTAGTTGAATACTAAAGTATCAGCGACCGAAACTAGATTACTCTGCGTCATTACCTGTTATATGAAGTTCCTAACGTTTTGTACGTCGAAACTATTTTAGGACCGACTTAGTACAAATACAAGCCTCCACTGTGAAACCACTCCATAACAGATTTGCAGAGTGTACACTTGCATTGTCATGCTGGATAATAGTATACTTTCGGTTTACCAAATGGGCGAGTCTATTGTTTCGGGCAGATTTGTTAACGGCCAAACCACCAAAGCTGGAGAGATCAGCGCAGGCGTTTCCCGAGGCTGGCTTCTCAGTTCAACTCTATATAAATGAACTGCTTGAGTATACTCAGATCTTTTGTGAATATCTATACTGATGATAGAAATGTATATGGGCTCACCTACATGACCAAAGCCTGACAGCTGTTCTCTCCTCTGGCCTAGCATAGTAGGGGAAAAACTGTCTGGTCACATTCAGTGCTTCAAAAACCTAACTAGTGATGTTCCATAATCATCGAAAAGACCCTGGATTTCATCTCTCACGATGAACGGGTGTTATCTCAGGGAGACCCATGCATTGAATCCCTGTTAGGACTTAGGCTCATACCAGAACTAAACTCGAACTCATACACACGACCCGTCGAAGAAGTTACTAGAAAAGAAGGTCGGTTCCCTGTACCGGTCCAGTTAGTAACTGATTTATCATCCTTTACTAATACAAGAACTAGATGCCGAACTGTACGAGAGCGCCTCCCTGCTCCTGCTTAGTCTCATGCTTTCCACTGACCTGAGGTGGAACAACTACATTGAATCAATAGCTTCATCTACCGTTAAGAAAGTTGGTTCTCTGTGTCGCGTCAGAAGGTTTTTCTCGCCTGAGTCCATCCTTCAAATCTACAGATCAACCATTCGTCCTTACATTGAATACTGCTGACATATATGGTCTGGTGACCCCGCTTTTCATCACGAGGTCTTCAACAAAATCCAGAGGGATATGCAATGTGATAGGTCCTGATCTGGCATCTCGTCTACAGGCAATTTATCACAGACGTGCTGTGGCTTCACTCTGCCTTTTTTACAAATATTTTCATGGCAACTGCTCTGACGACCTACTTTCACTGGTACCCCAACTGCATGAATTTAAGCGTGCTACTAGGTTGGCATTTCGGTCCCACCCTTTCACTGGTGAAACAGTTAAATGTCACCACCTCTTCTACTCCAACAGCTTCTTATCTTGTACTTCCCTTCAGTGGACCCCCCCCTTCGTCTTACTTGCTTCCCTGATAGCTATAATCTTCAAATATTCAAATGTAATGTCAACGACAATTTCTGATGCCTTCTCTTTTTCCTTTCCTTAAACACGTCTATTTAATCTTGTTCTCAATCCTCTGTAACCCCTTGCGTGCTAGTGGTACTCCCGACTTGCTTAAGTTAAATACTTAATAAAAAAAGCCGAATGTTGAGTACTACTGCCATATATCGGATGTCTTTAGTTTCCAATCTCGGTAGAGCCCAAACACGTCTCCATGACCTTGTGGGTGATGAATTATTTTTCTCCTTACAACTACTTTCCCACAGACGAAACGTCGCAAGCCTCACTCTGCCCTGTCGCGATTTTCATGGGAAGTGTTCAGATGAACTATATTCTTTAGTTCCCCCAGTTCTGACTTTCACGGCTAAGACCTCCACCCCCATATTATGCATATTGTAGCGAACCAACTTCATTCGCTTCATACTCCATTGGTGAGGTGTAAGCTTCACTCGAACAGCTTCTTTCCAATATACCACTGCTTTGTAGAACCGATCCGCAAGGGGACACTTCATCACAGTCTTAACCTGATCAAGTCTAGGGGTATCTTTCCCACATATCCCCATAAACTTTCTTTTTTACTCTGTAACACTCTACCTCGATTGGCTCTTGGGCCTTGTACAGGGGGAACATTGTTGTAAAAAAATAATTACCCAATTTAGTACATTTCCCAATTGTATTAATGCCAAGTAGTCTCAGCAGAAATTCGAAATTTATTTGCTCATTTCAAGTCTAGGGTTAAGCATTATCTTAACCGTGCCTCTTACTCTGTAACCCTCTACCTCGAGTGGCTCTTAGACCTTGTACAACGTGAAAATCATACTAAAAAAGAAAGATTGAAACAGATATAATATTGATAGATTTTATTTCTTTATCTATTTTTTGAGTTGGTCATTCATTTTGCTATCCAGGTCTTATTTATTTGCGATAAAAGATTTTTATACATTTGTGCCCTCGAAATGGCAGTTCTCATTTGCTTTACACTACACTTACTAGAAGAAGGAAATTACTGGAAAGTAATTGAAACTCACCTGAAGCGAGCTGAATGTGTAATGCTCCTCATGCCAATGACACTTCCACCGAGCTTCACTACGGCATATGACATCACTGAATTTGATGTGTTCCTCTCGAATTTTAAACTGGGGTCATCAGGAGAGAATGTGCACCGTTTCGGAGCCTTCCTCTCAACGGTTTCAGTTGCACCCCCCTCACTGATGTGAGGCCCCATTATAACAATATACAAATGTTGTAGATAAACTAGTTCAAATATGTAACGGCGAAATTAAATCTACGAAAATTCCGAAAAACGTCAAATCTCGCGTTCTGAGAATGTAACGTGAACCTCATTACGCATTCACGATTAGTCATGTCATGCCGTCATGTTCGCTGAAACACTCCACGGAGTATTTCTTTTTTTCCATATCCACATAGAACTATTTTCTGTTACTTCTATTAGGCGTTTTATACTTTTGGCCCTTGTCGTATGTCCAGAAATTGCTGTCGCTTTCTGTCTGCAATCCGTCTAGTCTCGCCGAAGCCTAGAAGAGCAGTCGCCTCCCACGTCCACTCGCCGGGTTTTTAATCGGTAGCGTGGTTCTCTTATGCAAATAAGTCTGCTGAATAAAAATGGCAGTAGGCGCACGCGCGACCGACTCTCAGAGAATGGTTCGACACGCGAGGCAGCGAATTCGCTTTGCTCCTGGTAAGTCACTGTCGCTTTTATTACAGCCCTATTACGCCCTTTGATTCCAATTTGGCCCAGAAATTGGTACAGAGTGCCTGAAACGAAACCCCTTGCTCCAATTCCCGCTGCTCCAACAATTGCATTATACCCCTCCTTTATTAGCTCTGACTTTAGATTTTCATATTTATTAGTTTTATAATCGTGGCTTTGTTCCATTCGGCATTCATATGGTATTGTTAATTCAACCAGAATGATTTTATGGTTCACCCTTGACAGAAGAACAATATCTGGTCGCAGACCTTTACTTGATATTATTTTGGGGTAATCATTACGCCAACCAGGAAGGTCAGCAGATACCTCCCAGATGCCACCAGAACTAAGGAGATTTTTTCCGGGTATAGCATGACATTTGCTTGTTTGCTTAGAGCCGACATATATTTTCCTTCTGCAACAAATTCCTGGGCTGAATTAGATGACTCAGACTTCATATATTTCTTTATAATTTTGACCAGCTCATCCAAAACACTATTGTGCCTCCATGTATATTTGCCATTGACAAGGGCTGTTTTACAAGAACTAAGAACATGTTCTAATGGTTGTGGCTTTTCCTTACACAGGGGACAAGTGGTATCACACTCTTTCTTCCATTTAACAAGATTGTTCTTAGATGGTAGCAGGTCATACGTGGAACGTATTAAATAACTCAACCTAAGTGGAGCCATCTGCCAAATGTCCTTCCACGTAATAGATTTCTGAAGAGCCTCCTCCCAGTTTGTCCATTGACCTTGTTGGGATTGTTGTACTCCTTTTACGAGTCTTTTTTTATCTTCTTCTTTCATCACATTCTGGATGACCATCTCACGGCGATCTTTACCAGAAGATTTCGACCACCATTGCCTTTCATTTAGTCCTAACTCTTGTTTCCCTGCTTGAGTGTATCCAATGACTTCATTGAAAGCTAGATTGTCTTTAGCACTTGTTATCGTCTCTCTGACCTTCCTCTTTCTCCCTGTTTTTAACGTAGGCTTTAAAGCTTTTATTGCTTTATCCTTGGAGTCATCCAACATAATTTGAAGTCTAATTTTTCCGGATTTATACTCTTCCAAAATCGATTTAAATGGCAACTTAAGATTTGCTTGTCTGCAGTACAATGCGATATCAGACAAACCTGGAGGCAAACCCAACCATTTTCGGATATATTTGTTTATTTTCATTTCCATTGACTCAATTGTACTCATTCCAAATTCGTACACAAGTATGGGCCATAGTAGCTTTGGAATGAGCACATGCTCTAAGCACCATACCTTGTATTTTCCTTTTAGAGGACAAAGATCTATCTTATGGAGATCTTCTTGTAATGACCTGGATGTTCCTTTTAGTTTGTTGGTATCATTTAAGGATTGATCGTACCACCGACCTAAACTTTTCACTGATTTTTCTGATACAGTAGGGATTCTTTGGCCACCTACTACAAAATTTATGTTTTTATTCAACTTTCCTTTCCTAAGAGAAAGACTTCTGGATTTGTTTGGTTTAAATTTCATTCTACACCAACTTATCAGGTCGTCCATCAAGCTTAATATCTTGCGAGTTGAACTTACTTTGGATGAGAGGATTGTAGTGTCATCCATGAACGCTTTCACTGGTTGCATTTGACAACCTCCACCAAGCTCAACAACATCAGCCTCGTTGTTTGTCGCTTTGAGAATCAGTTGCATTGCTAGAACGAAAAGTATTGGTGACACTGTACATCCCATCGCAATTCCAACTTCAAGTCTGTTCCACTTAGTCGTAAAGTCTTTTGTAGTGAAACGCTTGAGGAAACCATCAAAATAAGTTCCTAGCATAATAGATGTTTCCTCAGGAATATGGTACATTTGTAATAATAATTGTATTATTTGGTGAGGTACTGATCCGTAGGCATTAGCGAAATCCAACCAAATGACGTCCAAATCTTTCCTTTTAATTTTTGCTTCTTGAATGGCCTCCCAGATCATGTTTCCATGCTCTAAGCAACCAGCTATTCTTGGAACACCACCCTTCAGTACTGACGTATCGATATACTCATTATCGAGAAGGTATTTGGTCAACCTCGATGCCAAAACTGCTAAAAATATCTTTCCTTCTACATTGAGAAGCGAAATTGGCCGAAATTGACTGATGTCCTTGGAATTCTTTTCTTTGGGTATGTACACCCCTTCCGCTATCATCCACTGTTGGCTGATATGGTAATTTTTCCATGCTAATTTTAAGTTAGTATGTAACAATTTAAGAAGAGTAGGACATTTTTTGTACAGAAGGAAAGGTATTCCGTTAGGGCCAGATGCAGATTTATTCCTACTTTTGTCGACTATGCGTTTTATTTCTTCGCGTGTGGGCGGTTTCATATCAAACTTCACTTTAGGAATGGCTGGCCAAAATAGGTTGCTATTATGATCTAGAGGAATATGTCGTATAGGATCAGAGTACATACCTCTTAAATGTTCCTCTAGAACATTTTCCTCTATTTTAAGTACACCTGATCTTGGTTGATCAAATATATTCCTCGCATATTTGTAAGGTTCCTGGAAGAAACGCTCTTGGTCTTTCCTTCGTTTCACTCGTCTCTTTCTCAAATTTTCAGCTCTGCTAAGAGCGTTGTGTTTCTCTTTAAGGTCCTGCCAGATTTTAAGCAAGCCTTCTTTCTCGTCAAAATTTGCGAAACGGATTTCGCATTTTAGATTTCTTTTTTTGTTTCTCAAATCTTGCATTAACCGTTGACGCCTGTTCTTTTTGGGTGGTGGCTTATCATTTTCCTCTTTCCCGCCGTAGATTTCCTAACAAACCCTGTAGATTATTTTACTACTTTCGTTCAAAAGTTCGTGATATTTCTTTCTTCCCAGCTCTTTACGTAATGTCTTGTTAATGATGTTGTCTAGCATACATCACGCTTCCGAGTTCGATGCTGGTGGAAATTTGATTCTTGGCAGTTTGGGTTGCGTCCCATCCTTTGATTCAACAGCTTGGATATCCTCAGCACTGTGGTATGCATCCTGGCATTGGTTTTCCGACGTCTTATCTGTGTTGACAGAGCGCTGCTCCTGAACCGTTTTCAGAGAAGCACAACCTATTTTTGTAAGGTGAATCTTCGTTCCTTTTTGGGACCTGAATTTCCGACCACAAACACATGGGAAGTCCGTGCACTTTTCTAAATTTATGGTTTGTTTTTCATTGCGTGGTCGTTGCCGATTATTCCGTTTGGATTCATCATCCTCCCTCCCTTTCGGTGAATCCTGAGGGCATTTCCTTTTATATTCCTTTTTAGCAATACTTTAATGATCTCTGGGTTGCTGACCCGGTGAGGTCATCTGGTCTTTCCCAGCGTCCCCTGTCTTTCCAAATATTCCAAATATTGCACACTTACTATATGTAAGTGTGCAATATTTGCGATACACGTCATGTGTACAGTATTATAATTGTAATTTGTGTATGTATATTTATAAAAGTTTATGTAAAAAAAAAATTACAACCCTATGCCCCTTACCAGTACCTAAGAGCGAAGACTTTAGTAACATGGCCATTTCTTGATAAGCCTTGTTTTTGAGCCTGTTTGTGACGACGCTGTGTCTGGCTCAGTGGATTAAATCGAATGTTTGGAAAAATAGGATTGAAGAGGTAAACTCGTCGATTGGATTATAAGAACGGATGTTCAAACCTGCGAAAATTTCGTGGATCTTCCGATGTTTATATAAACGAGGTCGGTCTGGCCGGTGAAAATGAATATTTGTTTATGATTTTTCAGTGGATTGTCAAGGCATGGGATCAAACACATTAATTTACATTATCATCTGAGAGCGAAAGACACATGACCAACCAAAAATTACGTACAACATTCAGTCAGTCAGTTATGGGCCATGCGTGATACACGTTTAGGTGATCATGTATCCTTCAATACATGACTGACGACGCAGATTTTTTCCCGCAGTAGGTTACCATTTCTTTTTGCGGTAGACTAGTTGACATCCAAGGCTATAGAACCCGGTCTTTCCTGCTATTTGCCCATAGCTGGATGGGGGAGAAGAAGAGAATTCATACCTTTCCCAAGGGTATTAGCACGTAAGTGAATATCAGTTCAGTTATGTGCCCTGCGTGATACACACTTAGGCGATCTTGTATCTTTCGATACATGAATGACGAGGCAGATTTTTTTTCCCGCAGTAGGTTTTACACCTTTCTTTTCTTTAAATTTATTGTAAATAAACCAATTCTTTTTGTTCAATTTCATAGTCAATGTCTTTTTTCTTGTGCGTCTAATGAACCAAGTATTGATTGATTAATTGATTCGCTTTCTACGGCTTATCTGTAACGGAAAAAAAAACTCAGTTTACACAT
Source organism: Acanthosepion pharaonis (assembly GCA_903632075.3). NCBI lineage: Eukaryota > Metazoa > Mollusca > Cephalopoda > Sepiida > Sepiidae > Acanthosepion > Acanthosepion pharaonis. The sequence continues at coordinate 1,181,108 of CAHIKZ030004860.1, read as the reverse complement.
AATTACAGATAACAAATTAAAGCCAATATATCACTTCCCAGAGACATTTTATGACTTAAAAATAAATCTTTGGTTATTTAATCAAACAAGCGTCCAAGTTTGTTTCTTCTTCTCTAACCATCATTCCACCTCTCGTATTCAAAGTCCGACCTCTGAGAATCAACAAATTTACCATTTGTTGGTTACTTAAAGCCAGGAAATATTTTTAGATTGTAAGGATTCTTTGGATATGATAATGATTTAGTTATACAAGTCTTACTAATTAATATATTACTGGACGGAAGAAGAGGATTCATAGCTTTCCCAACGGTATTTGCGCGTAAGGGAATATCACAAAGTCAACTGGAATTAGAATTCGGCTTATAGTGGCGTGGGACTTCGGGGTTATAACAGTTTGTTTACCCACGCCAAGAATGTTAATGGAGGTGGGTAATGACGAGAAAACACACGGGTACATTTTTAACAAAACACGATAAGGTGTAAGCGTGCACACACCTCAGTCAGTCGTCCAAGACTACCACACCGCGGCTGGTCGCTGATGTGATCGCTTCAATCCAGAGCTAACCTTATCCCCAAGTTATGATTGAAGTTTAATCATAAGGCAGCCAAGATCAAATCGTCGCAGGTATTTTCGTGTTGGGTTGGTCCTAGCAGAGCGATGACGCACAGGAAAAAAAAAATAACATTCAAATAAATTGAACAAAAGTAAATACAATACTGGTTTTAAAACAGTCTCCATACAATAATTGGTTTATATCAATTGTTTGCATGCAGTGACTTAACAGCCAAGCCCACATCTAAATCGGAAGTGATACTATCGTCGACCTGGTACAAATCTAGTTTGCTGTTTTCGTAAAGTTCGGCACAAGGCTAAAATTGGAGCTTTTCTTCGACAGGCAATCACGTGACCTCTCTTCTGCCTCGTCCCCGGTCCGTCTCTCTGATCGGGCTCTCTCTGGCGAATTCGCTCTCGCGCAGTCGACATTGCCAAAAACTAGCATGGAGGTATGGTGAGTTAGGGACATTTCGGTGAATCCCCTCCGGCTTACGTCATAACTTTGGGGAATTCCCTTTCCAGTATCTTCCATCAACCTTTTCAGTGAATGTGGGTGGCTTATCCACCTACCTCCTGTCTCGAATCAACCTCACATCGACCTTCAAGTCTGGGTCACTTTTCCATTTATTCAAACTGCTCAACATGCAATTCAAGCCTTTTATATGTGAATTTAATCTTCAATTTTTTCGCATGGGTATTAACTCTTCTTGTTTCCATGTCTCTCAGCACATAATACTTTCTTCTGTTTTAACAACACTTTCTTCCGTTTTACCACGGTAACGGCAAATAGTATAACAGGAATTTACGAATTTACACGCTTGAACTTGTGTCAGTAGTTCATTTCAGGAAAATAAATCACAAATTTTTAAATTCCTTAGTTTTAATGAATTATCATGAGGAGGAAATGTTCATACAACAGATTAAATCATCTGATACAAAATAATATTCAAATATTGTTTAAAACAAGTTCGTGTTTGACAAGGGTTATACGGTTTCATACACTCGAACGTAGATGAAGAGAGATAGTTTGAAATACTTAGCTTTCTTGGACTGAAATAAAGTTCTTTGAAATGCCAAACGATAAGGACGATATTATAATCAGTGAGTAATTTTGACACTGGTGAAAATTTGAACGCTGAACGTGTGAACAGAAATGAAATCGAACGATTTCACGTATTTACGCGATCTTCTCACAAATGTACCACAAGACCGGTTTAACGTGGGTCTTTCCGAGCCCGTAAATCCGGGTAAAAATTCCTCGTAGAAACTGTATATACGGAGTCGGTAGCTGGTTATCATCCCAGTCGAGACTCTGCCCTTTGGCATAGTCACGTCTGGGTTCCTCTCTGCCCGAATCCCGAGGTCGACTATCAGTGTATCTCAAACGGACGCTCTTTTCTTGTTTTAATGTTTTATATAAAAAAGGATTTCGCATCGGATCGCTATTTTCATTTCTTTCTTTTTCTAGGATCAACGGCTAATTCGCTTGAAAACAAAGCTTCATTGGTCCAAAGAAAATTTCACACAAGCTCGAGAATTTCTTTCCGTCTTTTTTCCTCAATTAGTCTTAATTTGAAGAGAGTGGGTAAAGGGAGTTATTATTATTTCGTATTCACCACAAGATCTCCAAAATGAATGAATTAATCTTTTTATTCTATTTCTATAGGATTTAATTCTCATATATTAAGCCCACATGTTTACTATTATATTGTCTTGAGTGTTCTTTACAGTTTTTATTGGATTAAATAAAATGAAAAAAGAAAAGTTTTATTTTAAAAAATCGAATTAAGAGTCCGATATTTAAAAATGAATTTGTACGTTTCAAATATTCAAATACGCGAAGATTGGTTGTATTTTATTTTTAGTTAACAAATCAAACTGCTTGTAATTCATACGAATATGACTATTAACAAGAGTATTTAGAAAGGCAATGAGTAATCATGAAAATTGGTCTTGCAACCTGCTTAATATTAAGGAAAAAAAAAACATTTTCTTGGGTGTTCAAACATCCTGTTTTAAAGCTTTAAAGAAAGTTACATGAGACATTTTTGCGCATGTGTATTGATGCAATATTTTCTTTATAGGAACTGCTGCCACCCTATTTCGAAGAATGGAATGAACTGGCATCGAAAATGACTGAATTAGTAAAAGTGAATGAGTTTCGCAAAAGAGTTGATAAGGTAAGTGGAACTACATGAATATTTGAGTTTCCATTGAAGTTATAATTCAAAGTCGTCAGCTCAAAGGTCATTACACGTGCATAATATGATCAGCAATCTCGCTGTTGTGGACGTATTTATACATCATTTCAAAACTTATCAGGTCATCCCATAAGTTCTGTCCGAATTTTGAATAAAGAAAACAAGTGACCAAATGTTACATTTAATTACAGATTCAATCAACTTCCTTCCATCTATTAACAAGCTTACTAATTCCATTACTGTAAAATTCTTTTGGCTTTGATTCGAAGAACTCACAAATGTCAGTTTTAACCTCTTCCTGTGTTACAATAGCTGTTTCTTCCAAATGATTCTGTCAGCTATGAAATAAATGGTAGTCTGAAGGAGCAAGATCGGGAGAATAAGGTGGATGAGGAATTTTCTCCCAACCATGTGATCTTTTGTGACGTGATTCTTGCTGTGTGGGGTCGCGCATTGTCCTGATGAAACATCACCTATTTTCGATTTACTAGAGCAGGTTTTTTTCCTCAAAGCTTGGTTCAAACGCTTTAATTGCTGACAATATATTTGAGCATTAATTATTGAATTAGGTGGTAAGATTTCAAAGTGGATTATTCCTTGTCGATCCCACCAGTTTGAAAGAAGAACCTTTTGCCTATGAAGTTCCTTCTCGGCTGTGGCTGGGATCCTTCCCTTTACCAAAAAACACTGTCTAGGACGCTTAACATTTCGATAAAAATATCCATTTTTCGTCGCCAGTCACAAGTCTATCCAAAAGATGAAACAAGTTGGCGAGAATGGAGAGAAGAGCAGATGTCAACTCGGGATTTGAGGTTGTCTACAGACAATTTATGAGGCACCCATTTTCCAAGTTTAGGAACTTTTCCAAGTTGCTGAAGATTGCTGATTCTTCAACTGATAAAGCAGGATTTTCTTCAAGGGCTGCTTCAAGAAGCTTTTCATCAAACTCAACTGGACGTCCGGTTCGATCTTCATCTTCAAGGGTGAAATCTCCACCTCTGAATTTTGCAAACCATCTTCTGCAAGTTCTTTCATTCACACTTTCCTCTCCATGAACTGAGTGAATGTTTCTAGCCGCTTCGGTCGCGGAGTTTCCTTTCTTGAACTCATAAAGCATTATGTGCCTCAAATGATTTTTGGGTACTTCCATGTTAGCAGGGTTTTAATCAAACAAAATTTAATTTTATTGTTCTTTGAAATAAAATTTGATCAGTTTAAATGCATCTAAACATAAAAATAATGTTCAGCTCCATTAGACATTATAAAATACTCTTTAAATTTCGTTCATTTTAACAAAAAGTTAAAATTCGGACAGGAATGGGATGACCTGATAGATTGTCTGTTGTCAACGTATATATACAATTGCATGATACCTCGAAATGTCGCTTCATAGCGTTTGTTTAATAAACATACGAGCACAGTACTAGTTCCAAATCAGAGTAGATATATAGTAGCGTACAATACGACATGATTTGTGATGTGTCTTATTGTTGTGTCAGCGGTGTCGTTAAGCTTAGTCTGTACAGACTATCTGATTGAAACCAAAATGGCGATGTCCTATGGGAAATGTTCGTCAGTGTCTTTATAGTCAATTATTTCTAGTGACTGGAAATTTTTTATTTCCCCCCAAACGGACTAGCACCCCCAGATAAGAATGCTATAACAATCTAGCGGGTTTAAAAATTAAATTATGATATTAAAGAAAAAAAAATCATTTCTGTATCAAGTTACAGTGCGTTGATCTATCAGCCTTATATTACAGGATAAACATCGCTAATCTGGTATCATCGAGATATTTTGTACACTGTCTGTTTACCGGATTACTGATTGTTATGTTATTTTTCTATTTTATTTCACTGCTTTATTTTTCTATTTCTTTCTTAATACCAGGAACTGTAGATGAACTGTTTGATTTAATCTGATTTGTTTTTTACGGCTTATCAACCCTTTGTGAGTTATTTAAAGCCGAAGCATATTTTGGATTGTATTAAGAATTCTTTTGTTGCTGTTGTTGTTCTGAGTGAATATTGCATTAATAGTTATTGAGAATAATAATGATTTTTCTAGTTAAAAAAATCCTACTGTTTAACCAATAGCTGGGGGCGAGATAGATTAATACCTTTGCCAAGGGTATTTGCGTAGAAATAAATGTAACGAACCCGACTGGAATTCGAACTCAGCACTCGGATTTCTCATTCCAAGAGCCTTTCTATAATGTCATCCGGACGTCCACTAATGCTTCGACAAGACATGCTTGTGCCAAGTTTTCAGTCGTTAATGTATAATATATAGTCTTCATACTTTATTGATTGGGGTCATGACTAAGGTTAAACGTTGACGATTCTCAAAACCTGTTGATGCGGCAATCAGAGCCACCAAATACGAGTGACAGGTCCATGCGTCGAGCCGAAAATTCTGAAAATGGTCTTGTGGAAATTAATGCCAGATTACTGTCTGGTGGGTGAGTTGCAATTTGTGCTCGTCAATGATCTGTGTTCAGTCTCATAATAAATCTTCCTACTCTATTGTACTTAGGCCATACACGTGACGTTCTTTATTGAAGGCCAAGTAATTGTGCAACTCACGCTCAGGACTAGACGATTATTTCAAATCTCGTCATTCCATTGGTGAGCGAAAAGTTTTAGTTTCGGTTTACGGTAGTTCTCTAGTGTCGTTGGCTTTAGAAATGTTTGCCTTTTACATTTAAATTAACTTTAGCTTATTTAATTTACATATGATATTTATTTATGTAATGTCCATCGAATTTGCTACATTATTATGTGTTTTTGTTGCAAAAACAAACATTTTCGCGCGAAATTCCCTAAAAGCAATATAATTTAGGAAACCTGGTTTCGTTAACGTGGAAGTTAATTTAACATTTTTCACTTAAAGTTAATTTTAAATTCTTCTTTATTCATAAAAGCAAATAAACTAATGATCAACTTTATTTTTTGCGTATCCTGTATTTCTGTTTTAGTTTATAACAAATGAAAAAGAGTATGCTGATTTTTACCAGGTTTCATATAGCGAAATGCAATATTTTAATTTTACTTAGATTAACTACGGACGTTTACTACTATAATACTTTATTTACTACAAAAATTTAATGATACTTATTACTCACGTTTACTATCCCTTTGTTATTTCACTAATCCAAATCTTTCCGCCATATTTTCGTTTACGACCTAGTAGTAGTAGTCTTACATTGTTTGAATTTTGAGATGAAGGATTTTCAATATTAGTTTATTTTACTTTATCATGTTGCTGACAATATTATAAGTCGAATATCCCCACCCCATGACCTTTGAAAAAAGAAACTTGACAGGGTTTGACTCCGCAAAGCATAAACCTAGGGGTTTTAATTTTTCTATTCTTTTATAAATATATATTTCTATGAATTTTTAAAGATCGGGCTAGGTAGGTGATGCTGCTCACCAGAATTTTTGTGTTATTTTCCTTTGGTTTATAATCCCTGTTTGCAATTCGAAGGCATTTTTTAAAATTATTTTTGTTATTTTATTTTTTTTTATATTTTTTTTATTCTTTCTCTTTATTTTTTTTTCATTTTTTATTTTTATTTTTTTTACAATGTTTCTTGTATCCCCAATTAGAAAAACAAACAAATTTTCCTTACAAAGTTCACTAAAAATGTAATTTAGGAATCTTGGTCATATATTTAATATTCTTCTCTATGAAATTTTTATTCATGAAAGTAATGATCACTAATGATCAAATTTATATATTTTTGCTTAATCTATATTTCTTTTTATAACAAATGAAAGAGGTTTATTGAATCTTTAGCACGCTTCTTATATCGAAATTTAATATTTTACTTTTACTTGATTTAAAGAAATTATTTATTAATCCTATTTTTTCTAGTCTCTTTTAAGAAAAAATGCAAAAGAGATAAATCGTGAAAAAGCTAAAGGGAGATAATTGCCAAAAGTTATTTCCCTTGGTTGTAACTATGAAATCTAAATAAATGTACATCATTTTCATCGACATAATTTATAACGAATAATACATATATTTTATAGCGTCGTATTGTAAAGAAAAGAAACAACTTTACTGAAATCCGAAGGGGTTTGAGAATAGCGAAAGGTAACAGTCAGAAACTAAAATGAACCGCGTTTAAAGAGAAAGGAAAATGTCGTTAGAAAATAAAGTGTGTTGAATTGTTCTGTAACCTTTAATTACTTATATGGTGGGGAATGCAGCAGAGTGTTGTGGTTGTATCGCCAACCATTAAGAATCTGATGGACAGAACTCGTGAACAACAAGGAAGTATAACAGAAACTAGTAACTCTATGGAATTAACACATTAATTCCATTTATATTTTACGCGCGCGCGAGTTTCCTCCCTTTCTTTCACACTCGTGCGTGTGTGCGCGCGGTTTTTACCCCTACCTTCCACTCACAGCTAGACATAGCAGTAACCTCGTTAGCTCCTACTGATGGACTCATAAGAGATTTTGAATTTTTCCCGCGCGTTTTTCGGCGTCTCAAAAACTGCTAGCGTTTGCAACCAGTTGCCTTCCGACTTTCGACCTGACTAGATGGGCAACTCATTTATTCCGTGCCCTTAACCCATATGCGGGCCGGAATATCTTATTTCAACAATGGCGACTTCACACTCTACCAAGATTTCTTCTCGTCTTGAAGCTGCCCGCAGGTCAGACCTTCCCCGTTTTCTACCAGAAGACGTTAGAGACACACGACACGGTCGTGAGCAAAAACTTCGTATTCAACTAATGGCTTATTTTTATCCCTCGTCAGTGAACCAATAAATACAGACAGGGATATCCTACTGACGAACAACTTGCTAATCGCAGGTCAGACCTCCTCCGTTTTCGACCAGAAGACGTTAGAGACACACGACACAGTCGTCGGCAGAAACTTCGTATTCAACAGGTGACTTACACTTACACCTCGTCAGTGAACCAATACATACAGACAGGGATAGTATTACCTTCGGACAAACCTTTTTCGTCTCCCTGGGCTCGCCGTAGACAACTCCACAAGACCATGACCGAACTTTGAGTCCCTACTTTGAACCTAAAACACAAAATCACATACACTCTCAAATCATTGGACTCTGAACCAGTACCTTAAAAATATGCATAACCTCACTTACAACGCCAAAAAAATCCACAGTGAGTACTCCTTTCTATCTGTGCGCACATACACCTCGTGTCTAACGAGTTTCCTTTTCCCAGAGCCTTATAAAACTCCTTTTCCCGCCTTAGCCATCTTGTATTCCTATTTTGGCGCGGAACTTTTCATTAATCTCGTACCACGGGATAAGTTACTTGTTTTTCCTGCATTTAATAAAAATTAAAAATTACTCCAGTCTTTTTCTGTCATTCTGTGCCGGCTATCTTAATATATTTTATTTTATGCACTTGTTGATTGACCCCTTTCCTCTCACTGTTCATTCACGCATATTTTTATCTTTTTTTACATTGCTTGTAGACTCGGTAGTTTAGTGTGGTGTCTGGCACAAGGCCACTTCGTAATAAACCAGCACTGCACGCTGCCGGGTCTGCAACAACTCCATTGGCATTTCTATATACAATGAGAAAACGGAAGTTGTAATTTCTGAGAATCGTAATGAGGAAAGAGGATGTAGAAACGAAATTCTACATTATACCAATACCTTTCGTCAAATCTGTGCAAAAAGTGGATCACAGAACACTTTCAACTTCATACACATTAAAAAAAAAACCCAAAACAAACAAACAAAAAAAAAACAATCTCTAGCCCTCATTGGTGAATAAATATAAAAGTAGACGTGACTATCCACTCACGCTTAACTAATTTTTACAGCTCGTGACTGAAATCCAAGTTCGCGCCAAGTCTCTGTGAACCACCCGAAGCAAATAAAAACAGAAATTCATTCCCAATCGCCAGTGAGAATTGCGACATCAAACGAATTGCAACTAAACTTCACGTCACACAATCTTAAGTTTTTCGTTCATACGAACATTATACAAACTTAACGATATTCACACTCACCCACCAAAACTCACCAGTGAACTTTATTCCCATTCACTCACCAAATTCCTTACGCAGAAGTTAAACAAATCCCTGCTAACAAATCAACTTTATTTCTCAACATTCGAGAACATTGTATTACACAAAACAATCAAAGGTAGAAAACATTTACTACTTCCATGAACAGTAAATTCTTAAATGTAAATTTTTCTCTTGCAATTAATTTACAGAATCTTCAATATCAGATTCTAAAAAAAACATCCTTTCAAATCAGAACTCATTAACAAAATTTAATCTTTCACCAAACTTGAGTTCAATATCCACTACATTTTTGTAAAATATTTTCATTACAAAAATATATTGAAAATTACTTGTGATTCAAATATTTGCCTTTTGTCTTTTATCACAAATGTTTCTTGTTTTCTCTTGTTTTTGCATTTTTGTTTAACATATTCGTAGAGTAAAAATTGTATGGATTGATTTGGGCCGTCAACACCATTAAATAAATGGATACCAACAAACTTTCCACTACTATGGCTTAAAGAATGTAAAACTAACAGGACAAACTGAAGTGAAACAGAGGGAAACAGCGAATTTGTGTGAATGGTTGACAGATGAATGACAAAGCAGGAGGTTCAAATTACTTAGACGAAACAGAGGAAGTTGTGTAGAGCCATGATCAGCTATGTACTGATAAAAGAAGAACATGAAGAAGAAGAAGAAGGCCAACGTCATTTTTAATCCAACATTAGAATTAGCAAGAAGTAAGAACTAACAACAAGGCAGAATACATCAATGGCAGCAAAAGAGACAACCCCAAGTTGAAAGCTACGCATTGGGGATGTCAAAACCAAGCAAGTACTGACATTCTGCTATCTGGGTTATGCAGTGTAGCAAAAAAGTAAAATGAGACACCCATCTGGGTTATGCAGTGCAGTAAAAGACGAGGGAAAATGAGACACACATCTGGGTTATGCAGTGTAGTAAAAGACGAGGGAAAATGAGACACACATTTGACATATGCAGTGTAGCAAAAGACGAGGTAAAATGAGACACCCATCTGGGTTATGCAGTGTAGCAAAAGACGAGGTAAAATGAGACACAAAAAATCTGAATGCTCACAGGAATAATGGAAGATGCTAGAAAACTAAACAAATTTTAAAGGTAGATGACTGTGTCGTTAAAAACAATGCGAAAAGAACTGAAAAAGTGAAAAAACAAAACAAAAACTATCTAATCATTAATATGACACCCAATGCATGGCAATCGACTTACAGGTAAAAAAAGAGATTTGAAGCGATAGAAATCTAATTCCACCGAAGAGTACCGAGAAGACAACGAATAGAAATCTCGAGTACGCTATATAACCGAGTATAGTGCGCATTTTTACTATTAGCATTTTTTACGCCCACGCCACCAAAATAATGTGTCGTACAGGTACTTTTTTGAAGAGGTTAAAAAGTCAGACATTGTCGATGACCAGGTGGCTAGAAGCATCAACAGAGAGCCGCTTAGGTAACACATCACAGTACACATTTAAATAACCTCAGTAAATAAAAAAAAAATCAACATATGTGTATAGCTTTATACTTAGAATGATTTGAATTATCATAACCCGAAGTATGTACCTCAACACGTGAGACATCCGCCATTATGAATCGGTAATCCTGACAAATAGCTTGTCATTGGCAAAGCAATATATTAGCGATTTAAACACTTGCTAAATTAAGATGAATGCAAATTTGAGATGAGAAAAATCTATTAACTCTCCATTTATATAAGGTGTTCGCTGATTTTAAGTGACATACACAGTGGATGAGGTTTTGATCTTCATGAGGTTTATGATCTTCATGAAAGAGAAGAAACTTAGGCTCAGGGTAAAGGAGCGAGCTTCGTAAGGTATGAACACAAATAAAATTACGGTATATTAATCTTCGTTATAAGATATTTTACAGTAAGTGATTTTTCTCAGCATTTTGGGACAGCTTTGCACAAAAAATATATTTAGCATAAAATATGTCCAGAATGATGTCTGATACTGCAATATTTGACAACGTTAGGTCTATGAGTATTGCTCAGAAGCTGGGATCGCCTTATACCCGAGCTATATAAAAAGATCAGGTCTTTTACAAAATAATTCAGGGATCGCACTATATAGGAAATAGTCTTATACATGAGTATATAAGTTGATCAGAAAAAGTTCAAGAACATAAAAACTACAAGAAAACTCGTCATTATGGATTTATTTAATTTTGTTTGTTCACAGACATTTTTTATAAATTTATGAATTTCTTTAAAAAAATGATAAAAAACAAATACTGTGGAACCTCGGTTCACGAATTTAATTCGTTCCTGAA
>CAHIKZ030004860.1:1040000-1165000 GCA_903632075.3 Acanthosepion pharaonis | reverse complement strand
TACAAACGTATTTGTAAACAATTGAATTAATATGGTGGGGAGGGAGAACGTCTTTACACGCAGATCGAAACATAGGCCGAGTTTGAAAAATAATCCGAACTTCAGCAGAGAAAAAAGCAGCAGCGAACCTTTGATGAAATTTGTTTGGCCATTTTTTTTCACACTTTGTGCCAATCCAGGGTAATCTAAGGTAAACAGGGCATTTTTTGACCGTGTAGAGATCGGCACTTCTGAACTCTTCAACTTTACTCCGGATAACTGAATTAACCAAGAGGATAACCCAAATTACAATCGTTAATAAAGTTAATTTCGTCGTTCAGGAAAGGCTCAGAGCAAATCTTTAATGCTCTGTGGAGGAGGGTTTTGATAATGTTGATCTTGCGCTTAGTGGGACAAAAAGAGTCCCAACGCGTGTATAACCCTGCAAATGTAGGTTTTCTATAAACGGAAGTAAGAAAACATGTTGACGTGCGATGTACTAATACATCCAAAAAAGCCAATTGATGATTAGACTCTTTTTCAATAGTGAACCTTAGTGCCGGATGGATGCCATTTAAACACGAAAGAAACTGGTCAGCCTCAACTTCACCGTTAAATAAACAAAAGGTGTCGTCCACATACCGATAGTACAGTTGAGGACAAAGTGGATTCTTTCGTATCTTTTCTTCCTGAAGCCAACAAATATGTTAGCAAGTGCCGGACCCAAAGGCGATCCCATAGCGACCCCGTCGATCTGTCGGTACATAGTATTGTTGAAACTGAGGACGTTGCAAATCTCATCAATTTGACTCAGGAAAACTAAAATGAACTGCGATAGAGATAGTCGTATCGATGGTTTCCATCAAAGGGACACAAGTATACAAGGAAGAACATCGAAAGAACATGAACGAAAGAATCCACAGAGGACAAAGGATTACTTTTTCGTTCATGTGCTCTTTTATTAAGATACCCTATGTAATTTGGGTTATCCTCTTGATACTGTTAATTCAGTTATCCGGAGTAAAGTTGAAGAGTTCAGAAGTGCCGATCTCTACACGGTCAAAAAATGCCCTGTTTACCTTAGATTACCCTGGATTGGTAGAAAGTGTGAAAAAATGGCCAAACAAATTTCATCAAAGGTTCGCTGCTACTTTTTCTCTGCTGAAGTTCGGATTATTTTTCAAATTCGGCCTATGTTTCGATCTGCGTGTAAAGACGTTCTCCCTCCCCACCATATTAATTCAATTGTTTACAAATACGTTTGTAGTTGCGGAGCCAACTACATAGGGAGAACAACTCAGCGCTTAGACACTAGAATAAAGCAACACGTTCCTACTAAAATTAGAAACCACACCTTGCCTTCGAGTGGACTCGTCCCGAACACCTACAGTTCCGCCATATGCGAACATCTTTTGGAGCAGAGACTGTTCCGCCAAAAAATAGTGTCGACTGGTTCACCGTGTTGGCCTGGTCACACTTTGTATTTCATCTGAAGGTTCTGGAGGCGCTTTACATCGGGTCCAGCAAGCCTTCTTTGTGCAAACAACGTGAGTTTTTGCTGGGATTCGCTGTCATCTGCCTCTAGTTTTAATTTATACGAACATATATATATATATATGTGTGTGTGTAATTTTTTTTTTTCCACCTATTCTTATTGTACATTTCTCTGTTTTAATTTTCAATCTCCCGTGGAAGCCTGGACGAGCGGGAGCGAAACCGGTTGCTTCCCCTGTTGTTGAGTTTTTTTTTTATTATTTAATACTGTTTTAATATGTCTTGTAATATTAAATTTTATACTTTTATTTCGATCATTAAATTTTGTACCTACAAAAATATCTTTAAATATATATATATATATATATATATATATATATATATATATATATATAATAGCTGGCCACTCGTATTTGAGGATACCCGTCTGCTAGGGAGGCTAGCCAATCCCTATTGCAGAAGCTCGACCAAGCACATTTGTGTTTGTTCAACACCCACAGAGAGCCTACCCGTGGTTTATACTGCAACTATGCTGAGCAGTTACAATTTATAGGAGAGAGCGTGTTACCTCGCATGATTAACAAGCTGAACAATCGCCAGCACTCTGAAGCCCTCTGTCACGATGACTTGTGACTTCGTGCTGGCATAGATATCGACGGCCACTAAGTTCTACCCAATTTCACTCACAAGGCTTGGGTCAACCCATCGTATTGTTTTTCAGGCACTTTCCACTCCAGACCGATAACTCTCCTTCCTGACAAATCAACCGTGGTGAGATTCGAACGCGGGTCTCATTGGTCAGAAAGTGAACGTTCTAATCCCTCGGCCATGCGCCCATAATATATATGTATATATATATATATTATTTTACCCATAGCAAGATCATAGTATCATTCAGTTACCAGGTGTTACTGAAAGTGAAAGAAAACGAGAAAACTTTAGTGAGGAGAGAGGACAATAAAAGAACAGTTTCAGTCAGACAATTGATGGCGATTGATGATCCTTTAAATATTTGAAGACCATAGGCGCCAGCGAAACAAGAGACCAGAAGACATTTCCACATTCGAGAGGTGCGAGAAAAGAAACGATGTGACCTCTTTAACAATTTAGTAGTATACTTAAATTCATGCGGTCGAGGTACCAAGGGGGAAAGGTCATTAGAAGAATTGCCATGGAAATATTTCTAGAAAAAATACAGGGAAGCCACGTCACGATGGCGGAAAAATGGGTGAAGTTGAGATACCAAGTCCGGACCGATGACACGATACGCCCTTTTGCGAATTATGTTGAAAATCTCGAGATATATAGCTTAAGCATCAGACCAGATATAGAAGCAATATATATATATATATATATATATATATATATATATATATATATATATATATGACATATGACAAAGTAGAAAAACATTTTTCGTGTGATGCGTTTCTTCCCTTAGGACTAAGTAGGATATATATATATATATATATATATATATATATATATATATATATATATATAACCTTAAAACTTAGCTACTCCTTCACAAATAATAATATTATTAATTCACATGATAATAAAATATTAAACAAATTTTATAACAATAACCAAACGGATAGCAAACCTTTTTGTAACCGTAGAACCAAACACAACTATCAAGTTGGAGGTATATACAAATACGAAAATGTTAGATACCAAGTTACAATTTTCCCTAAAATAAATGTGACTAATAAAAAAGTATACATCGGAATTTCCGCTGGGATCCGGAAGCAGAGGTTCTGCAATGACAAGCATTCTTTCTCTGACCCTTATCTTAAACACCAGACAGCTCGTTCTAAATATTTCTGGGAATTAAAGGATAGAAACTTCAGCCCACTGACTGAATGGAAGATTATAGGCAAATCCCAAATCCCCAACAGCTTCAGAAATAGATGTAATTTGTGTCTAGAAGAAAAAATTAAAATAATTAAATGAAAAAAATAATAGCTAGCTATTGAACCAAAGGAATGAAATCATATTTAAATGTCATCGTAAAAATAGATTTAAATTATCTTATAAATAGTTTTTTTTTAATTTTGCAGTCATACAATTATTTTGCAGTATTTACTGAAAGTCATATGGCTTTATTTATGTATATGTATATATTTTTGTGTATTTATGTATGTGTGTATATATGTGCAGTTTAGACTTCCTGTTCTCATACTTGGAGTGGAATAAACAAATAAGACGTTGTTTCTATAGTGCTCTGATATCTGGATATAGCCATTATAATATCTAATGAAGACAGATTTTTTAAAAACTGAGTGAAAAAAATGAACTCTTCCTAAGGCTAAAAATCACGGTTCTTAAACGGTGTGGATATCAAGCGGCAGATGCTTGTGTTTTCATTAATTGATAAGTACTTATTTACTAATTATAGTGAAGAAGATGTTCTTTCTTTAAAAAAAAGGGAGAATAGAGGCATGCTTACCGCGATGTTCTTCGTGACCGAGCGATAAAGCGAACCAGATCAAACGGTGGCTTCCGCTACGATGGGGGGGGGCACAGTTTTGATTCCAGTCAGAGAGCACGTATTCTTTATTAAGATTTTGCGATGGCTTAGAATCCGATAGGCATAATAAACACTGTTTAAAATAAAATGTAATTTCCACTATAATAACGTCTATTTCAAATGTATATATAATTTATATATATATTACTTTCAGCCACTTAGCTGCAATAGGGTGAGGTTACTGAGTATTAAAAAAAATGAGAAATTGAGAAACATTATTAAGAATGAAGGACAATAAAAGAACAGGAATTAAGAAGACAGAAGATAATTATTGACATTGCATTTAAATTTTTGAAGATCAAAGTTGACTGGAAAGCAAGAAGCCAGAAGAGAGTTTCACAAGTGAGAAGTGCCACAGAAGAAACTGTTAGGTTACATCTTGCAATTTCAACTGTAAAATGAACAGACCTAACTGCCAATCTAGTACTGCGCTTAACGGGCCTATTCACACTGGTTTACTCTTGGTATCGTCCTATAATGCACAAGAAGTGAACATTATAGAGATAGAATACTCATCGTAATTTACTTTCGCAATAAAGCGTTTTCAGGGTCTGTATTTACTGACGTGCTTTTCTTAAACGTAAAGCGTAAATACTAGTGCAGGAGTAGACAAGGCAATTATCACCCTCATCACAGGACGCATACTACTGATGTCTTAAGAGGCATTTTAAGTTCCCGTGACAGCTTGTTCGGGAGGAAAGTCAGTTGCTACATAGTTTTCCACGGACGAGGACGCAAATAACATGCGTTCTGAACGGGAACTGAGAAGATACCTCTTTGGGATATTTCAAGAAATAAAAAAAACAACTTCTTTTTATTTGTCCCCTGCACATACTTCTTGACTCTTTGTACTTAAATTGCACCGTGTGAGACAATTCGTTACACACACACACACACGAACACACATACACACATATACAGGGTACGATGGATGAATTGTTGTGTAAATTACGCAAAATTGAATATTAACAGATATATTTACCAAAATTAGACAAAAAATATTAAAGAGTAAATTTATTCAATAAAATTGCTATTGGCTTCAACAACAGCCTCCATAAGACATCTGAATCTCCTGCAACTCTTCTGGGCTGTCATCTTGTTTAAGATGGTGAATGCTGCCATAATCCTTGCCTTCAGTTCGTCTTTGGTGTTACAAGGAATTTTGTTGATCTCTTGCTCAACTGCGCCCCACATGTAATAATCAAGGAAGTTGCAGTCTGGGGAGTTAGGTGACCAGATGTAAAGGATGATGTGGTCGCAGAAATTGTCTGACAGCCATAACTGGGTTGTCCTGTTTGTTGCAAATCCAGTTGCCTGACATAGTCTTCAAGCAGCCACCATCTTGACTCAGGGAAGCACTACCTCCTCAAGGCACTTGATGTCGGCCTCCGTGTTGAGTCTAAGGTCCTCACCAACAAATTCGGAAGTTCTTTTTTATCAGAATGATCAGAGCGAGTTTTTCGAGCTGCTATATCTTCGTAATCGCCATTAGACTCATCAAACTCTTTTTTCCTAATCCTCTGTACAGTCCCTGTACAGTCCTCAGATTGACACCTAAATACACCGAAATATTCGTACTGGAGCTTTTGGCGCGAATGTCAAACAGTACAGCATGTCGTTTCCAAATTTTTGGCCAAGTGAATTTTTTTCTCACAGACGGTGCCCAACTGCCCCTAATACACTGTGCCGTCAACAAAATACCCCCCACAAAAAAAACATAGCATTCAAGAAATTAATAATATAAAATGGCTACAATTTACCTACCCTCTCTTTCTCTCTCTCTCTCTCTCTCTCTCTCTCTCTCTATATATATATATATATATATATATATATATAGTCTTAAGATGTGCTATATTTATGGGATAAAGTGCTCAATATCAGAGATAGTGCGTGTGTAAATATAAAATTGAACATAGAAGTCATGCAGATGCAATTGTCAGTCCTGACGATTGCATCTAGCATGAAACAGACTGTCGTCTCTAAGTGTTGACTTCTATGTTCAATTTTATATATATATATATATATATATATATATATATATATATATATATATATATATATATATGAGTTGTGTGTGTGTGGACTGGACTGCATATTTAGTATGACGTAAGAATAGAATACTCATATTTTGTATTCAGAATGTTTTAATTTATTTCTGCTCTTTTGCAATTTTAATTGGCTAAATATTTTAATGCTTACTTTTTCTTTTTTTTTTACAGACCACTGGAACTTGAGTAAGTAGAAAGTATTCAAAAATATACCAAAAAATATAACCCCAGCAATGTCTACGAAATTATGCTTCAATAAAAAACTTTTCCGAAAATATGATTCAATAAAATGATTCAGATGTTTAATGCAAGCTTCTCATATTGTAGTTCATCAGAAGATTGCATTAAAATCGTAAATTTCAAAGTTTAATAATTATTCAGGTACCACCCAGCGTCCATTGCATCCGAATACTTTGAAGTACATTGGTGAATATTTTAAAGTTTGCTGGAAAATAAAACACTTTATAATTTATTTTGTTTCTAGCCTGTATTTTTCAATCAATATCAAGCGAGTTTTGAAACATTTTCGTTTTAACAATTGTCACAAACGTCGCTTCGATCAAAGTTTACGACACCTAAAGTACTTTACGGTAATTAAGGAAAACAAGATAAATTCAAAACGGATTAAGAAAACAAAATATTAACAAAGCAAGACGGATTAACAAAACCTGATGAACTTGGGTGAATGACGGATTAAACAGTAAAAAGTAAACAATGGATTTAAAACAATGGATTACGAAAATATATTGGATTAAAAAACTATAGATTAAAAAACACGTTAAAACGACGGATTATGAAATCATGACGGATTAAGTATAACTGACGGATTTAAAAATATGATGGATTATGAAAAAATTTCAGGATATGAAAGCATTCGGATTATCAAAACAATGGTGATTTAAAAACGATGATGTAAATGTAACAGATTAAGGCAGAAAGAGATAAATAAGAAATTAAAAAAATGGTTTACGAAATCATGACAACGGATTAATATTACTGATTAAGAAAACTGGACACGTTCAGAAAGTAAGAACTTAAAGAATAATGTCGGATTAAAGAACATTGAGTTTAGAAAATATGAAAATATAACAGATTAACTAAATATATTTGTTTACGAAATGCTGCATAATAAAAAACGGATTAAAACTACTACAGATTAGTAGAATATGACTCAATAATAACAACGGATTAAGCAAAAATGATCGATTAAAAACAACAGATTAGAAGAATATGTTGGATTAAAAAGAATGAATAATGAAAACATGAAGGATTAGAGAAGTAAGCAAACGTATTAAGCAAACATATTTGATTAGAAATTACAGATTAAGAGAATTTTTTTTTAGCATTACGCCCCGAGCAAGGCGTGAAGCCACTAGGATTCAGGGGGTTGCAGAAGATTTAGAGCGAGAGCAGATAGGAGTGATAGAAGAAAGGGTGAGGAGAAGGATAGTGGGTAGATCAAGGTAACTGGAGGTGTCGATTGACATTACATTTGAATAGTTGGAGATTATAGCTCTCAGGGAAACAGTAATTGGGAAGGGTGTTCCACAGGCGAGAGGTGCAAGGTATGAAGCTATTGGAGTAGAAGAGACGGCTACATTTAAAAGTTTCTACAGTGTAAGGGTGGGAGCGGGATGGCAGCCTTCATAGGGCGCTTGAATTCATGGAGTCTGGGAACCAGTGAAAGCAGCTCATCGGAGCAATTACCATGAAAGTATTTGTAGAAAATACAGAGAGAGGCGACGGCGCGTCTGTGAGAGAGTGACTGTAGACGAGACGCCAGATCAGGGCCAATTATATTACATATCCGTCTCTGGATCTTGTCAAGAACTCCGAGGTAAACAGAAGGTGCCCCAGATCATATATGGCAGCAATACTCCATACAAGGGCGAATGGTTGATTTTTATATTTGAAGTATCGATTCCGGGGGGAAAAATTTCCTGGTGCGGCACAGAGAGCCAACTTTCCTCGTGATGGACGAAGCAATTGACTCAATGTATTTGTTCCATCTCAGGTCAGCAGTCAACGTGAGACCGAGCAGACGCAGAGAGTTGCTCTCAAGAAGTTGACTATCAGACATTCTAAGGATTATAAGGATACGAATGATTAAGCAAATATAATGGATTAAAAACAAGAAATTAAGAAAATATGATGGATTAATAAATCAATGGATCAATGAATCAACTGTTAAACAAATATGACAGATTAAAAAGGATTAAGTCGTGAATCAAGCATAACAGATAACAAAACATCGGATTAAGAACGGAAAAACAATGGATTGCTGGACGGAAAAAACAATGGATAAAAAAATTGACGCCTGAGACAAACATGAAAAATTAAATAGAAATTAAGAAAACATAAATAAAGGGATAAGAGAATAAAGGGGATACGAGAATAAAGGGGATAAGAGAATAAAGAGATAAGAGAATAAAAGAGGTAAGAGAATAAAGGGATAAGAGAATAAAAGGGATAAGAGAATAAAGGGATAAGAGAATAAAGCGATCACATCACATCTGTTTTTTTTTTTTAAATTTTGTCACATTTGATTTTTATATTAGGAATATTTTCACATTTAATTTTTATATAAGGGATATTTTCACATTTGATTTTTATATTACGAATACTTTCACATTTGATTTTTATATTTGGAATATTTTCACATTTGATTTTTTTTTTTTGAAATTTTTTCACATTTGATTTTTATATTAGGAATATTTTCACATTTAATTTTTATATAAGGAATATTTTCACATTTGATTTTTATATAAGGAATATTTTCACATTTGATTTTTATATAAGGAATATTTTCACATTTGATTTTATATGAGGAATATTTTCATATTTCATTCATCGTTTTTAAAGCAAGTTTTTTTTTCGGTGCTTTCTCAATTGCCTGAAAATTACCTGTTGTGCAAGAATTCGCAATGATTTCAAGTTATTTTTGTTTCCAAATAGCAACCTCAAATGTATATATAATGTGGCTGATGGCGAAGGTCCTGAATGGTTCGTGACTGTGACTGTTCAAATTGAGATTGAATTCTATCAAGCCTTAATAGTAAGTAGTTCCTCTTCATGTATTTCCTTCTGATCAATAGACAAATCTTGAAATATTTGTAAAATATAATCCTACGTATTTATATATAAAAGAGCGCGTGATCGAGTGGTTAAAAAGTTAACATGCCTGAAAACCCTAACTTGATCCAAGCTTTTTGAATATAAAATTGGCAGACCGTTTTCTCCCAGAAAATGTACCTAAGGCCCGCTCAACACTGTTACAGCATAAACCACCACTCAGTCGAGAGGTTGTATTAAAGAAAACTTGTGACTTCTCGATGTAAGGCTGGTTGCTATTAATTTAAATGTTTAAAAACTAATATTTATATTGTCATCCACAGACAGATCGTTTGGCTGTATCACAGCTCATCAGTGTGGCTAGACGTCCGGTTTTCTCTAGTTAGGATCGAAAACAGTCTGAACTGGCGTCAGTCGGGAGAATTCTGCCACTAAGCCGTTGGCGCACGGCAGGGATGAATGTGAATTTAAGCGAATTTATTTTTTGATAAACACACGGTGACTGAGAGAACTCGATTCGATTTAGCGAAGAGTCTTGCATTATTAACCGTGATAGTCACTGTTTACAAACCCACACTTCCTCCCCATATATATATATATATATATATATATATATATATATATATATATATATATGGGTGACTTTGGTGGCCCGCTATTGTAGAGCACTTTTGCTTGACGCTTTAAGCCCCTCTACCATGGTGCTATTGTTCCTGGCATTGAGCACATTTTTGATACACCGGCAGACCATTTCTGGTGGAACTTTTTATTTATATATTTAATTTGATTTTTGGTTATTTCGATCTTGGCCGAACAGGTTACCCTCGCCCTGGCCAGTGTGGTTCATCATCGCCTGTTGGTTTAAGGGTTCCTATTTTACGAACTGAAGCAACCGACCGCCTCATGATGACGGGAAAGCGCATGAAACTAGAAGTCGTTTTTGGTCACTGCCCACTTGTAATTTAATTTAAACTATATATATAGTTGGATTGGTGTGAGTTCGTGACCCTGGTTTTACACGCTCTGCGATCGTCAGACGATTACGATTGTCTGATGATCGCAGAGAGCGTGAAACCCAGGGTCACAAACTCACGTCAATCCAACTAAATATGGTAGTACCGCGCATATATAATATATAAGTTAGATATATTAAAATTGCATATATATATATATATATATATATATATATATATATATATATATATATGAGTTTATCCTAACAAAAGAGGATCGATTTGTTTATTAAGTTTTATGAATTAATTTAAGGGCGATTTTTCTAATGTTAAATGAAAATACGGATGTTTTTCAAAAAGTATACAAAACATACACACTTGTTCGTATATTTAAAAAAAAAAAAACTTTTCACTGCAAACTAGGCGATAATGCCAGTAAGACGCAGATTATTACAGGGAGTGAAAGAGAATGAAAATACTTTAGTGACAAGGATTGAGTAAAAGACAAAATGGAACAGGTTTCTTGAAGACAGAAGATGGCGATTGCCGTTGAATTTAAAAATTTGGAGATTGTAATTATCAGGGAAAGAAGAAATCGAAAGGGATTTTCAGAGATGCAAATTGTGAGTGTTCCGCAGACTTGAAGTGCAGGAAAAGAAACTCGTTAAAGAAGAAGTGGTGGTTGCATCGCTATTTCAGCAATAAAGTGGTTAGGCCGAATTGTCAATCTAGTAGCACGCTTAAATTCATGTAGTCGGGATACCAAGGAAAAAAAAAAAGCTCATCAGAGCAATTGCCATGAAAATATTTGCAGATAAGACAGAGGGAAACCACGACATGTCGACGAGAAAGTACCTGGTCAGGATAGAATACATTACAAAACCCTATTTGAATTTTTTCAAGAATTCCGAGACAGTAGACGTGACGAATCAGAAGCCATATTGTTTGTCCAAAAGAAGGACGTGCAAAGTAAGATATTTAACCAATACGGCATTGATTAGGGCCTCGAGTACTTTGCCGAAAAGTGGTAAGATACTATTGGAAAGCTGGAAAGCAGAAAGCAGCGAAGCATTTGTTGTAAAGTTTGGAGAGAAAAGAAAGCCAGCTTAGGAGCGTATTTCTTTAGGACGACATCTGGGAACCCGTCACATACCCTCTGCCTAGTGGAAATCTAATTTAGAAAAGATGTCATAAACCAGAGGCAGGGTTATGAGCATTTCATTCAGTAGAGCCTCCGTTCTTAAGGGGGGGGGCATCTGGCAGGGGTTCTCCAGATGAATCGAGAGTGGAGTTGGAAGTGAACCGCCACAAAATTGCTATGATTAAGTGTGTGATGTTCAGAATGCAATGCACAGAATAAGTAAAATAAATAAGATCAGTCCAAAGGACAAATTAGCCAAGATAAGCAATTTCGATACTTATTTTAGTTAAACAAAGTCACCCGCCCCAGCAAAAAAAAAAAAAATAAAAAAAATAAAATAAAATAAAAAAAACAGAAAACAGAATTGATTAAGTGGTGTGTGTATTTAATTCCCAGGAGTAGTTCAACTGAAAGAATGACATGACATTTAAATTTTTGAAGATCAAAGTTGACTGGGAAGCAAGAAGCCGCAAGAGAGTTCCACAATGGAGAAGTGAGAAAGAAGAAACTGTTAACATAGAACTTACGGTTGCATCTAGCCATTTCAACTGTAAAATGAGAACATGTCACAAATCTAGTACTGTGCTTAAATTCATCAATTCAAGCTAACATAGGTTTATTATAACAATTTCCGCGAAAGCATTTACAGAAAAGGCACAGGGAAGCAACGTTATGGTGATAGGAAAGTGATTGAAGCCGAGATGCCAGGTCAGGACCAATAACACTGCAAATACTTTACCATGAATCTCTAAATATATAGTAGGTGCACCAGCAATATTCAAAGCAAGGGCGAATGGTAGACTTATAAGTATGTAAGATATATTCTGGCGTGAAATATTGTCGAGAATTCCGTGGACAGAAGAATCCGCACGGCACAACAACAAAATAAATCTCTGTGCACGTTGTGTACCCAAACGAGCAAATGGTGTAGATGTAGCTTCGTAAGCAATCGTAAAGCTTCTTTTCGAAAGGGATGAAGAAGCTTGTTGAACAATACCAGAAGTGAAATGGACGGTGTTCCCCAGGTCACTATCACTGGACTTATGTTGTTCTTAATTTTCATCAACGGACTTCCTACTGTCATCAGTTCTAAACATACTAATATGGAAACAAAGGGCATAATAGTATATATTGTTAGCATTATTAGTCAATCATAAAAATAGTTTCGTTGACATTTTATTACTTTACACATACACGTTGAGTATTTTATCATAAAAGAACAATTCTGATGATCACCAGTTATTCGATTCCATCAGGAATGACTTGTTATCATGAGAGGAATTCTTCGCTTCTATCATAAAATAATGATTCTAGTTATGATACGACGAATTCTTCATCTTCACCAGAAAGTAACGATTCTGTTTACAATGACAAGTAATCTTTGATTCCATCATCAAAGAATTATTCTAGTTATAATGACATTAATTCCGCGACTCGATTATGAAAGAATGTTTCTAGTTACGATGGCACGGAGTCTTAAATTTCATTGTGAAAGAACGATTCTGGCTACGTGTTCACGAATTCTTCGAAGACGTTTTCAATATCTTTAAAACTCTGACCAAGCAAAGAATGATAAATGGCAAAAAGCAGCTGAGTGTCTGAGAATGCTAGATTTGAAGAATATGATTTTTGATGCTTTGTACCTGCAACAAGAAGAGCATGATTGTAAAGTAGAAAAAAAGCATTAGTCGACCTTGCCCAGAGGAAACAAAAAAGTATTTTTCATTATAGTGCGTCATTCAAACGGGCTCACTGTGGCATTATGAATTAACTGTTTAAACTCTCTATCGTGACACATTGTCTTTCTCTCCTAAAACTTGGAGCGGGTTAAATCAGAAAAGAAAGAGGTAGGCCGGGAATTCTCACGCCATCAGATCATGTGGGATCCGCAGTTCGCTGGTGTCTCGTCTCGTCTGCGTCTCTTGCAGCCTCTCGCCCCGACTGCTGGGTCACTTAAGCGCTCTTTTTATATGTATTTCGCTCGACTCCCACCACACGTAAGGATTTATCAATATTCATATTAATTAATTATTTTCTCCAATTTTGAAGAAACGATACT
Organism: Acanthosepion pharaonis; assembly: GCA_903632075.3. NCBI lineage: Eukaryota > Metazoa > Mollusca > Cephalopoda > Sepiida > Sepiidae > Acanthosepion > Acanthosepion pharaonis. The sequence continues at coordinate 1,151,721 of CAHIKZ030004860.1, read as the reverse complement.
GACCTTCAAAGAAAGCGGCCTGTTATTCGAAACAATACATTCTTCGACAGCAAACTTTGTTTATCATTCCTTTCTATATCCCGACGACAATCGGCCCGCGATCGGTTACTTATTCAAAACAATACTTTTCCCGATAAAAAAAAAAAACAACTTTGTATTTATAAATTCTTTCTATGTCCTTGACGTCAAAGAATTTCCTTTGTTGTCAACTTTTCAATATGACCGATTAAAATCTTTGCCTACTTTGCCCGTTTACAAAACCATATTTCACTTTGTTTACGTTATCGCTTTCCACATTCCACATTCCTCAAATAATAGTTTGGACCCGACATTCCATTCTGCGTTTTTGTTTATCAGAAAGGAAAAAAAAATTCTTTTTTTTCCTCGCTCCATATTTCACTTCATATATTCGCCTTAACGTTTTTAACATTTTTAACCCTTTCAAATCCTATACGGGGTCTTCACAAGAATCCTTTTAATTCAAATTTCTACCAATGTCAAAATAATGTCACAAATGACTTGTTTGTGTCAAGAAAGAAGAGAAATACAAGTTTTTGAACAGAGTTTGATATTTATCTTTGTAGGCGTGCGCTTACCCGAGTGTTTTAATCATTAGCTTTCCGACCCGGGTTCGAATCTCTCCGTTGTCAATTTGACAAGTCGGTGGCTTTTTAATAATATCGGACGGAGTTGATCAACTCCCGCGCGTCACTATAGTCTCTGAAAACCATCCAACGGGTTGACCCAAGTCGTCGATGGCTGTGGTGGCATGAAGTCACAAGTCATCGTGACTGAGAGTTTGGCCGTAGTAGACGTGTTCAACTGTTGATCACGCCAGGCTGCCCTCTCCCCCAGGAGCTTTAAATAAGCTCCGCTCAATATAGTTGCAGGTTGTCTCTGTGGGTGGTGAAGAATCACAAATGCATTTGAGCGGGTGCCTGAAACAGGGATTAGCTAGCCATTCTAATAGAATCCCATTTACCCTAACATTGATGAATATGTTCTACTATTTTTGTAAGTTTTCATGAACTGCAAAGACACTGATTCGAAGATGTTGCTATGAAATTCTGCATCAAATTAGAAATTGATTGAAGAAACATTTTTTATTCGCAGTTATATCTTTTTCAATCGATTTGTTTATTGCAGAATATCATCCACGGCATTGAAGCTGTTATTGACAATGACGTCATTCGCCTATGCAATTGTCTGAAGAAAGTTGAAGAAGCAGGGAACAAAATGTTTGAAGTCTTGAAGCGTATGAATGGTAAGTTTATATGTATTCAGAAATTCTACTTGAATACAGTAACGTTACATTAGATAGAAAGGAAAAACCAAAATCAAAAATTTTATGCACGACGATGTTAAGACATTCTTGCTTTTAAACCGTAAATTACCGGCCTAGAGATTGAAACACTTGCTAAACAAAATGCACCTCTCAATCTGTATTCCCATTTTAATCTGCGAAACAACGTCAAAGCCAAGTGTGCTTTATCGTTAAGCTACGGGAATCCATCAAAGCAATATTTCAGCTAATTATGAAAAGAAAATTAAATTCAACATTTCGTAACGCTAGGCTTTCAAATCTAACCTAGCAGCTATAAATGGAAATTCTTCACATATGGCATAATGTCAGATTGATGCCATGTCTAGACACATTTAGATAGATATTTATATTTCAGATATAATTTTAAATTTATCAGTGTATTTTATTCGTAAGATTTTTTTTTTAATTTACAGAAAAACTGACACCCGATTGTTTTTACTACGCAATGCGTCCCTTCCTGGCCGGGTAAGTTACTTCTTTTGAAAAAATGAAACACATTTAAGAAGCGTTATTCCTGTCTTACAAGTAGATTCGTGAGTATTTTTGAGATTCTTTGAAAGGGTTTTCAAATTAATATCCATCTGAGATAATCTAATTGACGCAAAAATGTGGCCACAATGGAGTAATGGGTAGCGTCTAAGATTGAAGAACCGGAAACCCGAGCTCGAATTCCAGTCGAGTTCATTGCATTCAATTATGTGCTCATACTCTTGGGAAAGGTATGAGCCCATCACTCCCTTCCAAGCTATAAATAGCAGGTTGGCAACCAATCTATAGGAGACGTCAGAATTTAAACCATTTGCTATCTTGTAGGTATAGGATAGAAGAAGGTAGCTTCACCTCGCATGTCGCCCCGAATAAAGAAATTGCTCCCTCGCTATCGAGCCCCGACAGAAAATAATGGACTCATCATGCTTAGTACAATGGTTTGAACAACGACAAAGGAAGGGCTTGTCGACCTCTCTGATTACGCCCATGGGCGTATCACCTACGACACTTTCGACGACAACGACGGCGACGCAAAAATAAAATTTGTTACCAAATGAAAAGTTGTGGGAGGGAAAGTTAAATCAGATTTTAAAAGATTAAGTCAAAAACCGTTGAATCTATATATTTTACCCGATTAAATGTTTACTAGTGGTTGGTTAGTGCTACCAATAATTAGTATAGTTACCCAGTTCCGACGAACGGGTGCCCGCGATAATACTTCCCTCATTGCTCTAAAGAGGTAGGATCGGCAATAATAACGATGCCAGCGCAACTGATAGTTGCGGGGGTCTGGACAATTTCAGCCCTGGCCCGGGTGCACGTCCTCTATCGACTCACATTGAAACGACCTTGTGTCATATCCTGTCACTATGGGAGGGTCAAGTACTTGGACGGGAGAAACAATACTGACTGCATATAAATCTCTATTTGAAAATATAATTACTGAATAAATTTATTTTAGATTTCTTTTCCTAGTGCAAAGATTATTTGTTTTGGTTTTAAATATACACTTTTTTGCTGATCGTTTTCTTGAATGAGAGCTATAGACTTCATTTTAACACCTCCGAAACAAAATTGCTCTTTGTTCATCATCTGAGAGAGACTCCTCTGCCTTTCATCAGCATGGCTGATTCTAACCTTCAGGAGACTGACTCGCAGCGCCTTTTAGGGCTAACGTTCCCGGCTGATATGAAGTAGAAAGTCTATACTGAATCCATTGCTAGTTCAGCTGCTAAGAAAGTTGGTTCACTGTATAGTGTTAGACTATTTTTCTTTTCACAAACTATCTTTTATATCTATGTCTACCATTCTTCCGTGCTAAGAATATTGCTGCCATATATAGTCTGGTGATCCTGCTTTTTTATCTATAGTTCCTTGATAAAATCTAAAGAAGAATAGTCAATATTTTTGGCCCTGATCTGGCATCTCGGCTTCAGTCACTTTCCCAGTTGCCTATCTTTGCCTTAGTTATAAATACTTCTATGGTAATTGTTCATATGAGCTCAGATGAGTTCCGATGAGCTCTTTGCTAAGCAAGATGACGCTTGATTATCAGCTTAGACTTTATCACGCATCAAGACGTCGAACTCTCAGCTTTCGGGCAGAGAGGAACTCAGACGAGGCAGAGTCTCATCTGGGGAGGCTGACAAACCCGACTGCGTGTATGCGAGGTCTACGGGCTCGGATTGCCCAACATAAAAATCGGCCTTGTGCCACATCCTGCCTCATGGCAAGGCCGGGTTAAATACCATCTCTTCGCTATGACAACCCGGTCAGTAAAACCCTCATTAATCATACTACCAAATCCCAAATTAATATTTAAAAATAACTATTAATTGATAATTTTCACACTTGTAAGTTGAAATAATTTTAAGCATTTCAAAATATATCAAAATAAGTCTGGCGTACGGGCGTCAAAACAGACACAAAAGAGGCCCGGATCAACACTCGTTACATCCGGCTTTTTTCCGTTAACAGGGGAACAGTTTGGCATGTCTATATACAGGCCTTCCTGCCACTGGATGCCTCATGCTAATAAAAGTAGGGTTGAGGGAACAAGCAGTCAGCAAGACACGGTGTCCTGTGAAGTCAGTCCCGTGGACATTTTTGTTCCTAAAGCCGATGTGATTTCCGATGCAGTACTATTTTTGTTACCTCCCATCTCTTTCTCCTCTCTGCCTATTAAACCCATAGTTGCTGGGAAAGCCACCGGATACGTGTTTCCCCCAACCTCAACACACTCTTGCCGTACGTTTCAACAAGAAGTTCCTCGCAAGGCAGGGATTCTTTTACCTGTAAAATAATCTCACATGGCCGAAAAGTGAAGCTTCAAGTGAACGTAACTTTTCTTGCCCAAAATCGATAGGGGAATTTTGGTATGCTAATGTATATTAAATAAGTTTTTTGTGAATACCAAGTATGATAACATTAGAATTTATTCCGGGTCTATCTATCATACATGACTTTACGCTGAGAGTGTCATGATGGATACATCATCCGATGACTGTCGGACAACAAAAGCATCAGGCATTTGCTGCTAATTAAAGACAAAGCTTCATATCTATTGTGTCCTTGTTAGGGCCAGAAATAAAGACACAAAGAGAGGAATTGTGTTAAACAAATATATTAACAGAAACAGTAATAAAAACATATACAAACGAGAGTGTTACAGCAAGAATGCTCGGTTCAACTGTCAGAGCTGACTGCTGGAAACTTCCCTCTCCAAAAGGCAGTACCTGCTCCTATTTTTAGCTGAGAGAGTGCATGCGTGCGTGGGTAAATTACCATAATAATAATATCACAAGTCATAATAAATGTTGCGAATGAAGTCCTTAATAGAATATTAGATGAGCATGTGGATTATTTATTAGATCATCAACGGCGCTATCGGTAGGCCTGGCGGAGAGCATTTAGACACTTGCTTTTGCCCGAAAAACACCGACATCGTAATATCTACCAGCTTATGGAGTTGAAATTTTAATCCCAACATCTTTTCGATAATAACATGATTCGTAGGATTCAAAGTTTTGTCAAATGATTCTGTCAAAATCTAAGAGGGAAAAAACTCATGATTTCAAAACCAACCTGAAGAGGGATGGGCTCCGTCTGGTTATCTGGCTGTATACATACCACTGTTGCTATGGAGGCAATACATGAGGCCCCCTATACGACTCTAATATAATTTATCGTCATACCCAGGACGCCTGGTTTGTGTTACATCGGAGTAAAACAATTTCAGCTTGCCCACTCATGCACATATCTGAGTCATTGACTTTCTTTGAAGAAACATTTTGATTCCCTTTAAGTTCTTCGAAATCTTCTTTAATGGCTTTAATACCCGTCGAAATCTGAAGGCAAAGACGTTTACCGTAGAAACTTAGACTGTTCAGGAATATCCTTAAGGTTACACTTCAGGAAGATCTATTTCAAATATAGTTTAACTAACACGTTCCACGCAACACCTGTATATAAAATTTTATATTAAAATACTTTTCTTGAACAGGTGGGGTACTGAGGGTAGCGCCATACCCGACGGGCTGATTTACGAAGGAATTTCTGAAGAACCACAGAAGGTATTTCGCTTTTCTATTTTTTTTATTGAATTTTCCAATCTAAATAATTCTCCGAGTTTTGTTCGAACCAGGCGGGTTTATTTGATAAATAAACTGTAAGATGAGATTGATGAATAAAACTAGAAACAAAACGATTAAAATTTATTTCCCTTGAACAAATCACATTCCATCCGTATTCCACACGAACAGCTTCTTCACGCGAACCGCTACTTTGCTGAACCGACTCCCAAGTGGATACTTCCCTGACCACTACAATTTTAACATATTTAAGTTTAGAGTTAACCGTTATCTTTTTCATGTATAGACTGCGCTTCTTAACTCTTACCGTTCACTCAAAAAACTTCTTCTGCAGCCCTCTACCTCGTGTGACTCTTTGGCCTTGTATGGATGAACATTAATAAAGGGTAGATTAATAAAAATAGTTTATATTTATTTTAAACTAGATTTACAACATATAAAATAATAAAACTGGTATAAAATGAAGTAAACTTCACTTCAAAATCATGACTGTGTATTGATAAGTACGTGGTTTCAAATCGTAAGGTTTACAATTCTATAAAACTAGTTTCAGATCAGATTGAATAATGAAACTACTATTAAAATGAAGTCAACTTCTCTTCAAAATCACGACTGTTGACAGATAAGTATCAGGTTTCAAATCGTAAGGTCTCCAAACTATAAAACTAGTTTCAGATCAGATTGAATAAAGAATCTATTATGAAAATGAAGTGAATTTATTTTTCTTCAAAATTAAGAGGGTTGATTGACTAAACAGAACAATGGAACCAATATCAAAATGAAGCAAATTTATTTCTTAATAGAATTGCTAGGCTAATTAACTCAGTACCGCAATTTTATAAAACATGTTTTAAAGCAGATATGATCTTCACAAATACGAAGACAATTAAGGAAGAATCACAATGTATAAAGCATGTTTTTAAAGAAGATATGATAATAAAACTGGTGTCAAAAATCATGACGGTTGGTTGATAAGTACGTGGTTTCAAATCATAAGGTTTCCAATCCTATAAAAGTAATTTTAGAGCCGACTTAATAATGAAGCCGGTATCAAAATGAAGCAAATATATTTCTCTTAACAATGATTAGGATAACGAAGTAAGGTCCGCAATTTATAAACCAGATTTTAAAGAAGATATGAAAATAAAACTATGTGAAAATAAATTTATTTCCCTTTAAAATTCCAAGTCTATTTATCAGAGAGAATGAAATCGATTAAAAGAATGAGGTTGAAAGATGATTATTTATCGGTGAGGATTGCGTTTGTTTTGCCAGCAAAGGGATTACATAAAATCCGGCCATAGCGACAAGAATTTGCAATACAGATAACAAAAGGACACATGTAAGACAAAAACAAACACACAAAAAAACAAACAAACGAGAGCTTATAAAGTAGCCAAAAGCAATTTCACGGATATTTCGGATGTTTCTATCGACAAACAAATTGAAATATAAAGGAGACGACATGACCATACTTAGAAAGATGACATTTGAAAAACTGAATCCCTAGGAACAGCATTTTAGAAAGATTTAATTAAACAACAGCTCTATTAGGACCAAACTGGATACATCATAGAAGTTTTCACAGTGTCTGAGGAAATAGAATGTGACAGATGGGTCGATTTTATGTTGAGCCCTATAGAATATTCCCGGAGAGTGTGGTAGAACTGAAAGCCAGAACAAGCATCGGATCCACTCTCAAGACAGCATTGCTAGAAGTCGATAGAATGTTGAGAATATCATTGAAGTATTAAATGAAAACTTGTACCCTGGAATCTCCAAAAAGCTTGTCATTTAATATCTAGTTTAATCCACTTGTGACAAACTCACGAAAACAAATAATAATAATAATAATATTAATGACACTGACGCACCAGAACTCATGGAATAGCTGTATATTGGCATGTTAAATTAATGGTCGATGGCACTACTGTATCTTAATATCATGGAATTGCCAAGACTTATATCATTTGCATTCTGACACTTGGTGAATCAGTGTGAACTCCGGCTAGGTTACTCATGAGAAGGTGTTGTGAACTAAAAGAGTTTGGACAGGGCATGGCCATGGTTCTTAAACGGATGCCATATTCTATTTATGAATTATTGACACCTCAATGTACAGAGTCACGTGCATACCGAGAATATTTGACGGGAGGTATTGCAGCCACTGTGGACAACGTAGTAGTGTGCCCCATGTCCTTTATTTATGTGAGCAGGGGCGCGTGACCAGAATTGTGACACTGGCTCATATTACATCCGTATTCAAGTAAGGATCATCATACACACATCCTGAAGGTCAGTTCTTAAGCATCCATAGGAGTAGAAAACCCACCAGGTTTGCTCTTTTAACACAACTACGCCGAACACTACTACGCCTTGTTTAGTTAGGTTGCTAATTGATTCTTGAATGACTGGCAACTTGTGGTGTGGTCCCAAGAATCATAATTTCAGTTGTTTTCGAGTTGCTGCCAGTGTTTTGATGTGAGGCAGATACCCCAAGACAATCGGCACCAGTTTCAAACAAAGCACTGAGTGGGTTGTCAGCAGTTTCTAGATGGTGTGATGTGTACATACATGACATGCATTGAGTTCGCCTAAACAGGTTATTTACCGGAGACCGCTACGTGATGCTTCTTAGAAATCTTTTTCCACTTTTCACGGACGAAGCATACATCGACAAAGATGAGCTATTCCAGTATGATAAGGCGCCGTATCATCGGGGCAACGTTGCCAAGAATTAGTTTGAGGAGCATGCTGGGGATTTCGGACGAATAGTGGCGCTACCACGTCGCCCGTCATGATCTCAAACGAGTATTGATGGGACGTGGTAGAAAAGACGATTCGTACACAAAATCGTGTTCCTACATTTATCAGGGTTCTGTTGAGAGATACTGAAACGGAATGACACAAAATCTTTCTAGAGTTCTTCGGACGACGCCAGGAATGGATACCACATCATGGTTTTGCACTTTGTCGCACTTGAGTGGGTCCATAACGATTTTGGGTACTTATCCCATGACGTGTATGAATAAATGCAATGATAAAATCATTTGAAATACTATTTTATATATATATATATATATATATATATATATATATATATATATATATATATATATATATATATATATATGTGTGTGTGTGTGTGTGTGTGTGTGTGTAATGTTTGAACAAATAATGAAACTTGACCACATATATTGTAGATGATTGGAGGAAGTGCAGGACAAAGTTCCACAATTCAAACATTGGATGTTGGCCTCGGAGTTGAACATAACGACGGTAAATTGCTTTTATTTGTATTTAATGTTGTGTAATATTTAGACTGACAATTTTTCTGTTCTATGTGTGGTGACTTGCTTCAGTGTCTCTGCCCATTGCCTTTGGGAAGGAGCCTTTTAAGATAATTATAAAATTTCTATGTCTATGAACCAACAGATACTTCTCAATTTGAGACGTTCCTGTCCAATTTAAACTGGTTGCATATATGTTATAGATGTTCGAAGAGGACTTGATTTCTGATCGTCAGCCCACTATATAATTGCTTCGTTGGTCATGAAAGTGCAAGTTATCGGTGTAATTCCTTTTCATCTGCAAAGGAAAGAAAGAGTGAGAGAGAGAGAGAGAGAGAGAGAGAGAGAGAGAGAGAGAGAGAGAGAGGGGGGAACAAAAATAAAAAAATCTTATTTTAAATCGTCTGGCCATTTCCAGCAATGTGGTTTAAGTCTCCAACCCATTGAGCTCATCTTGCTCAAAACCAAGGCTTTGCGAATGCTTCCCAAACACGAAAACTATTATATCTGTCAATTTTCTTATTATTTTAATTGTGGGTCTCCCTATACATATAGAATCCATGTTCAACGCTACATCAACATGACGTGTACTCAACTAGTCATGCGATTCAAGGCGCCTATCTACTTCGATCATGTCATGCCACTGCTTATGATAGACCCTACCTTTGATCGCGCTATCATTCACCGTTATTGGTTACCCCACATTGTTGAATTTAGTACAAGTTACAGTTATGTATAAATAATTTGAAGGAAAAAAGCTAATAAGATCCTATTATATTTTATTCAGATAAACAAAATTTCCTTGAAACAATGAGGAACTACATGCCAAAGGCTCACAAGGAATTCATTGAAACACTCCAAAAATCACCTTCCATTCGAAAATTTGGTAAGTAAATATCGCGATTTAGAAGTGCAGCAAAGTTTCAACTTCGTCAAAATCAAACAAACAAGAATCGATTGATTAGATTTTTTACAACTTATCAACCCGTTGTTGGTTATTTAAAGCAGAAACGTATTTTGCATTGTAAGAATAATTGTTGTTTTGAGAGTGTATTTTACATTAACAATTTTTATGAGAATAACAATGATTTTAGAAGAGACAAGTTTTACTATTTAATCCATAACTGGAGGGGGAGATGGATTCACGTATTTCCCAAGGCTATTTACGCGTAAGTGAATGTAACGAACAAGACTGGAATTCGAACTCGTTTCTCTGATTTCCGTTCCGTGACGCAGTCAATTACACCCTCCGCACATCCTCACAAACACCAACGAAAAGAAGAATAAAACAGACTGCGTTTATTATCCGTGACTTTCTGTTGTTGACTTAAGGTGACCTCTTCTTACATAGACATGCCAAATGCCAAATGCGTGTAGGAACGACTTTATTCTCTAATGCCCTTGTATGGTCATAAATCTAATGAAGAAACTTATGCCGAAGAAAAGCAATTTGACGCACTGTCCATAAATAAACTGATATTTTTACCGTTTTTATTTACTTTCAGTAACGGAAAAAAATAATCCAGAGTTAACAGAAGTTTACAATAAATGCTTGAAGAATTTGGAGCAATTTAGAAGTTGCCACATTCAAATTGTATGCAGGTAAGTATGTATGTATGTATGTATGTATGTATGTATCTATCGATTTCAATTTGTACGTATATATATCTCAGCTTGCCCATCCATATCTATCTATGTTTATTCATATCTATCTATCTATCTATCTATCTATCTATCTATCTATCTATCTATCTATCTATCTATCTATCTCTTTCTCTCTCTCTCTATATATATATATATATATATATATATAAAAGTTTACTCATATCTATCTATCTGTATATGTTTATTCATATCTATCTATCTATCAATCTATCTATCTATGTTTACTTATATCCATTCATCTATCTATATATGTTTACTCCTATCTATCTATCTATCTATCTTGTAACAACAACAAACGTTTTCTTGCGTAGTGTGTTCTCGCCTAATCGGATGGCCAACGGCTGTCAGTGTTACAGGCAAAACAAATACATATGTTGACACGGAAAAATTCCATTTTGTCATTAATTTTCCTAGATGTTGTATGTATATATATATATATATATGTATATATATATATATATATGATGGCCTGATCACAGAGTCTAGCATGAAACAGTCTGTCGCCTCTGAGTGTTGACTTCAATGTTCACTTATATATATATATATATGTGTGTATGTGTGTGTGTATGTATGTATGCATGTGTTACCCATGTGACTTATCACCACCAATGAGAGATAATCACGTTCTGTATTGCAGATAACGCTCAGCGTAAGTCAAATCGTTTTAGTTAGTGTAGGCGAAGTTACAGTGAATGTTGAATACAGGAATTCAAATAATTTTTTAAAATTTATTTCAGGTACATTGTGAATAAAGCAAAAGAAAAACAAAAAACAGATTACGCAAGCCTGGAAGAAAGGGGAACGGGCGGATCTGGTGAGTTTTACATCCTGTCGTGAAGTGATATAAAAAAACCTTCTGTTTATTGTGGGAGAAAGGGAAGGAAAAGAAAACGATGTATTTTTGGGGGATTGATGTAAAAGAAAGTGCGGCTGTTTCGAGTATTAACACTAATGGCGGCGTTAGGAAAGAGAGATGGTTCCACTTGTCCCATTATGGGCATTAGCAGGGCCGGTGCAGGGGTCTTGTGCTACCCACCCCCCACCTGCCGACCCGTGCTCGACCGATTCTATGATACAGCATTTCTCAATTTTCCTACAATAATATTAATGTGATATCTATCTATCTATCTATCTATCTATCTATCTCAATCTGCATATATATATATATATCTCAGCTTGCACATATCTATCTCAGCTTGCTTATATCTATCAGGAGAGATCTATCTATCTATCTATCTATCTATCTATCTATCTATCTATCTATCTATCTATCTATATCTGCATATATATATATATATATATATATATATATATATATATATATATATATATAATCAGGTAATGGGAAAGGAGAAATCAAATTGCTGATGTTCTGAGGAATGAGAGGACAAATTGTCTTGGAGGCACATTAATTACTCCTGAAATCCTTATATATTACAACGTATTCCTCAGTTAATCTTTACTCCCCGTTCAGTTTCCATTCCAGATGTATTTGATGATTCTTCTTGGAGGTAAAGTGACCAAAATCTCCCGAACAGCCCAGAACTCTCCTCAGTATTCTAACCGAATTTAATATCATTGTCGACTGAAAAATATCAATTCTCACTGGAATCTCCAGTTATTTTGTTCATTTATATTTTATGGTTTCTTTTTATTGATCTTTGAATACATTTTATTTGCAGTATATTATTCATATTTTAATGGGGGTGCTAGGCAGGAAAAGTATGAATCCAACTATTCTTCCCCAGCAATGGGTTAATTAGTAGGACTTATATCAGTAAATCATTATTATCTCCTAAAAACACTTACAGACTCTTGTAAAATAGTTTTGTATCCAAATAAACTGAAAAAGGTTGATAAGCCTAAAAAAAAACAACAACAAAAAACAAATCAATCAAACAAGTATATCGGAAAGGCAAGAAGCGAGAGGGTCTTACTTGTAATATTTCCCGAAGGTAAAACGACGTCGGTGGTATATTCTATGAAATTCGAGGAACTATATAGGCTCTTCTTTTCTCCCGACCTCTGTCGGCTTGCTATGATGTCTAGCGATGTAGAGGTCTATCATCAGCAACTGGTGTGGCCAGACGTGTCATGTTTCTACGCGTGCTCAATAGCAACTCCACGAACTCATGTCACTTAATCGTCTTAACCAAAGGGAGATAATCACCATTCAAATCCTCACACTTGATACGCAGTAGGTGAAAACAAAATATCGTAGCCGTTTGGGATGAGAATTTTCTTTTAGGATTTCTTTTGCTTTTGTTTTGAAAATCATGGAAGGAATAAACAATCTTTCTGAGAAATTTTCTCTTTTAATTTCAGATCTTATTCCATTCCTGAAAGGAATTCGCCAGACGACTAAAGATGCACAAATCTGAAGCCAAATGGCGCACCTAACACTTGCTGTACCACGGAAAATTAAAAAATGGTGGAATATTAATAGATATTACTCAGAGACTATAATAAAATCAGAATATGCGTGTGTATATACAGTCATATATGTGTGGGTGTGTGATTTGCGCCTTTGTATATATAAGTGGGTGCGTTATGTATTGATCCATATATTATATGTTGATCCGTCCGTATGTTCTATTTCTCTCTCTACTCTCTCTCCGCCATATATATATATATATATATATATATATAGATAGATAGATAGATAGAGAGAGAGAGAGAGAGAGAGAGAGAGAGAGAGAGAGAAAGAGAGAGAGAGAGGGAATATTGGGGGAGATATGCAACAGACATATAGCTTTTTTATTAAACTTATTTTTTATCCATGATCGCATATATATATATATATATATATATATATATATATATATATATATAGAGAGAGAGAGAGAGAGAGAAAGAGAGAGAGAGAAAGAGAGAGAGAGAGAGAGGGAGAGGGAATATTGGGGGAGATATGCAACAGACATATAGCTTTTTTATTAAACTTATTTTTATCCATGATCGCATATATATATATATATATATATATATATATATATAGAGAGAGAGAGAGAGAGAGAGAGAAAGAGAGAGAGAGAGGGAAGGAGAGGGAATATTGTGGGAGATATGCAACAGACATATAGCTTTTTTATTAAAATTATTTTTATCCATGATCGCCTATATTCCAAATAAACAAAGCATATAGAAGAATACGTGAAACTAATATTTCTTAAAAAAGAATGCAAGGTAAAATATTGCAAGGGAAACAACTCCTTGCAAGGGAGACAATTCTAAATATTTTTCCTTTCTTGTGAATTAATCGGAATTCGTAACTTGACGAAATCAATGTGTAAAATTGTTAAGAGAGAAGACCATGTTTAATCCTTTTTTAATTTTCAACAATGTTTCAACAATCTTTTGCATATATATCTAGTTTACTTAAACTTTTGATTAAAAAAAATATCGTTTATATGAGTTTTGTTAATACTTTTAATATTAAAAGTGAATGTTTCTTATTTTAAAACTGAAAAACATGGGCTGTATGAAATAAACATAATCAAAAATGTAATTTCAAATTGACGAAATTCTAATTCGTATCAAATTGTTTTTTGTCTGTGATTGAAATCATTTTTATTGCTAACTCTCTGGGTAGATGAGTTAGTTCAAGGGTTTGGGCACATACATTTAGTTCAGAGACATGCCAGTAACGAGATATTTAATCAAGATATCTTGTATTAGGACAGAGCATAAATAACCACAGTTAAAATTCGAATTCGATGAGATGGTTCTATTTTACTGACTTGGAATTAGGAACCTCCAAAAATTCAAACACTTAAGGTATACCTAAGGTTTAAATGTATTCTTCATAAAGGAAAAATCCTTTTCAAAGCTTTCCTCACGCTTCAATTGAAAGCTAAATGATTAACTTTTCTAATTACAGAAAAAAAATACTGTGGAGTATTTCAGATAGAAATTTGAATGATTTTTAGTTGATGCTTCCGAAAAACAAATCGAAACGGCCATTTTTAACCTTTTTTAGTGAAATGTAAACAAACTTATTTTTCAGTTTTTAAAATCTCGCTAAAATAAGATATACATTTCTGAAACGTTACTTTCTTAAAATAAGCAAATTTAAAGCTAAATTAATCTGTTCTGAAACAAAAATCATTTATAGCAAAAAATTCTCTAGACAAACATTTCTTGACCTCGGGGTCTTGTTATTTCACGTTTCCATCGATAATTTGATGGCTGAATGTATTGACAGGTTTAGTACGGTGCACCAAAATTGACATAACGTTTTTTTTCTTTCTTATAATAATTTAAAATACTATAAAAATTTCTTACATTATTAAGTTACCTCTATCTCTTTCATTATTTAATAGCTAAAATAATGATAAATAATTTTATTAATTATTAATATTATATTAAGTTATTACATTCTTAATTTAATAACTGAGATAATAAGCAATAAAATTATTATCATATTAATAATTAAACTATCTCACACAGTTATTAATTGTTTAAATTGATAAATGGGATAATTTTATTATCTCAATTTAATTTTTAATTTAATAACTGAGAGTGAGATAAGACCTTTATATGTCAAGGGGCTTTCCCCAAGGAGAAGACAAGCCTTAAAACACGTCAACTTTTAGCCATAATGTCACTTATGCGATATCACACTAAAAAAATATAACATCTTCACGCACAAAAAATATTTTTAATTATGGTAAAAAGTTTTGGTAGCATTATTTGTATGAAGCTTTTAATTTTTGTTTAGTAGATATAGTCTTCACTTAAAGACTTAATAACCTACCCCATACTCTGTTTGGAAGAATTTTAAAACATTTTTTAAAATTAAAGAAAAATGAAAAAAAAAAAAAAACTAAAGAAAAATGCAAATAATTCTTGTAAAAATTCTTTATTAACCGAAAATTTTTTTCTTCTTTTTGATAATTAGATAGTTTATTGCAGTTTTTATTTTACGATTTGGAGCAGATTTTTAAAAAGGTGGCAGTACTTGATGATTTAATTTCTCTAAGGAGTCCTGCTTATAAGTAATGTGAAAAACTTTACGAAGTGTTTGAAATTCTAGGAAATTTCATAAATTTAATTTATGGGGGGTAACAGATTTAAAAAAAAAATTCCAAGATTTTCTAAAAATAAAAATTTCAAAAATAAATTCATTCATTTTTTTAATAAATCCGAAAAGTTTCATTAAAATCAGACAATTACTGATTTTTGCAAGAATTTCCAAATTAAAGGGTTTCCCCACCCCTGAAACTGCTACACTGCTGGCCATTATCACAAATAATACAAAGTTAACAAAAAAAAAACAAAAAAAAACACCAAAATTTTTTACCCAAATTTAGAACGTGTTAGAAAGAAGAAAATTTTAAAAATATTTTTAAAATAATTTGTTTTCCACTTAATAATAACTTAAACATTTTAACGATAAAACTTTGTTTTTATTAATTTGGTTTTTTTTTTTCATTATTCTATACTGATTTTTTTTAGCAAATTATTGGAGGTACTTACACAATACCGCCATTTTTCATTTTTTTTTATTTCCCGTTATATATATATATATATATATATATATATATATATAACAGAGTAGATAATTTCGTCAATAAAACAAAGTCAAACGAAAGGGCACCGATGTGATCCGTACGAAAAACATTTGTTAATATTAACCAGGTGACAAGAATGAAGTGCGGAGATTGAGGTTCCAAGTTCGGAATTTTCGAACACACTTGTATTCTTTATCAGCGGATGTGAGAAATAAACATGGAGACTATCGAACATTTATTCTTGAGGCTGGGTAGAGCCCGCTTGTAGGTGGAATTGTTAGAAAAATCCATTCCCTGTTCGATTTCTCGCTGTGGTAAACTATGTGAAAATAACCTTGGATTTGAAAATTGTGATTAGTGGTGGGTGGAAGGGGACTGAGATATTGAACATAGAGGAAAAAGGGTTATAGAACCAGGGGTGGGGACGGTATTAGTGTTCAAAGATTTTTTTGAGTTAGGAAGAGTGTGGGAACATAGCTAGATTGTCAATAAAAGTCAAATGAGAGAGAGAGAGAGAGAGAGAGAGAGAGAGAGAGAGAGAGAGCCCTGAAGCCAAGAGCGGGAGCGAAACCGGTTGCTTCCCCCGCCCCGTTGTTGTGTTTTTTATTTTTTATTTTTTGTGTTTAATATGTCTTGTAATATTAAATTTTTTATACTTTTATTTCGATCATTAAGTTTTGTACCTACAAAATATCTTTAAATATATATATATATATATATATATATATATATATATATATATATATATATATATGAGGCATATTTTAGCAGCAACCTTTCTTTCAGACATGTTTCGTTGAATATGACACGAGGAAAATTTGATGGATTTTATTCAGTTTTTCTAGTATTCTTAAATTTTATCTTTTGGTAAGCATAAGGGAGTATAAAAATTCTCCGTCCTTTGTCAATGAAAAGAAATTAACTGCAATTAGCGCTTGACACTGTCTAAAGAAGGGGAAGAAGGTCTGTTCTCTAAAAGACAGTTGTCCCTAACAGCTTAAAGTAGGGAACTGCTCACCCGTCACGCGGACGAAGGCACACGTCCGTTACCCTGTTCCTCATCATCTCCCTCGGCTATAGCCGATCCTTACGGCAAAGATTGCAACTAAATAATATTTGCCGTCTTTGAAACAATTTTTGGCAAATGGAGCCAGATAGAAAAAAGCGTTGTCTTGCATAAATATATTCGGGTGTCTGAAAAGTAATTATTTTTTACGGGAAATTTATTCAAATATTATTATATTCTGATAGTTGTTATATTTTAACTGAAATGACGTAAAAACAAATGGAATTCCAATTTAATTAAATACTATTTAAAAAAAATCAAGGACTACAGTTCAGCGTGAAGGCAAATTTTCGATTTCAGGGTGAGTATTTTCATCGAGTCTCTACACTGGTTGGCAAGCAAGGCTTGAGACCAGTCTATAATGCTGTTTAACCCATATTTGCCGGATGGTGAATGGTGGTGGAGGGGATAAGAGCTGAATACACAATTTTCTCAAAGTTATCTGTGTGTAAATGAAAGTTATGCACTCGCACTGATTTTAAAACTCAGCTTGCCTGCCATTTCCTCTCTCCTTGTCGTTAACCGTTAAACTACCTGCACACCCATTATTATTATTATTATTATTATTATTATTATTATTATTAGCTGTAAAAAAAACCCGCAATTATACCTGTATTAAAAAGCTGATGTCTATTGATATTTATGGAAAAATCATTAGAAATGTGAAATAGAAGGTATTTTTAGACACTATAAACACTATAATTACTTTAAAACAACACACACACACACACATATACATATATATATATACCCACACATATCTATATATATTTATAACATTAATTTAAGAGTGCTCAATACCAAAAGTAGAGCAATAGTTATTTATTATAAGGTGTTACATACGGACAAACAAGTAATCACTACAAAGATGCATATTTGTTTCGATGCCTAAACTTATAAGCATCTCATCGGGTGGTGAACAAAGATGGTTAAAAATGATTTTATTTTAAAAAGCTATTTATGAAACATCATTTCATTTTACATTTTTTAAATTTAGGAAGACATAAGAAGAATTTCCATAAAACGAAAGGAAAGAAATATATAAAAATCTCCATAAAAGGAAAAGAAAAAATAATATATACAGGTTGAAGCAGAAAAAAAAAAGGATAAGAAATCAATGGAAGGAAAAAGAAAAAGGAGAGAAATAGAAAGGATTAAAAAAGGAAATTTTAAAATAATATATATATATATATATATATATATATATATATATATATATATATAAATATAAATATAGTTTTAAGGTGTGCTATATTTATGAGACAAAGTGCTTAATATCAGCGATAGAGAGTATGTAAATCTAAATCTAAAAGTGAACATTGAAGTCAACACTCAGAGACGACAGACTGTTTCACGCTAGTCCATGATGAGTTAGCAATAACACGAGCTCACTTTGGTGAATAGAGCTGGGCCCGTTTTTATGGAGTTACTGGTCTTGGAACAATATGCAGAAGTTCTTACGATATATATATATATATATATATATATATATATATATATATATATATATATAAGACAGACATGGAATATTTTATGATTTTAAATTTTTTTCAGGATTCTTAGATTTTTCCGTTTAGTCGAAGTAAGGTAGTGCAAAAATTTTCCGTATTCTCCATTTTTCTAAGCGCTCTCGGAAATTATTACTCCCCCTTACTCCCACCAAATGTATGAATGGTGAAAAAAATAAATGAAAAATTTATCCAATTTTCCTTGTCTGTCATCTTCAACGAAACATGTTTAAAATAAAGGTTGTTATAGCAGCTTTCGTCGGTTGGAATAGATCTATCCTCATAAGCGATAATTTAGGATTTTATTGTGTACTAATAATTATTTCCTTTGTATAATAAATACATTGAGCCGTTTTTGTGGATTAGTTTTAATATTTTATATTACGAGGATCCACTTGGATTATATACAACGAATTTATTACCTTTACCATATATATATATATATATATATATATATATATATATATATATATGTGTGTGTGTGTGTGTGTGTGTGTGTGTGTGTGTGTGCATAAAATAAATCCTAAAGAGCTAGGAACTACCTACCTACGTTTCACCTGAACGGATCTTCAGGGTAATCTGGCTAAAGAGGAAATGGCATGGAACAATATTTATTTATAAAACCAATACTAAAAACTAAAATTAGCACAGCCCTAAAATGCATAAAACCACGTGACAAAAGAAGAAAGAACCAAGGAAAAAAGCGTTACTATAATCATATATGTAGCCTTAAGCATGAAAATTAAACTAAAATATAACGTAATATCATAAAACACAGCACTAGCCAGTCTACATATATATGGAATATTAAACAGGAAGATGGAACTGATCCCATTTTAAGATGGAAAATAATAAAAAAAAGGCTATTAAGTAGAAAGCAGGTAAAAGATTTCTTATTATGTATGGAGGAAAAATTAGCAATAGCCACAGACAGACTGTTGGCGACAGAAGTACGAAGGCGTTGAGGATACAAAGAGATTCACTTGACCACCCCGATAATCACTTGGCAATCGTTGATGAATTCCAGATGACATTTAGTTAAGATAGAGACTTAATGACCACAGTACGAATCGTGGGGTTCTAGTCGGGGAAAAGAATGAAAAGAAAAAGGAAGATAATTTTTTTCTTTCAGCGATAATTGTGAACTGAGGACAGTCTAGCCACACCCACACTGCCGAGCGTTCATTGACTGAATGGTGGCGTGAGCGATGGGTGAAAGTAAACACATGAGAAAGAAGGGAAACCTGTTGACGCCCTCTGAGGGGATTGGTGTGAGATACCGCTATGAGAAAGGAAGAATTTGGGTGGACAATTCACTTAAGAACCCCTCTAAAACAGAAAGTAATTGACTTCCAAAAATGGAAAGTGATAAATTTTCCTGTCCGAAAACAAAGAAAATCCTTATTGCGGATTTGGAATTATCGAGGAACCCAAACCACGACAGGCCCCCACACGGTTTTGGTCGGCATCCATATAAAGGAATGTCCCCAGAGTAGTTGGGCAGACGGTGGCAGTTGGGCAGACGCAGACAGAGTTACAGAGCAGACAGAGTTGAGCTGTGAGCTCGGAGACCAGCCTCTCAGGAGGGAGCTGACTGAAAGATTCCACGCATTCTAACTTAGTCTTCTAACCAAAAACAATTTTTTTTTGAAGAACGGCTTACACTCACTCCACCAAAACAAGTTTTACGAATATCGCCTGAAGACACCAAAAACCAGTTTACGGAAAAACAACTTAAGATATTAAGACTCGCCTAACAAACGCAAAGTGTCACGTATCCATATTAGCGGTTTGGGAGAATGACACAGTCCTGTATTCAGCAAGCAGATATAAAGATACTTGTTATTCTTTTTCTAACACATTTGAATCTTTCGAGTTGTTACTTTATTTTCTTTTACATATACTTGTGCGGTGTCACCTTTGCTCGAATTCGGCTTGCACTACGGCCCGACGACTGATTGATTTCGTCTACCTAAGATCAAATCACAACGTGGGTAGGTTAGACTAGAAATCAAAGCAGTTACTTCGGTAACCAGACGTTGGAGGCGAGCTGGAAACGACAAGGCTGATGCCGAATCTAACCAGATTTCCATCCGAATCAGCCAAGGGTTAGATCGTCACAGGATAGCACGGAGGCAGGGCCAGGGTGACGTCCCAGTAAATATTCCACTGTCGAAATGTCGGCGACTAAACCGACTATCCCACCCCAAGTTCTTCCGAGTGAGGCGGCTTGTTAGCGAGCCAGTAGGACGAAAAACAAAGGATAGCTAACTAGAGGTGGTGCCTCCATAAACCATCGTAAAGATGGCAAGAGGAAACCACTCCCCTATCAATCCCAAGTTATATTATGGCTAACAACACACAATATGAAACCTACCGGCGTGAAGGGAGTTAAGTCTATGGGAGTTAACTCCTCGCCCTATAAAACGGACATGCGCAACAGCTGTCACCTGACCGGAAAGGAGCGACCGGTATTACTGGACCGTTATCTTGAGACGGTTCGCATCAAACATAAAATATCTCTCAGGGCATGGAGCATCCGAACATTGAACAACTTCGACCAGCTAGATAATGGGAAACAAGAAAGAAACAGGCTAAAAATCTACATCCTTGGTGTATGTGAAACTAGATGGCCAAACAATGGAGATTTTGTCAGCGACGGGCACATGATTATTTATGCAGGCGGAGAGAAACACGACAAAGGAGTAGGATTAATACTAGATAAAACATTTAAGAAATGCGTTCTGGGATATATCCGAAAGAATTTTGGTAGTCAAGCTGAAAGGAATGCTTTTCAACATATCTATCATAATAGTGTACGCACCGACAGCGCAAAGTAACGAAGAAGAAAGTTTTCTAATCCAAGCTAGAAAATGCCAAGGCTCTTTGCAAATCAAAGAAAGCCATCATTATCATGGGAGACCTAAACGTCAAAGTAGGCATCGAGAGGGCAGGGGATATCGCCGCAAAATTCGGACCAGGAACCTGCAACGAACGTGGAGAAAAATGGATTCAATGGTGCACGGTCAATGACCAGATAATAGCCAACACATGGTTCCAAGAACATCCGAGGTGATTATGGATATAGAGAAGCCTAGGAGGAGAAACTAAAAATAAATAGAATACATAACTATCAAAAAAAAAAAATTTTTTTAAAAATCAGGAATGCAATCGTTCACTGCGGAACCTACCTACCCAAGTGCCGACTGCGGAAGCGATAATCACCCTGTTATATGTAAACTAAGAGTGAAACTGCGGAAACTGAAGAAGCCTAACGCAGCACCCAAATTGCTATACAATAAATTCCTGAGCGACCTGTACATGAAAGAAAAAATATATAGACATTGTGAAAAGAAGATACGATGGACACAGTGGAAATCGAAATGGGACTCACTAAGAGACGCTTTAGTGATTTCAACAAACGATGTCATCCCAAAGAAGAATGGACGAACCCCCCCCACAAAAAAAAAAAGGAATGGAAGACTGATGAGATTCTCGACATGATGCAAAAGAGACAGAAAACTCTGCCAAGATACGGAACAGAATACAGAAAATTACACAAAGAAACAAGGACGAAATGTAGGCAGAAGAGCAGCTAAACTAAAAATACGCAGAAGTACAGAGATTGAGTACCAACAACAAAAGAGATATGCACAAATAAATAAGGCAACAGGACATAAGACATGCTCCTCAGCAGGCAGCTTAAAATCAAAGGATGAGACACATCTATTAGAGAAAGAGAAAAATTCTTCAACGCTGAAGCGAGTATATTGGAGAACTCTTTCACGACGTAAGGAAACAACAAGCAATACACAGAACTACGGTCGGCCTGGAATTCTGAAAACCGAAGTAAAAGCCTCATTGGCCAAACTGAATAGAAACAAAGCAGCTGGACCAGACGGGATTGTAATTGAAATGCTGACAGGCTTAGATGACTTTGGCATAGACAAGATCACCGAAATAATAAATGAAATTTACAACAGTAGGGTCATACCGGAAGATCTCAGCAGATCTATCTTCATAGCACTGCCTAAGAAACGAGGCACAAACGAATGCGAACTCTACTGAACAATAAGTCTAATCAGCGACGTGACAAAACTCATCATTCGTATTCTGATGGATAGAGCTCGCAACAGAATCAGGCCAGAGATAGGACAAGAACAGTGCGGGTTCGTTAAAGACACCGGAACAAGGAACGCTATATTCATGCTCAGAATGTTATCAGAAAGAGCGATACAGATGCAGAAGGACGTGTACCTATGTTTTATAGACTACACAAAGGCGTTCGACAAAATATGTTCCAAAGATCTGTTGGGACTGTTCACCAACCTTGATATATTCGGGAAAGATATTAGAATAATGAAGAACCTATACTGGCAGCAAACGGCCTGCATGCGCATAGAGAATAAGTTCAGTAAATATACAAAACTAGAAAGGGGCTTAAAGCAAGGATGTGTCTTCTCATCGGACTTATTCAAACTATACAGCGGGGCACTTGAGAGAAAACTGGAAATCCTACTGAGATTCAGCATTGGCGGCCACAATCTTACCAACGATGACACAGCGCTGATAGCAGACACGGAAAAGAGATTACAAAACCTATTACAGAAGGTAGCGAAGGAGAGCGAGAAGAAGGGACTAAGCATAAACTGCAAGAATGCATGGTCATCAGTAAAATGAGCGGCCGAAATGCGATTTACAGGTCGGGGACACTAAAATCAAGCAGGTGCGGAAGTTTAAATATCTGGGAAGTGTTTTGACAGAGGACGGTAAGTGCGACGCTGAGACCCGAAGATGTATTGGGATGGCCAAGGATGGATTCGAAAAACTGGGTAGATTATTGTGAGACAGGAGGATTTATTTGGTAACAAAGAAAAGAATACTGAGCTGCTACGTGACATCTGTCCTCCTTTACTTGCTGCGAATGTTGAATGGTCACCTCAAAGGTGAAGAAGTGACTCGAGGCAAAGGAGATATGGTTCTACAGAAGGATGTTAAGGATATCATGGATCGAACGTGTGAGCAACGATAAGGTTTTGGAGAGGATGCAAACAAGGAGGAAGCTTATACTTAACATCAGGAAGTGGCAGCTGAAATTTCTGGGATACGTATTAAGAAAGGAGAACCTAGAGAATCTGATACTCACGTGTCGAATAGAGGGAAAAAAGAAAAACGAATACAACTCATGACATATGTGGCGGGCTTAAGCAAGTGGATGATAGAACATGGTCTGGGGAAGTTGGCAGAGGGACGAAACTAATTGAGAACTACAAGCGGTAGAAGGAAGTTGTTGAGGGGTCCTCCCCTTTTTACACAAATGGAATCATCCAGTATATACATATACTACTGCTACGTGAAGACCCGGGAGACGAGAGCAAGCGAGGGTGAAGGTAACAGACAGACAGACAGAACGAACGTAGCCAGCAAGAGTCACAGTGAGCGAGCACGTAGACTCAGTAAGAAGTCATACAGCGATACTTCAATACCAAAGACCAAAGATATTTTGTATAGATATTTTGGAACTACTAACCTGCATTCCTTTGGAACATTATTTTCATAACCTGCATTTACCAGTTTGTATTATTACGTTAATACATTATTTTCATATATTCATTCCTGGCGTTTGTTATTTATTGGTAGCGGATTTCAACCCGGAATTCACGACAGAACGAGAGAAAGGAATGGACATGATGCATGAAAAGAAAGAAATTTGAATAGCTTAGTGGATTGGTCGTATATTGTATAGAAAACATTCCTAAACGATATAATTATGCAGTTGTAGAAAATAGAGATTTTTCTTATGGTCTTGATATCGTCCTGCCAATGGAAATGTCTCAATGAATTCTTTGTTATTTGATGATATCTATCTGATGATTGTGGTGTAATGGATAACGGCTCGGATTGAGGAATTGGAGAACCGATTTCGAACTCCAGTCATTACATTCAATTACGTGTTAATACCCTTGAAAAAGATATGAATCCATCTCTTTTCTCCTCAGCTACGGGTAAATAGCAGGACAGACTGGGTACTATGGTCATGGGTGGCAACCATTCGAGGAGAAGGAAAACCTCTGAATTCAAAACAAGACTTGAGAGGGTTGGGCTCCGTCAGGCTATCTTACCCAGGAAGTACATGCGCTGCTTCTACGGCCCTAAAGGGGTTACGGGTTTAAAAATTAATCTGATGATCATTAGCAATTTGGGGTTCAACTCAAAGGTTGAAAACCTTGTTCAAACGGATGGCCCAATCCTAACTTAGTGAGGCATCTGTTTTTAAAATTTTAATTTGCTTGGCTTGTTGAATGGGAATTGAGATTGAGGTACAAGTGTTACAATAAAAAGAAAGTCGTTAGCTATGAACCTGAAAGATGTTTGGGAAAGATTATCTTTGAATGATAGGACTACATTTTGGCAATTTCGCAGGCATGAGGAATTTTACGACAGGTAGATCTAAAAAGAAATTAAATATTGCAAAATGCTACGATAATCTCCACCGTACGTTCCTGACCAATACTCAGAATTCTATCCTGATAGAAATATTGTCTTTTACAATCTTCCTTTCGCCAGATCCGTCCCAATCTGTCTGATAGAAAATTACTTTGAAAACTTATTCTGACCTGATCAGTCATCAATTAATGATATGATACTTTCTCGATTATCCGGACATCCGGAACAGGGGTTAAATAAATAAATTCAGATAATTCAAAATTCCGGATAACTGAGTACCTGAATAATCGAATTTCATTTTCATTGCATTTTAACATTTATATCATCAAATAAAATGCTTTGTTCAAGGTTTTGTCCAGTTTATTTTTATGAAAAAATGTGCCAATTGTCGTCTGTTTCCGGCTGGCCTCGCGTTTTTCTACCATTAACTCCAAAAGCTGGTTTAAAGTACACGTATTTGTAAGGGTTGCTTCTGGTTGAAAATATAACCAACTTAAACATTTGCTAAAACTCTGGCCGTTGATTGTGGTTTTCTAAATTCTCTAAACACTTGAGATAAAATATTAAAACGGGTTTACCTCGGATAATTATAAAATGTTCGAATGATTTCAGTTGTTCTTCTCATTTGACGCCCGGACAATAAATCAAAGTCCGGAAAATAGAGACAAGGGTAATCAAAGAAATGCTGTATTTGGAATTATAGACAACAGAAAGTCAGGATGTTCTTTAAGAAAGATAGTTTTGTGAACTGCTGTACAAGAAGAATGTTATATTTTTGCAGAACTTCAATGGCTAACAAATTGAACAAGTCGTAATGGTAATAGTAATATAACTGTTTCTTTATAAGTAGATATTGGACATTCATTAAGCGAGCAGCCAGTTCTACTTTCAACTGCAATTCATAAGATCTTCATCTGAAACGAATTTTCAGGAAAATCATTTTTCAAATCCACAAGCTGTTATCGAACTTTTCAGTAATGATGGAGGATTCCTTCCTCAACTTTTGTTCGAGGCAGTGTGAAACGTCAACATTTTGATCATGTCATTGTTTTCTCTTTGAGATACGTGTGCTAGACAATTTTAAGTTCTTGCTGTCATTGAAAGTCATCAAGTGGTGTGGTTTCAATTATTTGGTGCACTTCTTTGTTTGTGATTGTGTAGCGCTACCCCCCCAAGGTTGTAACTTTCTACATTGAGGTTATCGATTAAATTATATAGATCAATAGTCTGCGTGATGAAATTAATTTCCTCTCACTTTAAAATTTCAGTATTCCACAAACATAGAATTAGAACAGATATGAGAAACATCAGTTTTTTTTGCAGTTTTTAAGGACCCACTGACCAAATCGCGTCGAAGTTTCGTATTTATGAGTTCCCTTGGTCACGTGGGGGCACGAGAACATGTTTTCATTTTGTGGCGTCAACTCCAGGTTAAAATTTGGGTCGGTATCTTCGGACGTAGTTGACGATAACTAATTGATATTTTTCAACCAATCAGAATGCATCAGTTGTTATATTTGGTTGGAAGCCTTTATGTGTTTAACTTGCACATTTTTGAGATTTAAAACAATAAATGTAGAAATCTAATTCTACAAACTCTATGAGTAATATTGGTACCATGGCTATCAACGACTAAATCGTTTTTCTTGACCAGTCTTTTCTAGTGATCAGGGTGGCGATTCACCTAACAAAATTAAAAACGATACCTATCAATGATTGAATGAGTTTTCTTGTAAGGTTAACGGCCATCTAATCCAATGGGGATAGATTGGGGTTCCAGTGGGCGGTGATTATACGGTATCGGTCAGGGCGTGGGTTTCCGACAATGGAATCAGCAGCCACGTGTCCCTGTCCAAGGCGAGCCTTCAAACAGGAGGGCATTGTTTGTAGTTTGACCTGGAAATAGATGAGCTCTGTCAAGTCTACGCATGAATGGATACTTCTAACCCAGAGAAGTGGAGTGAAATTATCAGGATCGCCCCTAAGACAACGATCGGACTGATGATGACGATGACGAGGAGGAGAAGCAGGAAGAAGAGTCGGGAATGTTGAATATTTCTTCAGGATTAACGCCATTTTTAAAAATTTTCATTAAAAATAAAAATTGTGAAAAAAAGCTATAGAATGAACATTTAATTTTATTTTGTTCTGCAATTTTAACGGTACTGACCTGACAACTAGGCTCCGTAAGGTTGTTTCCCTGTGTCTTTTCTATAAATATACTATGATTTTTTCCGGTAGTTTTCAATGTTTAGGAAAGCTGGTTCACTGTGCCAGGCTAGACAATTTTTCTCGATAGAATCTACCTTACATATTTATAAGTCTACCATTCGTCCCTGCTTTGAATATTATTACCACATCTGATCAGGTGCTCTTGCTATATGTTTAGAGAGTTTTTACAAAATCCAAAAAAGAATCTGCAATGTTATTGGTTCTGATCTGGCTTCTCGCCTTCAGTCATTTTGTTGCCGCCGTAGCTTGCTTTTCTATTAAGACTTTTAAGATAATTGTTCTGATAAACGTTTTGCCGTGGAAAATATTCATTGCGGTTTAATTTCTAAATATTGGTATTTTTATCCCCCCCCCCACCGCCAACAGACAAATTGTACATATGGGGACTAGTTAAGACTAAATAGAGACCTAGAGGTATTATGGTGACTGTAGTAAGAATGGTAATTAAGAATGTGTTGTTTTGGTGTAAGGAATGCTGTGGTATGTTTGAGTCAGGAATCGTGGCTTGCTAAGTTTAAGATGAGACAGATTGAAGACCAGCGTTCCCCTATCTCTCATCTTGGCCTTGTGCCACATTTATGTATTTTATCAAAATAAATATTACTTTCCGCTATGGTACCTAGACTTTATGAATTTAAGCGCAGTACTAGATTGGCTGTTTCATATTTTACAGTTGAAATGGCTAGATTTATCCGTAGGCTAACAGTTTCTTTTATAGCAATTCTCGCTTGTGGAACTCTTCTGGCTTCTTGCTTCCCACTCAACTTTGATCTTCAAAAATTTAAATGCAGCATTTCATGTCAATTCTTATCTTTTGTCTTCTTAATTTTAGGTTTTTCTCGTATTCTCAAACACTCAGTAACCCCTGCATCTTAGTGACTTTATCGCCTCGCTTGGGATGAAGTTATAAAAAAATTATACCTC
This sequence comes from Acanthosepion pharaonis, assembly GCA_903632075.3. Taxonomy (NCBI): domain Eukaryota; kingdom Metazoa; phylum Mollusca; class Cephalopoda; order Sepiida; family Sepiidae; genus Acanthosepion; species Acanthosepion pharaonis. Next base: position 1,123,679 of record CAHIKZ030004860.1, on the reverse strand, counting down.
CTCAGGTTTGGAGTGCAATGATCAAGTGCTCAATCACACAGAGACCCTACAACCACAGACTTTCATTGGACTGACGACGATGATGATGATGATGATTTATCAGGGTCACCATTTTATAGCGGTGTTGCCATTTTATTTCCCGACGGCATCGTTCTCAGAGTCACTAAACCATTGTCGGCAAGATCGAAGAGGCGGACCCAGACTAAGCATGGGCAACCTAAAAGATCCCAACCGTAGAACAAGCGAATGATGAATACAACAGATCTCAACAGTTGAATGAGTGGATGAAGAGGGCTACGCATGACGGATATGCTACAGAAGGCGCCACTCGAAATTATAACAGAAGCAGTGGCAGTCCGTTGCAGTTTCATAACTGGATTCTGCATGTTTCATTTAATATATATGCCGCAAAGGAAGGTCATGAAATCAAGTGTGTGAGCTACTTCCTGGCAAGTTGAGGACCACCTTAATCAAATTTATGCCATCGGCACTTTCTTCTACACTGAATTTCACCTGATTTTTCACCTTCAACTAACTCTTGGAAAGCCAAACGGCGATAGGGAATAAATGACGGGAGCAGGCTTTGGTGAAACTGGAAGCTTCTCGTCCTGAACCCGCACGTTGACAGTGAACACCATAATGGAAGCGATCAGTCAAAAAGAAATGAAACTCTGGATATGAGATAAAGCCGACGACGACGACGACTATTTTATGCTGTGGGATTACTAATTTTATGCTGAGACTTAACTCTTATTGATAGGATATATCTAGCAATAGGTTGTATAACTATCCGCTATAAATAATATAATAATAGTATTGTGGACACATGAGATATTTTTTCAAACAGAGATAGGAAAGCAATTACAAACAATATTGTCCCTTTAACGACACCAGCCATTTGTTGCCCTCGCAAAAATAAACAGGAATGATTTAAAAAGAGTTAAACATGTGTATAATAATATTTTTTATTATTACATATTGTGTGTAAAAAGTCTTATTGATAGTGTTGAGAGACTTACGTTGATGAAGTGTTATCCGCTTAGAACATTTGTATTCTGCGTTGTGCACAATGCGACACGTGGTTTACTGTGGACTAAGAAGACCCATAGAGAGTAAACAGGACACGACTTGTCCTTACGGTATTTATTCTGTGCAAAGAAAGAAAGCAGGGAGAAGTGGGCTATGAGCACTTTTCCAAAAGAATCTATTTGTGCATCACTTTTTTGCTTGGTAAAGATGATTTTTGTGTGCATAATTTTTGAACTGAAATGCTTTATTTGTTTTCAAGATGGACGTGACGTACAACACCGGAATCGAAGGCATAAAAGTGTGTTAATAATATTTAGATTTTAGAATGAAATAATCAATCAAGCAATGTGTCACTAAACAAAACCAATCAACTAACCAAACTGTTCCTTATATACAGAGTCAAGCCTTAAGATATTTCACACATAACACCGTTTATCATTTTAAGGAGGAAGTTACATTTAAATTACACTTAGCCGCAGACATGCTAATAATGATGACAAGATTCCATGTACAAACAATCAGCATACAATTTATAGAAATTTGATGAGTATTGAAAACATAGATAATCCTTATATCATGCCTATGATCTCTCAGACATTGCCTGTATCTTTTTCATTTTCTTTCTTATCCCTTTAGATATAAGTAAGATTATCTTATACCTCTTTTCCACTCTCAACGTTTGCCCGTATCTCCTCATTCACTTCGTCATCCATTGCAATACAAAAAAGATTATCCATTATTTCCTATAACTTCTCTTCATTCACACATTGCCTGTATCTTCTCATTCTCTCCCTTATCCCTTCCAATATAAGAAAGATTATTCATTATCTCCTGCCAATTCTCTTCCCTCACACTTTGCCTGTATCTTCTCATTCTCTCCCTTATCCCTTCCAATATAAGAAAGATTATTCATTATCTCCTGCCAATTCTATTCCCTCTCACTTTGCCTGTATCTTCTCATTCTCTCCCTTATCCCTTCCAATATAAGAAAGATTATTCATTATCTCCTGCCAATTATCTTCCCTCACACTTTGCCTGTATCTTCTCATTCTCTCCCTTATCCCTTCCAATATAAGAAAGATTATTCATTATCTCCTGCCAATTCTCTTCCCTCGCACTTTGCCTGTATCTTCTCATTCTCTCCCTTATCCCTTCCAATATAAGAAAGATTATTCATTATCTCCTGCTAATTCTCTTCCCTCGCACTTTGCCTGTATCTTCTCATTCTCTCCCTTATCCCTTCCAATATAAGAAAGATTATTCATTATCTCCTGCCAATTCTCTTCCCTCGCACTTTGCCTGTATCTTCTCATTCTCTCCTTTATCCTTCCAATATAAGAAAGATTATTCATTATCTCCTGCCAATTCTTTTCCCTCACACTTTGCCTGTATCTTCTCATTCTCTCCCTTATCCTTCCAATATAAGAAAGATTATTCATTATCTCCTGCCAATTCTCTTCCCTCGCACTTTGCCTGTATCTTCTCATTCTCTCCTTATCCCTTCCAATATAAGAAAGATTATTCATTATCTCCTGCCAATTCTCTTCCCTCGCACTTTGCCTGTATCTTCTCATTCTCTCCTTATCCCTTCCAATATAAGAAAGATTATTCATTATCTCCTGCCAATTCTCTTCCCTCGCACTTTGCCTGTATCTTCTCATTCTCTCCTTATCCCTTCCAATATAAGAAAGATTATTCATTATCTCCTGCCAATTCTCTTCCCTCGCACTTTGCCTGTATCTTCTCATTCTCTCCCTTATCCTTCCAATATAAGAAAGATTATTCATTATCTCCTGCCAATTCTTTTCCCTCACACTTTGCCTGTATCTTCTCATTCTCTCCCTTATCCCTTCCAATATAAGAAAGATTATTCATTATCTCCTGCCAATTCTCTTCCCTCGCACTTTGCCTGTATCTTCTCATTCTCTCCCTTATCCCTTCCAATATAAGAAAGATTATTCATTATCTCCTGCCAATTCTCTTCCCTCACACTTTGCCTGTATCTTCTCATTCTCTCCCTTATCCCTTCCAATATAAGAAAGATTATTCATTATCTCCTGCCAATTCTCTTCCCTCACACTTTGCCTGTATCTTCTCATTCTCTCCCTTATCCCTTCCAAAATAAGAAAGATTATTCATTATCTCCTGCCAATTCTCTTCCCTCACACTTTGCCTGTATCTTCTCATTCTCTCCCTTATCCCTTCCAATATAAGAAAGATTATTCATTATCTCCTGCCAATTCTCTTCCCTCGCACTTTGCCTGTATCTTCTCATTCTCTACCATATCCCAATATAACAAAGTTTATCCATTATTTCCTATAACTTCTCTTCATTCACACATTGCCTATATCTTCTCATTCTCTCCCTTATCCCTTCCAATATAAGAAAGATTATTCATTATCTCCTGCCAATTCTCTTCCCTCACACTTTGCCTGTATCTTCTCATTCTCTACCATATCCCTTCCAATATAACAAAAAATATCCATTATCTTCTTCTTTCACTCTCTGCCTATATCTACTTGTCTGCCTCCGTATTCCTTCCAATGCAACTAATATTATTATCTTCACCATTATATAACTGTGGTGAACAGCCCCATAGAAGCAAGTGAGCCAGAGTGGCTTGCATCTGGTGCATAGGAAAATAAGGCGGCACGTGACATTGGCATGTTTGCCCCGTGAAAATGGCATTACTCTCCCGTCTAGCAATATGCGCGGTAACGAGGGTTTTTGTACAGTTTGGCATGCTTCCACCAATAGCAAGTCGTGTGCTGATTGGTCGAACAGGGGGAGGCTATTTGCCAGAGTAACTGAGAATAAAACGAAGAACGCTGATTGGTTGGTCGACCGCAGTGTTGGCCTGATAAAAGATGGCTGAAGCAGTGAAAACGACTGAAGAAAAAAGATGGATATACGTTTGGACGTGTTCAGAAAGAAAGAACGGCGAATTGAACCAGCGGTATCTTGATTTGTACAAGTGACGTCGTAGCAATACAGACTTATTTAAACTACAATAACAACATAGAGATTAATTCGCCTGCTAAACAAAATCAACCAAGCAATTTAAAATCTTTTTTGCTGTCTTGCTTTCTTTTATATCAGAAATATTACATACCGTAAACCTGCCAAAAGCTAAAAGTGAAAGCTAAAAAGTTAAAAAGAAACGCTCCAATTCACGGCCGTCATATTTTCGATTTGGCTTTTTTTTTGTTTTTGTTTTTATTCTTGTATCTGTCGCTTGTTTAAACAAAAAAAAAAATTCGCATAGGTTTTCACAAAGCTTCAAATTCCTTCCTACGTATAATTACTCATACTCTTCTACATATAAAACTAAATGCCTGCTTGCTTTGTGCTTATTCGTATGGAAATTAGAAGAAATATAAGCAAAAAAGTATCCTTCTTTTTCCTTTTTTCTTTCTTTCGTGAATATTTTCTTTAGTGGTGGTATACAATCTCCTGTCTGACAAGTATTCAAATTGAAAAAAAATGTCTCAGATATTATTGAATTTCTTTGATACGGAATCACACGGAATGTCACATGGATCTGCGTTCGCTTTACCAAATTCAGAGGTAAGGCTTTAAACGATATATTTAAAAGCATGTTTGTTTGTTTCTCAGATGCCACATTTGATAGAGAAACAAATTTGTAAGTAATGCACATTTAGATTATATATATATATATATATATATATATATATATATGTGTGTGTATAATGAGAATGAATTGAGTCCAATTCAGACTTCGTAACATTCAATTTAAAAGAGGGAATACAAAAGTAGAGCAATATTTTTTTTTAAATTTCAGCGTTCTCATATTTGATGGAATCAATTTGAAATCACTCAATATAACGTCATATAAACGGTTAAACGGAAATTTTTATTTGTGTGTGTTTTAAATAGATTTCAATGTACGTACATATATATATGTATATATACGTATATGTTCAGTGTACATATATATATATATATTTATGTATATATTTATGTATATATTTATGCGTATATATTTATATGTATATATTTATATGTATATATTTATAAAGAAATATAGTCTTAAAGTGTGCTATATTTATGGAATAAAGTGCTCAATATTAGAGATAGAGCGTGTGTATATATATATATATATATATATATATATATATATATATATATATATATATATGACAGTTAGAAAAAAATTTCGCCGACGCGTTTCGTCTTCCGACTTTTTCAAGGCAAAAATGAAATGGAAATGTTTTTGTTGTTATAGTTACATTAAAATTCAAAATTAAAAAGATAGACGCTTGTGTCTAAGCCTTTTTTCTGGTTAATGTAAATTACCTTTATAGTAAGGGATTATTATTATTATTGTTTTATTTATTTTTTTCTTCCATGTCGACAATATAGTCAAATTCCCAGATGAATTCTGTGGACAAGACAGATTGGTATCAAATGACAATTGGAAAAAAATCTTACATTTCGCCGACGCGTTTCGTTTTTTTTTCGATTTCATTTTTGCCTTGAAAAAGTCGGAAGTTACATGGGTCACGTGACGGCTGCTAATGACGTCACATCATAGTGACAAGAATGGCCAATCATTCAGTTCGTTTACAGCAGCCAATCAGAGCGGTTGCTTTTTTAGCCTGGGCCACTTTACAAGTCCATAGTACCGCTTCCTTCTGCCAATATATTTTTCACAGATATAGAAACAAACTGCAGCTCGTAGTCTTCAATTTGAAAAAAAAACACAACAGTTGCTATTTGTCTATATTTCTGAGATGAGGTATTATGTACCTTTATATAAACTGGGATAGGCAGGTACAAGAGGAGGACAACAACACTCATAAAACAGTCTACTGCCTTTTGTGAAGGGGGTATCGGAGAAAATACAAATTATCTGTGGTCCATATAATATCATGATAACCTTCAAAAGCTTGAAGACACTTCGCAGTAACCTCTCCCTAGTAAGACACCCCCATAGAGGAGAATATGACTAAAGACTGTGTGTACGCCATCCCTGCTGCGGAAAGAAATATAAAGGGGAGACAAGCCGCCTCTTTAAGGTAAGGCTTCAAGAACACCAAAATTCTGTAACAAGGGGGGAAGTAGGAAAATCAGGCGTGGCTAAGCACATATGGAGAGAAAAGGGAGATAACCCCCTCTGTGGGATCAGGTTGAAATCATAGACAAACAATATCATATGCTAGGTCACAAAAATCTCCTGAGCCGACCAAGCATAGAAATGAATACAATATAGGAACCAATAATAAGGAGGGCTAGAGAAAAGCAATAATAACAGCGAACATTGCAATATGAGCTCCAGTAAAAACATGAAATAATAACAGCAAAAATTGCAATATAAGCACTGGTAAAAATGGTTGCTGAAGACATTAAATTTATAAGTCACAGAAATTCATACATAGATGTCCTTAAGGACAACATAGCACAGTGGATAAAGGCGTTGGTTAGATCTAGTGACAGGACCCAAAGAGGCTGTCTGTGTGTCTGTCTGTCAATGTGATACCTTTTCACTCGAGATCCATCCAACTGATTTTGACCAAATTTAGCACATTCATTGTGCCATGTAAGAGATAGGTTCTTAGCGTAAAAAAATGATAATTTATAAAAAATCAATAATCGATAAAGCCGATCAAAAATCAATAAAATCAACTTTTTTCGTTCTAACTCGGTTTGTAGGTTACTTACATCATGACGAGCTCAACGATAGCTCATTTTTATTTCTTCACCACTGCTTCTAGCGAAAAACCGGAGAAAACAAAAATCGATTTCAGCACAAATTTTAAACTAAAACCTCCCTCAATTTTCAAGCAATCTAGTACAAACTTCACTCAATTTTAGCCAACAATAACTTGATTGTTTAACAGTTTCTTTTAACAATCTTTTCACAATTGTTTAACAGTCACTTGTTAATTGAGTCCACCTATATTGTTATAACCCTCTTAAATAGAGAAAAATGGCGATTTTTACTGGTTACTTTCTTATTTTTCGTTGATCTTTCAACCAATTTTCATCAAACTTAACAGTTACTTTATAAATATATCCTTTTTTTTACATACCTGGTATCACATTGACAAATTTAATTTCCAAAACACCAAAATAATTGTGGTCTGAAGTGGGTCTTCATGTTGCCTGATTTACTCATTCATGTCCTCGGCCAACTTCGATTGAATAAATACAGACGACTTCTGTTATATCAGTAACTGCACTAATTCCATATGTTTTTTTTAGTGAAAGTACTTTAAATTAATTGAAGATGATAGACTCTGTTACATCTAAACATGATGCTGTTTTTGCTCCATTCTAATTGAACGCGTTTTCTGATCGACCAGCTGGTTATGGCTACTAGTACCTAATAATAATCCCATTGTTGAAATACAGAATCCGAATTAATGGAACAAGGTTTAGGAGAAATAACAAAAAGACGACATTTACGAAGGACAGGAAACTGTGGCGAGTTATGTTCATCCACGTCTTGAAGAGATACGATACATAGTGAAGGAAACAATAAAACTTCACAAATATTATGACTAAATCCAGAAACTCCTTGTAATTATTTGACAGGAGTATTTAGAAAGACACTCGAGTAATCATTATGACTGTTTTTGTCACTTGCTAAGTATTAAGCAAAATTATTTTGTTGGGTGTTCAAATACCCATATTAAAAGACGTTTTAAAAAATTGTATGATATTTTTTGCAAATGTGTATTGATCCATATTTTCTTTATAGAAATGGCTGCCACCCTATTTCGAAGAATGGAATGAACTCGCATCGAAAATGACTGAATTAGTAAAAGTGAATGAGTTTCGCATGAGAGTAGATAAGGTAAGTGGAATGAATGAAAAGTTGTCAGTTCAGAGGCCATTATAAATGAATCATATAATTAAAACTCTCGCTGCTGTAGATGTATTTATACGTCATTCCAAAACTTATGTTTCCAATGTCGTGCCTTTTCTTCTTGGCTTGGCTTTGCGAACGAAGATTTATGAAGTGGGCTGTCCACGTCGACTGCAGACACGCTGATGGCTGACCAGCCCGATGCGGGACAGGCAGGTCCGGCCAAAGCGACTATAATTAAAGGTCTGGTTTGCTATAGCTGCTGAGGATTCCCGGTCCTTCCTCCCGCGGCTTTATCGCCACCTACTTCTATCCTATATGTCCTTATTCACTTTTCAATCAACATGATTTTCGCATAGCAATAGACATAAAAAAAACTGCCACTTTAAACATAACAATCTCACTGGTTAACACCAACCAATCATTTTCCCGCTAGAATCCAAATTTCTACTGTAGACCCCGTATAAAACTGTGCCAGGTAGTTGTTTCACGTGACGAGACGAGACTCTGCCCTTAGACATAGCCTCGTCTGGGGATCCTCACTGCCCGGAGGCAGAGAGTTTGACCAGCACAGCTGAAGATGAAATTCCAACTGCAGGATACAGATGCTACATCTGTAGTATCCATCACGACGGAAACAACCCCCTCTATACTCCTCTGCCAATCTCTCCAGAAGAATCCGGAAATAGACTCCCCTCAACACACTCATACTTGATCTGTTTCCTGTCCTCTCTAGTTCACTGACACTAACTTTATATGCGTTCGAAGGTTGGTATACTAATCTGTAGACAGTATATCCAGTTTATTCCATCAAGCCTGTAAGTAGTACATCTGGAGCATTCCATCAACCGTTTTATGTGACAAACGACGATATGAGTTTGCAACTTTTTTCTTTATATCATGGGATAGACAGGCGCACGCTGTCAGCCTTTTTCAGGGTAAGTGAATTTCGTCTTCACCAGAACATTATGGACATATTTTTTGCAACTTTTCATCTGCTTCAAGTAACCTAGCGAAGGTTATTGAATAGAATAAACACACGAGAGTTGGTAATGGACGATAATACTTAGGACAAGAACAACACATATAAGATTAGCCAGCGGCACGTAGAAGTAGTAGTCAATTGCTAGAAGTCAAGTGAATTCCACAATGAATCTCAAACTGCAGGATATCTACCAACCGCCCCATGCGGTCAGATGTGGCACAACGGCGAATTTAATGTGGGGTATCCGCGCCCGTAGTCTCGGCCAACAATTCCCCGTAGACCCCGCATAAAACGGGGTCGGATAGCTGATTCTCCTCACGAATGTTCTATTGTGCATTCACTATTCTAATAAATGTTTTATTTATCTAACTCAGTAGTAATCTCAATTTCATTTTATTCATTGTGGCCTAAAAAAAAAAAATAAGGGGAAAAACCTTCACCAACAGATGTGGAGATATGGAATGAAGCAACAACAAGAACACGTAAGCCTTCAAGTTTTACCCTCCTTTTTCTCGCCTAAATCTATCCTATATATTTATTAGTCTACCACCCATCTTTACCTTGAATACTGCTTACACATATGCTCTGCTGCCCCTGTTATAAATTTAGAGATTCTTGATGAAATCCAAAGAAGTATCTGCAATATTATTGGTTCTGACCTGGCATCTCAGCTTCTGTCACATTTCCACTACCGTAACATAGCTTCCCTGTCAGTCAGTCAGTTATGTGCCATGAGTGATACACGTTTAGGCGATCATGTATCTTTTGATACATGATTTTTTTGCCGCAGTAGGTTGCCATTTCTTTGTGCAGTAGACCAGTTGCCATCCAAGGCTATAGAAACCGGTCTGTCCTACTATTTACCCATAGCTGGGGGAGAAGAAGAGAAATCATACCTTTCCTAAGGGTATTATCACGTAAGTGAATGTAATGGATTCGACTAGGATTCGAACTCGGCTCTCCGACCCTTTCCATGAATACATTCACAGTAATTGTTCTGGGGTACTTTTATCTATGGTACCAAGAATTTCTGGATTTAAGCGCAGTACTAGATTGCGGCAAGGTCTCACCTTTTTACCGTTGAAATGGCTTGATGTACCCGACAGTTTCTTATAACGCACTTCTCGCTTGTAAAACTCTCTTCTGGCTTCTTGCATCACTGCCAACTTTGATTTTCAAAAATTTAAATACAATGTCAATCGTTATCTAATGTCTTTTTAATTCCTGTTCTTTTAAAGTTCTCCCTCCTCTTAATAGGGTTTTATTTTTCTCATATTCGCTAACCCCATTCTATGATATGAGGTCTCTCTCCTCTACTAGATCTCAATTTTCATAAGGTAGTATTCATATAAGATACAGATTTTATTGTAACCTAATTATATACAATGGATCATATGCAATATAGGTAACAATTCAATTAGAAAAATTGAGAATAAATACAATGTATCTAAATACAAATTAGAGATATGTCATAATAGATCATTCTATTTTAAATAAATCAATAATGTTTTGTGGCAGTTTTTAGCGTCGAACTGAGATTTTTTTTTTCTTTTTTAAAACGTTGAATAATTTAATACATTTAACATTATGGATAAAAATTAGTGAATTTTATTTAATTTTTTTTCGAGACACAGGCAAAAAAAATAAATAAATAAATAAAATAACGGATTTGAACGAAACAAACAAACAAAAAAAGTCCACAGAAAACGTCAAAATCCGCGAAAATCTTTAATTCTCTAACAGTAAGTTTTCCTTAGTTTCATTTTGGTTTGGTCTGTTCCGCCTCAATGTGTTATTTAATGCCGACAAGATTTATATTGTTGCTAATATTTTTTCTTAGAAATGTATTGCTGGAAATATTTTTTTCAAAAACATATTGTTGCTAATATTTTTTCTTAGAAATGTACTGCTGGTAATATTTTTTTCATAAAAATATTGTTGCTAATATTTTTTCTTAGAAATGTATTGCTGGTAATATTTTTTTTTATAAAAATATTGTTGCTAATATTTTTCTTAGAAATGTATTGCTGGAAATATTTTTTTCATAAAAATATTGTTGCTAATATTTTTTCTTAGAAATGTATTGCTGGTAATATTTTTTTCATAAAAATATTGCTGCTAATATTTTTTCTTAGAAATGTATTGCTGGAAATATTTTTTTCTAAAACATATTGTTGCTAATATTTTTTTCTTAGAAATGTATTGCTGGTAATAATTTTTTTTTTCAAAATTAATTGCTGATATTGATTTTTTACAAAATGTATTGCTGTTATTAAAACCTATTTTTACACTTTCATAGTGTTTTGACTCCAGTTTGGGGACAGGGTGAACCTGGGATCACCAGCAGTTAAGAGGCGATTTCACATTCCTCAAAACCTCTTGATCAGAGGCCTTGCAGTTTATCGTCAGACCGAGGACGCTTAGTTTAATTTATAATGTATATAAATATGGACAGAAAAAAGCAAATGCTGATATGATAATGCAGTCACAAAGCACTGTCTGGGGGCCCCAAATCAGTCTTAATACTTTGAGAATAACAATAATTTTTCAAGATAAGTTCTACTATTTAACCCATGGCTGAGAGGCGAGGTAGATTAATAACTTTGCCAAAGATATTTGCGTAGAAGTGAATGTAATGAACCCGACTGGAATTTGAACTCGGATTTCTCATTCAAAACCTCTTTCTATAATGTCATCCGGACATCTACCGTAGATGAGCCAATGTTTCGCAGAGACATGTTTCTGTCAAGTTTTCAGAAGTTCTACCTTATTTTCAATCTATAACATATGGCGTTTGTACTTTATTGATTGGGGTCATGACTAGGGCTAAACGTTGACGATTCTCAGAATCTGTTGATGCGGCAATCAGAGCTACCAAATACGAGTGGCAGGTCCGTGCGTCGAGCTGGAAATTCTGAAAATGGTCTTGTGGAAAGTAATGCCGGATTACTGATTGTTATGTTATTTTTCTATTTTATTTCACTGCTTTATTTTTCTATTTCTTTCTTAATACCAGGAACTGTAGATGATCTTTTTGATTTAATCTGATTTGTTTTTTACGACTTATCAACCCTTTGTGAGTTATTTAAAGCCGAGACATATTTTAGATTGTATTGATAATTCTTTTGTTACTGTTGTTGTTGGTGATGTGAGTAAATATTGCATTAATAGTTATTAAGAATAACAATGATTTTTCTAGATAAAAAAATCCTACTATTTAACACATAGCTGGGGGGCGGGATAGTTTAATGCCTTTGCCAAGGGTATTTGCGTAGAAATAAATGTAACGAACCCGACATCCATTAGACATGGCACGTGGAACTAGAACAGTCTATCCCAGTAAGCGAATTAAAAGGGTTCAGTTCGACATTCCAACCACCTGATGAAGGCCGGAGCGTAAAACGGCCGAAACGTTGTAATAAATATGGCGACAAAGATGAGGACAATAGTCCGAATAATGTAAATAGTGTACATAATGCCTCATCTCAGAAATATAGACAGATAATTACAGACGTTTAGTACTACTTTATTTACTACGAAAGTTTAATGACAATTAGTAGTACTCACGTTTACTATCCCTTTGTTATTTCACTAATCCAAATCTTTCCGCCATATTTTCGTTTACGACCTAGTAGTAGTAGTAGTAGTCTTACATTGTTTGAATTTTGAGATGAAGGATTTTCAATATTAGTTTATTTTACTTTATCATGTTGCAGACAATATTATAAGTCGAATATCCCCACCCCATGACCTTTGAAAAAAGAAACTTGACAGGGTTTGACTCCGCAAAGCATATAGCTACGGGTTTTAATTTTTCCATTCTTTTTAGAAATATTCATTTCTATGAATTCTTAAAGATCGGACTAGGTAGGTGTTGCTGCTTACAAGATTTCTGTGCTATTTTTTTTTTTGGTTTATAATCCAAGTTTATGATTCGAAGGCATATTTTTAATTATTTATTTGAAGTTTAAGATTTATTTATTTTATTTACTTTAGACTTGCTATATTATTTTATGTTTTTATTGCAGACTTTTTGTGTGAAATTCACTAAAAGAAATGTAATTTAGCAAACCTGGTTTGGTTACATGGAAGTTGATTTAACATTTTTCACTGAGAGTTAATTTAATATTCTTCTCTATGACATTTGAAATTTTTTTAATGATAACTAATGATCATCTTTTTCCTTTTTTCGTAATCCATATTTATGTTTCTAAGAAATTAAAAAATATGTCTAATTTTATATTTTAATTTTACTTGATTTAAATAAATAATTTATTAATCCTATTTTTTCTCGTCTTAATACAAATGTTACAAATCCACTTCAAAGAAATTATGCATTCAAGGGAGATAATCTTAAAATGGTTTAAGGGAAATAATTCTTAAGAGTTATTTCCCTCGGTAGAAACTATAATCCAACTAAATAATCATGAAGAAATAAAAATCAATAAAAAGTACATCATTTTTATCGACATAGTTTGTAACAAATAATGTAATCAACTTTATGGAGTAGTATAATAACAGATGAAAAGTGACTGTGAGAAATTAAATTAAACCGTGTTTAAAGAGATAGGAAAATGTCGTTAGAAAGAAAATAAAGTGTGTTGAACTGTTCTGTAAGATCTATTCACTTATATGGCAGTGGATGTTGCAGAGTGATGTCGTTCTATCATCGAATACTAAAAATCCTATGGACGGAGCATATGAGTAACGAGGAAGTAATACAGAAACTAATATCTCCATGGACATTTCTATATACAATGAAAATAAAAACGGAATTTGTCATCTCTGGGAACCGTAACGAGGAAAGATGGCTTAGAGAATGTAAAACTAACACAACAGACTGAAGACGAGTGAAACAGGCAAAGAGAGAATTTATGTGAATGGTTGATAGACGAAAGACAAAGCGACAGGAAATGGATTCAAATTACTTAAAGAAATAAAGGAAGCTGTGTAGAGCCATGATCACCCACGTACTTAGAAAAGAAGGACATGAAGAAGAAGAAGAAGAAGAAGAAGAAGAAGAAGAAGAAGAAGAAGAAGAAGAAGAAGGCCAACGTCACTTTTAATCCAACATTAGAATTAGCAAGAAGTAAGAACTAACAACAATGCAGAATACATCAATGTCATCAAAAGAGACAACCCATGTTGACAGCTACGCATTGGGGATGTCAAAACCAAACAACTACTGATATTCAGCCATCTGGGTTATGCAGTGTAGTAAAAGACGAAGGAGAATGAGACACACATCTGGGTTATGCAGTGTAGTAAAAGACGAGGGAAAATGAGACACACATCTGGGATATGCAGTGTAGCAGAAGAGAGGGAAAATGAGACACAGAAATTGTAAAGCTCACAGGAATAGTGGAAGATGCTAGAAAACTAAACAAATTTTAAAGTAAGATGACAGTGTCTTTAGAAACAATGCAAAAAGAACTGAAAATGTGGTAAAAAACAAAAAAAGGAACAATACAAAAATAAACGAATCACAAATATGCCATCAATGTATGGCAATCTCTTTAGGGGGAAAAAATATTTGAAGAGACAGAAATCTGATTCTGCCGACGAATACAACGAAAGGAATCTTGACTACGGTATATACTCGAGTATAGCGCGCATATTTACTATTAGTTTTTTACGCCCAAAACTATAGGAATTTAAGTTAAAATGTCAGACATTGTCGATGACCAGGTGGCTCGAAGCATCAAAAGAGAGCCGCTTCGGTAACACATCACAGTACACATTTAAATAACCTCAGTAAATAAAAAAAAATCCACATATGTGTATAGCGTACTTTATACTTAGAATGATTTGAATTATCATAACCCGAAGTATGTACCTCAACACGTGAGACATCCGCCATTATGAATCGGTAATCCTGACAAATAGCTTGTCATTGGCAAAGCAATATATTAGCGATTTAAACACTTGCTAAATTAAGATGAATGAAAATTTGAGATGAGAAAAATCTATTAACTCTTCATTTATTTAAGGTTTTTGTTGATTTTAAGCTGCATACACTGTGGATGAGGTTTTACTCTTCTTGTAGCAACAAAAGGGAAGTATTTCAAACTAACTCTTTTCATCTAATTTTGAATGTATGCAACCTTATATCACTTCTATGAACAGTGATCATTTAACCTGTTGTATGAACATTTCCTCTTGATGACAATTCGTTAAAACTACAGACTTTAAAAATTTCTCATTTATTTTTCTGAAACAAACTACAAGCGTGTAATTTTGTAAATAAAATCATTATATCCTTTGTTAAAATCATCCATGTTTCCTCCTTTATTAATCGTGGCGTATGTAATTTAGTGGTTCATTTTAACCCCGAATCCCCACGCCACTATAGTTATACTTTACAGTTACAATGGATCTGTAGACGCCCTCTGTGTTCTTTCTTGTTTCTTATCTAACGGACTATTCCGCAAGGTATTTCTTTATTCACATCAATCAATAAACGTGTTTGTGAACCGATATCTCAAACATTTGATAAATTTATTCCCTTCCATTTTCTTTTTTTTTTATCAGATGTCTCATCTTGATCACCAGAAACTAAATGGTTACCGTGAAAAGCGCCTGGCTCACCTTCAACTATCAATCATTGGCGCAGGATATGTATGGCAAGATGGAGACAAAGGAGTTCCCCGTGTAAGTTATTGATGTTTTTCTTTGAGAAAGATTTCAAGTGATACACGATTATAATTCCGGATATTTATTTGAGACAATGCGGAACTTCCCAAATTCATTTATTATATTGTATTGGCATTTTCGGGGAGTTTTTTTTAGATTTTTAAATGTTATGGTAAATTACCCAAATACAGATGGACGTTTCCAAGTTGCAAATAAAAGCAGGTATTACTTTTAGAAAAGCAGACAGTTTTTCAAGTTGTTGTGGCATTGTTGGGGTCAGAATAAAGACACAAGAGTCGATTCGAGTTAACACATATATTTACGAAAATCGGTAATAAAATAATATACAAACGAGCAAGAATATTAAGTCCGAACTATCAGAGCTGACTGTTGGGGGTGGGGAAACTCTCTGCTTTTCTAAAAACAATACCTGCTTTTATTTGTAACTCGGAAGTGTCCATCTGTGTATGGGTAATTTACCATAACATTAATAATATCCTAGTCGGCTTAATCAAGTAATTTAATTTTTTCACTTCCTCTATGATGATGGCGTTGATGAGTAAGTACACCATTAATTGTATATAAGAGCCAATGGCATTGACTACATGATAATTCTACTGATGGACAAGGTCGATTTTGTTGAGTTTTTGTCTATTATCGTTTGACTTCCTTCTTTTCTCTTCTGGTGGCTTCGAAGTTTTAAATTAGTTCTTAGGAGTGTTTCAAACGTTTTAGTCTCAAGTCCAGTGGCTTTTAGTTTTTTTTTTTTAATTGGTTCTTGTATCTTGGATTTGGGTTTATTTTTTTTTACGGCATATCAACACCTATGCCGACAAGATTTTAAAGATAGACTCGTATAAATAAAATATGTCTTCTTTCCAAGAAATCAGTTTGTTGGAGATCAGATTTCATTGACATATTTTTGCAAAGAGAGTTTGTTGAGTGCTTGATTTCATTGATGTTTTCTTTTCAGATATACAACTTTATAGAGGACATTATTTTAATGACATTCTTATTTGATTTATATTTTTTGGTATAGTCCCACTGTTTGAAGAAATAATACTATGCCATCCAGGTTTGCTATTTCGAAGAGCTCATATATGTTGTTTATTTTATAGTATTTTTGTCTTGTGAGGGCAAAGGTCTGAAAACTCAATTACCATGTTTAATAGTGTATGTCCTTTCACATGTTTGGCATACTTGCTGATCTTCATGGTTTAGCAAGTACGAGTGAGTTATTCTCGTGTGGCCCATGTGTAAGCGAGCAACTACTAATTCTTCTTTTTGAGATTTTCTCAAAGCCATCTTCTATTCTCTTCGTTTGGACTGAATTGCCAAAAGTTTATTGTGTGGGTTGTCGTCCCAGCACTGTTGCCATTCCTTTTGAATATAATTGTTAATGATCTTCTTAAAATCGGTGTTTTGGTCCTTGTGTCTACAGCCATATCTAAAGCTGATTTGGCTGCCACGTCTGCTTCATTGTTACCTTCAACACCGATGTGCTAAGAATCCAACATAGTATGATATTGTTATCATTGCAAGTTGTTCTCAATTTGCTTAACAGTGTTAGATTTTTTTTCTTCGGAGCCGTCAGGACGAATAGTGAGTCCGAAAAACTAAGACATTTTTTGGTTGCTTTGTAGTTCTATTGTATAAGCCTCAGTAATGAAACAGAGCTGTTTGGAAGGCGTTTTTATTATTGTAATATTTTGGCCTACTGCTGCACATCCTGTCATATCCACACACACTTTGACCCGTCTGTATAGATATGTATATGGTTACAGAAGTTTTTCAGTATGCCCTGAAACTTGTCCTGGAACGGAAGTGCGTGTGTTTTTTGCTTAGTGAGTGATACTGGCAAATTAATATGCCTAATTTGCATAAGTGCAAGAGAAAGCCTATATAACTCGTCATTGAGAATAACGTCGGAGGAAGACAAGCTTAGCGCCTTCTGTGTCTGACTTCTGTTGAACTCTCTGCTTTGGCAGAGAGGAACCCGGACGAAGCTTTGCCGAAGGGCAAAGTTTCGTCCGCGGAGGTAGACAGGCCCTGAACCCGTCTAGGCGGGTTCAAAGGGCATATTTTTGGCAGAGCCTACGAGCTCGTATAAACCCACGTTAAACTCGGCCTTGTGCCATATACATTCCTTGTGGGGGGGGGTCTGTTAAATACCGAAGACAAGCTTAGCGACTGACTAGTGCTAAACTTCGACTTCACATCACTTAGGGAGTTTACTTATTTCTACAGTGACTTCGGGTTGCTTAATTGTCCACGGTAGAATGCTGGCTGCAGTTGTTTTTTATTTGTATGTTTGACAATATGGTCCCTAACTCTTCAGCAATGGATTTCATCCTGAGTCTATAGAGTTCTATAATTTCCTCTTGTTTTAATAGATCACAGTAATTAGGTTCAAAGATACTTCTGCAAGCTCGGTTAGTTGGGTATGATTTTATTTTTAGATAGTACTGTAGTGTCAGTTTAGTGCACCTTAAATATGGAGGTGTTTCATTAGCTTGTGTGTATAAGCCCTCCTCTGGGGGTGTCCTAAAAGCCTCAAGTACTAGTCTGAGGTCTTGATAATAGGTTGTGTTAAGTAATTTAGAAATAATTTTCTGGTCACCCCATATATGAAACTACTGTAATCTAGTTTTGAGCAAAGTAATGATCTGAATAATTGTATTAATTTCTGTCGATCTGCTCTTCATTCAGTATGGGTCATTACACGCAGAAGTTGGTGGACTTTGCTATATTTTATCTTTAAATATTTTAGACGGGGAATAAATATTATTTATTTTTATCAATATTATTTATTTTTTATCGTTGCCAGATAGCTTATTTACAATTAAATATTTAAATTTTAGTTTTTGTTTTCCGTTTTTTGTTTGGGCTTTAGAAATTATTGGCTACCATTCTTGGCAAATTAGTTTTTTGAGGTTGTTTTGGTTAGTTGCTCAGTGATATCACTTTCGACGGTAATTTTAGACTTATTTATCGAGTGGTGTTTTACAGTGTTTGTTTAGTATTTGCCTGCTATTTTCTTTATCATATTCCAGACAAATCTTGTTTTTGTGGCAGTATTCTTTTTTTATATTTTTAAAATAATTTTCCGTGCTTTTGTTCAGAGCAACTTAAGTTTTCACAAATTAGTTTTTGTAGATTGTTTGTTGAATTCTCTTAGAGTTGCCCTACTTAGCCAGATAGCTTATTCACAATTATCATTGAACTAAAATCTGTTGGGTTTGTTTGGTGTTTAAATTTTGGAAGGCATTTTTAGCTATAGAGAATTTCCGTGAAATGTTTTAAGTCCTTGATGCTTTTCCCTTCAACTAGTTTTTCAGAACATTGGATTTTGAATTCGTCCCAGTTGGCTCCGCCAAGTTTCCGATGGGGAGGATTTTTATCGTAATGTGCAACCCTGTGATTTTTCCTTGAAGTGAGTTCACTGAAGAAGACTTGACGACGTACAATTAATCATTTCATGAATTCGAAATATTAGAAAGAATAGAATATTGAAATCAAATAACGATTTTAGATCTTAAAGAATTTAAAGTAATTTTTTTTCACTTATCTTAATCAACTCCTCAATAGTTAAAAAAAAAATGAACAAAACAATATCTTTGTATGGTCTTTGTATGGTTGTGTCTACCAAAAATCGATTCATATAGGAATTGTAGTGCTAGTATCGCCAACATGTAAATCTTATTTTCGTTAAAAAAACAAGCTTATAGTTAATTTAAGTTCTATTTTCATGGCTGTTTACATTAACACATATTTGATCAAATGAAACATTCAAACAAAAATATCACCTTTCAGACAAAAATAATGTTTATATCAGATTAATCATTAAAAATCATTTATTTCCTTCTGATCAATAACCTTGAAATATATGCAAAATACAATCGTACATACTTATATCTACATGAGTGCGTGGCAAAATGGTCGGAAAGTTAGCGTTTTCTTTATCTCGCATTCTCTCACACTTAATAAGCACTTGCGTCTTAGTGGCTTTATTGCCTTGCTTGGTGTGAAATGATGAATATACGGTAACATTTTCCAAATCGTGAAACAGCATGAGATAATTGTGTATCCCTCAAAATATTTAATATCTAAAAGAACACTAAAATAATTGAGTTTTTTCCAGGTTTTCGGTTAAGACGTTTCGTCATCTTGACACCATTTGTCGTAAGAATCACTGAAAAATCGTTTGAGCTATTCATTTAGAAAGAGAACTGGTTAAAATCGTTTTGTGTTAGCCACACTATATCTTCCCAGCTGAGCGATGGTTAGAGGAAAAAGATCATTCAGGTCTTCAGTAATAGTAGAAACATTCATACTCTGGCTTTCATTTTCAAGGTCCATTCAAGAACCATCAAGAGAACGGTGAATAAGTGTTATATACTGTAGTTAATGAGTATGTCCCAATCCTCATCAATACATTGGTTACTATTGTAATATGCTAAGTAGTCCACCACTAGCAGTGGTTCACCTACTTCACGCCGCTGGCGAGTATTGTATTTTGTTGATGTTATAAAGATTACCATTTCATTTCCAACCTCCGTTTTGGCTATTTCTCATTCAGTAACCTTTCCTAGGCTACAACACTAAGTTTAAAAAAGAGGGGACAATAGAGAGGAAAACTGGATTAGAAGGTCACAACAGGAGGAGGGATAATCATTTCAACTTATAGATGAATACATACTGTTCAAAGTAGAGTCTAATAGTGTCATAAAAACTTCGGAGAAATCCAGTAAAATATCTTTAATCATTTCTAAGATACAACGGATCAAATCTCAATCTAACAATTGGGCAATTTTGTTGTTACACACTTTTGCTGTTACACTCGGAATATATATGATTTGGATCGGTATTTACGATTCCAATGGAATAAATTATGACCATGGAATATTCGTGTTTAAGCCTTTTTATTATATATATATATATATATATATATATATATATAGTCTTAAGGTGTGCTATATTTATGGAATAAAGTGCTCAATATCAGAGATAGAGCGTGTGTAAATATAAAAGTGAACATAGAAGTCAACACTTAGAGGCGACAGTCTGTTTCATGCTATATGCAATCGTCAGGCCACATGCTATATGCAATCGTCAGGCCATATATATATATATATATATATATATATATATATAAAACCGAAAAGAGAAAATATACAAATAAATTGACCTAAATTCATCCAAGTAAATAGACAAACCAATCCCAAATTAAAAACTGTTCCCGCCAAAAAAATAATAGTTAGAATGAACTACAACAACTAACCCCAAAATTGAACAAATAGCTTTAATTAAATTCTCAAACCAAAACTAAACTGTTAAATACGTGATATAAACAAATTTTTACTACGTTATTAAATAAATAAATAAAATAAGAAACAAAAAATAAAAACGAGCAATATAATTTGACCCAAATAAATAAACAAAGCGACTTCCGGTAAAAAGAAATAACCGCCATAATAGAATACCCACAATGCACCACTAACCCGTATATATATAAATAGCCGAGAAAAATAACAGCATATGTGGCCTGACGATTGCATATAGCATGAAATAGACTGTCGCCTCTAAGTGTTGACTTCTATGTTCACTTTTATATTTACAGACGCTGTATCTCTGATATTGAGCACTTTATCCCATAAATATAGCACACCGTAAGACTATATTTCTTTTATATATATATATATATATATATATATATATATATATATATATATATATATATATATTTAAATAAGTTTTTCGTGGTACAGAATTTAATAATAGATAGGAAAAGATAATAAGAATGCATTTTTAAAAGCAAAAGCCAAAATAAAACTTCCGGTTTCGTCCCAGGACTTATCAAGTTAAATTTTACACGCTTTTAATTTCCCAGAATAAATAACTTGATAAGTCCTGGGACGAAACCGGAAGTTTTATTTTGGCTTTTGTTTTTAAAAAATGCCTTCTTATTATCTATCTATCTATCTATCTATCTATCTATATATTCCGAGTGTTATAGTCACCGACAGAGTGTTTCGCTGTATCACAGGTCATCAGTGTGACTAGACGTCCGATTGCCTCTAGCTAGGATCGAAACCCAACTGAATAGATATCAGTCGGAGATTTTACACGGCAGGAAGAAGGTGAATTTAAGTGTATTTATTTTTAGATAAACACACTGTCACTGAGAGAACTCGATTCGCTATACCGAAGAGTCTTGCATTATCAGCCGTAATAGTCACTGTTTACAAACCCACACTCACCCTCCCTCCAGAGAGCTCAAACGAAATAAATTTTTCAGAAGCGTGTATAGATACACACACACACACACACACACACACACACACACACACACACACACACATATATATATATATATGTTTGTGTGTATATTTTTGAAATAGTGAAATTAATAGGAACCTGCTTAGATTGACAAGAAAAGGCCGGCTGTTATTGTTTTCACTGTTTAAAAAAGTAAAAGAAATCCATATATATATATATATATATATATATATATATATATATATATATATATATATATATATATTATTAATGTGAGTAAAAGTTTGTCACTTAGCTGAGTAATGTTACCTTCAGTATCCTGACTCCAGTGTTTCGTAGGTCCGTCCACTCTTCAATTCTTATATGAATTAGCTTAAACTATGTCTTTTGATAAAACAGATTATGCTTACAACAGATTATATCCCCACCGAGGAGTATTGATTTATTAAGTTTTATAAATTAATCATAGATAAATTTTCTTAATATAAATAAAAAGAGGAGATTTAAAAAAAAGTATACGAAACACACAAAAAGTGGGCGTAAATACAAAAAAAAAAAAAATGCTACGATGAAGATTGTTGGGTGGGGGTCTGCATTTAACAGGTATTAGCTAGCCATTCTAATAGAATCTCATGTACCTCAACACTGATGAATGGCTTCATCTATCTCTGTAAGTTTGTGTGAACTGCAAAGACACTTATTCGAAGATGTTGTTATGAAATTCTGCATCAGATTAGAAATTGGTTGAAAAACCATTTTTTATTCGCAGTTATATCTTTTTTAATCGATTTGTTTATTGCAGAATATCATCCACGGCATTGACGCTGTTATTGACAATGACGTCATTCGCCTATGCAATTGTCTTAAGAAAGTTGAAGAAGCAGGGAACAAAATGTTTCAAGTCTTGAAGCGTATGAATGGTAAGTTTATATGTATTCAGAAATTTTACTTGAATACAGGAACGTTACATTAGATAGAAAGGAAAAACCAACATCAAAAATTTTATGCACGACGATGTTAAGACATTCTTGCTTTTAAACCGTAAATTACCGGCCTAGAGATTGAAACACTTGCTAAACAAAATGCACCTCTCAATCTGTATTCCCATTTTAATCTGCGAAACAACCTCAAAGACAAGTGTGCTTTATCGTTAAGCTACGGGAATCCATCTTATCTGAGAAATGTTCATCTCTCGTTAAGACCTTTCAACGTCTGCATTTGCTAACGTTATTTTCTTACTCGAAACGTAAACAAAATAATATTTAAAGAAATTAATTTCTTATTGCCCTAAACGTTATATTTTAGAGGATACACGTGCTTGAGTAGACATCTCTGTTTTTACAAACAGTTAAAATATCTAGCGGCTTAGAGATCGAAAGTCTAAATAAAGAATATGTGCATCCAGTCATGAATCTAACTTGTACTCGCTTTTGAATTTGGGAAATCACTTTCAAGTCAAACGGTAATTAATAATTTCACTTTAGGGCAGTCTAATCAAACACGTGTACCCCACCCGCAAAATATACCGTTTATATTAATAAGGATACTACAGAGGTAAAATTGCCTCTCGTAGAAAGTAGGGAATTAATTTTGACTAATTTTTGTTGATTTGCATTCATGAGGCCCTATTCTACCCACGGCATTTGTCAGAATCGAGAAACATTGACATTTTATCATTTAAGATTTGGGATGCTCTTCATATAAATACAGTGTCAAATCGATTCCTGATCTTTTAAAGAGTCGTATTTGACTTGTTTCTACTTACATATTAGAAAAAAATACTTGATAGCGTACTACTGACTACTGACGAAAATTTTCCCGCATTCACTTCCATATACAACCCTGTGCAAATTAACTGAAACAACAGGTTTAGTTTCCCTTCTTTCACCATACGGTCAGTTTTAGACCCAGACACTATTTTCTCAACTGTCGATTATTTGTCCTACGACTATTGTTTGCGATGGACGTTAATCCAAGGAAGCGTACGAAAATTGTAACGCTGCACGGACACACTGGCAAGCCTTACCAGTGAGCAACTCAAAGTACTATAGACTGACCTGGAAACTTTCCTGATTTAAATCCAATCAAGAATCTCTGGTTAGTCTCCGAGGAACGACTTTATGGATTGGACATACAAAGTACTAACATGTGCACTAAGCCATGTTTCATTGTAAAAATAAAATAAAAGTAAATAATAACGGAATTATTCGTTTTGTTTCAGTTAATTTGCACAAGCGTGTAAAAGGACTGATAGGCCATAGCAGTTCTATCGGTTTTTCTTTGTTTCTAACAATTTTTCCCCAGTTTTTATACTTTGTTTAACTACCAGAAATATATTTTGTTATTCTAATTTGCCTTGGGATTTCGGTGCCAAATTTTCCGTTATCTGTTAAAAGACTTTACAGATATTCAAATTTTTATAATTTTAATTTTAACGCCGCCAGTTTGTAGGTCGTATCTTTAGATGTTTCTCTTAGTGATAACCATTCTGTCTTCTTACAATTCATGGTTATTCCTTCCTTCTCGTTTTCCTATACTATCTTGTCTTGGAGTTCTTCCAGTTTTCTTTGAATGTCCATCGTCAACGTGGTGTTATCTGAGAATCTGATGTAAAGACACTGCCCACCGGTAATAAATCCTGGTAGGATATTTAGTTCTTTCAGATTATCTGTAACGGTTGAATACATCCAGTGAGAATACATCCTTCTCTAGGGCCCCTTTCTAGTTTTGCAGATATACACAATTTATTTTCTATCCGTATGCGGGCGGCTTGTTACCAGTATAAGTTCGGGATGATTGCAATATTTTTATTCACACATAGGTCAAGTTTGCTAAGCTGTTCAAATAAATTATATGTCATTCCTGATATGAGTTTGCGTTGTTTGTGAAACGTTAAAGAAGAAACAGGAATTATAACACTTTTGGAATATAGAGATCAAAAACTAACATCCGAGACACTGAAATAAAGACAATTGGTCATCAGCTGGCTTCTCTTTTTGTTAAAACGATGACTTAAACATCATGAATAATTTCAAAGCAAGCCATACATCTGAGACACTGAAATAAAGACAATTGGTCATCAGAGGGTTTCGTTTTTGTTAAAACGAGGACTTAAACATCCTGAATAATTTCAAAGCAAGCCATACATCTGAGAAAACAGAGATGCCCTAAAGGAGGACAGATGTCACGTAACAGCTCAGTATTCTTTTCTCTGTGAAATCCTGGTTGGATTTTTAGTTGTTTTAGATTGTCTCTTTGTAAAGGTTGAATAAATCCGGTGAGGATACATCTTTTTCAAAATAAAAAATAAATAAAGACAGTTTGTCATCAGAGTTCTTCTTTCTGTTAAAACGACGGCTTATACATCTTGAGAAATTTCAAAGCAAGCCATACGCAAAAGCGTTAACTTGTAAAAAAATGTATATATATTAGTTGTGATTTGATTATATTGTTAAACTTTATCCCCCACAAAAAAAGATGATGATCAAAATATTTATTCAAATATATGCATGATGAATACAATCAGGCGTGTTCGAGATGTTGTATAAAGGACCTCGATTTCATGGTGAAAAACTGATTTAAAACGTTTTTTAAATAAAGTCTTAATATTATAAATATCTGCGTATCTCTTTTACGATTCTAAATAACATTTATATCTCCAGTCTGCTATATTTATCAACAAGGTTACAAATTTGGACGACCTGAAATCTCAGTACTAATAATATTTCAATTTCGTTATTTGATACGTTTTTGGCTTTTTTAAAAATAAGCTTGAGCTTTTTATTAGAAGAAAGTTAAATTCTAAATTCCAAATTCCAATGCAATCCATTCCCGCAACTATAAATGAAAATTCTTCACATATGGCATAATGTCAGATTGATGCCATGTTTAGACACATTTAGATAGATATTTATATTTCAGATATAATTTTAAATTTATCAGTGTATTTTATTCGTCAGATTTTTTTTTGTTAATTTACAGAGAAACTGACACCCGATTGTTTTTACTACGCAATGCGTCCCTTCCTGGCCGGGTAAGTCACTTCTTTTGAAAAAATGAAACACATTTAAAAAGCGTAATTCCTGTCTTACGAGTAGATTCGTGAGGATTTCTGTGATACTTTGAAGGGGTTTTCAAATTAATATCCATCTGAGATAATCTAATTGACTCACAAATATGGAGGCACGGTGGAGTAATGGATAAGCGGCTCGGATTGTGGAATCGGAGACCCGAGTTCGAGTTCATTGCATTCAATTACATGCCAATATTCTTGGGAAAGGTTTTCTACCAGCAGGCTGGGAACCAGTCTAGGTTGAAGGAAAACTCGGAGTTCAAAATATCTGCTGCCTTGTCGGTCCTGTGTCGATCTTTCATCTATTTTCAGTCTATTTCAACATGTTATTAGTTATCGCTAAAAATAAAAATAAGCAAGATAAAAACGTAAGAAAACAAACGAGGTGGACGCGAAAGATGCAAATCAATCCAGATCGACTTCATGAGTTTGGAATCGAAATAGAAGGGGTTTTATAGCACTTATGATGGTGATAGACATACACTAAGACAGAGATGATGGGTTCATCATGACCACTAGAAAATTGACAGTAAAATAGACAAAAATATAGTCATGAGAACAGAATCCTTTCTGTCCATACTCTAGAAATTGTATTTTTAAGTACGTTAATCTACAAGCTTGATATCAAACATGATAAGATTCGAATTTTCCCCGATTCAAACATTTAATACTCTGACTAATTTATTTGATTGCGAAGCACGCAATCTTAACATAAGTTATTCTCACTTTTAATTTTAAAATCAATAAGTTAAATAACAAAAGTTCTAGGCGTTTGTAAAGATTTATCCATTCCTTCGTCTGAGTTGCCTTAGGTCATGTGTTTCACAGGAGATTTCTCGAAACCATTCCACTATGGAATAAAGAATGAAGAACTTAACTTTTGCTTATAACAAACCCTGACTATATTTCTGCGATGAGGTATTGTAATTATTTACACTATTTACATTTTTTGGACTGTTGTCCTCATCTTTATTGCCATATTTACGATGTTTCGACCGTTGCACACTCCGACCTACTTCAGGTGATTGAAATTTCGAAAAGAACCCTTTATTTCTCAAGGGCATAGGCCCAATGGATAAAAGTGTTAGTTGGATTCAGAGATTTGGCCCAAAGAGTTGTCAGTTCAATACTTGGCTACTGCAGTAGGGAACAAATACTTGGAGAGTTCAGTTAAAGGGAGATAACTGAGACATCAGGAAGAGGCATGGCACCCCGGTGTAGAAATAAAGTGTTCAGTTCGAAATTACAATAACCTGAAGAAAGCCGGAGCGTACAACGGCCGAAATGTCGATGAAGATGATGACAACACTCCGTGAATATGACAATAAAGACGATGACAACAACTCCGAACAATATTGTAAATAAGAAATTCTTAACTCGCATCCATAATGATGCGAGAGAAAGATTTTCAAGGCTTTGGTAATTCTTTCGTTTTCATAAATAAAACGGGCTGTTATATATGCGAGAGACATTCGTAATGTAAATCTAAGGGAGTGGGACTGTTGGTAAAATAATAACACGTGTGGACCAAATAATTAAGACGAGACGTAAAGAACCGAGCCTTTTTGGGCCTAGACAGATTTTCTCTCGTCCCTACAAGGACTTAAACATCCTGAACAATTTCAAAGCAAGCCATACATCCGAGACATTGAAATAAAGTCAGTTTGTCATCAGGATTCTTTTTTGTTAAAACGAGTACTTAAACATCTTGACCAATTTTAATGCGAGCCATACATTTGGGACACAGAAATAAAGAGAGTTTGTCAGCAGAGGGCTTCTTTTTTGTTAAAACGGTTAACGTGTTGTTGCAACATTTTCTAACTGTGAAAACGCATAAATACTTAGTTTAATTTTGCTGCAGATTAGATATTTTAAAACCAGTTTTGATATTCTAATTAGATTTTTTTTTGTTTTGCTTATTTAACGGCATACCAACTCGTTATGGGTCATTTAGTGTGGACGGTGGAGTAATCAATAGCGGCTCGGATTGAGGAATCGGAGAGGCGTGTTCGAATTCCAATCGGATCCATGACATTCACTTACGTGATAATACCCTGGGGAAAGTTATGAATCGTCTTCTCCCCACCTCCAGCTATCGGGTTCTATAGACTTGGATAGCAACTGGTCTATCGCAGAAAGAAATGGCAACCTAAAAACATCTGTTTCGTTAGTCATGTATCGAAAAATACATGATCATCTAAGCGTGTATCAAGCATGGCGCATAACTGAAATGAATGTGCAAATTTAATTTTATTCAAGGCTTTGAAATAACAAAAATATGATACACGTTATTCTACTTTCATAATTGAATACATGGTAGGTGATTCTCAGCTTTTGTACATATTCATGTTTGTGTGGACAATTACGAGAGGCGGTGATACGGGTGTTTTATGTTGTAACTATATTTTCGAATACATTTTTATTTCTTTAAGAAATTGTATGTTATTATATGTATTATGATATATGTATTAATGATATTATATGCATTATAATGTTATTATATTTTATGTATTATATTATAATGATATTGTATGTTTTATAATATTATAATGATATTACATTATATTAATAATAATATTATAATAATTATTATATATATAAATAATCATAATAATTATAATATATATAATAATATATATAATAATTATATTATAATATATATAGTTATATATGTTATAAAATTGTATTATATAAAATAATAATATATATATTATAATAATTATATATATAATAATAATATTATAATAAATATATTATATTATATTAATAATAATATTATAATAATATTATAATGACATTATATTATATTATAATGATATATGATATATGTATTATAATTATATGGATTAATGTCACGAAAGATCAGCAGGCAGGAAAGAGAGCCAGGAGAAAAGCAAGGACAGACTCCGTCTCCGTGTCATCCAGTTTCATCTGCGCCAAGTGCCTGAGAGACTGCCGCTCCAGAGTGGGACTACACAGTCACCAGAGGCGATGTAACTCCATCGCCTAGAATTTTCTTTAAAAAAAAAAATGAAAAAAAGAAGCTCTATTCCATCGTCTCCCGAGACGGGTGGATGTCGAACGATAATATTATAATGATATTATATGATATTATATGTATTATAATAATATGGATTAATGTTACGAAAGAGTTTTTTTTGTATTGGTTGTTTGATTTTGTTTTATGGCATATCAAACTCTATGGGTTGTTTAATCCCGAAATCTATATATTTTATATGTAATTTTATGCTTTCGACTACAGGTATTTTGTAAATAGTTTATCTTTTCCGAGTAAATGTATGTTTTTAGATACATATTTCACAGATGATAAAATGTATTGTTGGTAATTTTACTATAAAATCTACTTGTATATATTTTTAGTATTGCACTGACTGTCATTTTCCCAGAAAAAATGTATTATTGTTGATTTTATTATAAAAATCTGCGACTGATTTTTGTCTGGGGGTTCACTATTTGCCCATAGCTGGGACCCTAAAAAGAAGTTGCCACTCCGGGTTACATTGAACCTGGGAAAAGCAACAATTTAGAGGTTGGTCCACACTCCTCAAGACCTCCAATCTCCCGATCAGAGACCTTTCTGCCAGATGTAGTTTATCGTCATACCCAGGACGCCTAGTTTGTGTTAACGAAGATTAATTTTTTAAACGATTCGACCAGCTTCTAGCGTACGACTCCGATTATGCAACTTAAAGATACAATCTACATCGAAGTAAAACAATTTCAGCTTGCCCACTCATGCACATGAAGAAATCTTTATAATGCATTTTAGTTCCCCGAAATCTTCGTTAATGGCTTTTATAGGCATCCACATGTGAAGGCAAACATATGTTTACCATAAAAATTTAGACTGTTCAGGAATGTCCTTTTGGTATACTAAAGTATATTAAATAAGTCTTTTGGTGATACCAAGTATGATAACATCAGAATTTATTCCGGGTTTATCTATCATACATGACTTTACGCCGAGACTGTCATAATGGATACATCATCCAATGTCTGTCGGACAACAAAAGCATGAGGCATTTGCTGCTAATTAAAGACAAAGCTTCATATCTATTGTGGCCTTGTTAGGGCCAGGAATAAAGACACAAAGGGAGGAATTGTGTTAAACAAGTATATTAACAAAACAATAGTACAAACATATACAAACGAGAGTGTTACAGCAAGAATGCTCCATCCGACTGTCAGAGCTGACTGCTTGACACTTCCCTCTCTAAAAGGCAGTACCTGCTCCTATTTTTAGCTGAGAGAGTCCATGCGTGCGTGGGTAAGTTACCATAACAATATCACAAGTCATAATAAATGTTGCGAATGAAGTCCTTCTTAATAGAATATTAGATGAGCATGTGGATTATTTATTAGATCATCAACAGCGCTATCGGAGAGGATTTAGAAGCTTGCTTTTGCCCGAAAAACACCGACATCGTAATATCTACCAGCTTATGGAGTTGACATTTTAATCCCAACATATTTTCGATAATAATACGATTCGCATGATTCAAAGTTTTGTCAAATGATTCTGTCAAAATCTAAGAGGGAAAAAACTCATGATTTCAAAACCAACCTGAAGAGGGATGGGCTCCATCTTGTTATCTGGCCGTAGACATACCACTGTTGCTATGGAGGCAGTACATGAGGTTCCTATACGACCCTAATATAATTTATCGTCATAGGACGCCTGGTTTGTGTTACATCGGAGTAAAACAATTTCAGCTTGCCCACTCATGCATATGTCTAAATCATTATCTTTGTTTGAAGAAACAATTTTAATGCATTTAAGTTCTTCGAAATCTTCTTTAATGGCTTTAATACCCGTCGAGATCTGAAGGCAAAGACATGTTTACCGTAGAAACTTAGACTGTTCAGGAATATCCTTAAGGTTACACTTCAGGAAGATCTATTTCAAATACAGTTTCACTAACACGTTCCACGCAACACCTGTATATTAAATTTTATATTAAAATACTTTTCTTGAACAGGTGGGGTACTGAGGGTAGCGCCATACCCGACGGGCTGATTTACGAAGGAATTTCTGAAGAACCACAGAAGGTATTTCGCTTTTCTATGTTTTTTATTGAATTTTCCAATCTAAATAATTCTCCGAGTATTGTTCGAACCAGGCGGGTTTGTTTGATTAATAAACTGTAAGCTGAGATTGATGAATAAAACTAGAAACAAAACGATTAAAATTTATTTCCCTTGAACAAATCACATTCCATCCATATTCCACACGAACAGCTTCTTCACACGAACCGCTACTTTGCTGAACCGACTCCCAAGTGGATACTTCCCTGACTACTACAATTTTAACATATTTAAGTTTAGAGTTAACCGTTATCTTTTTCATGTATAAACTGCGCTTCTTAACTCTTAACGTTCACTCAAAAAACTTCTTCTGCATCCCTCTACCTCGTGTGACTCTTTGGCCTTGTATAGGATGAACGTTAATAAAGGGTAGATAAATAAATATAGTTTATACTTATTTTAAACTAGATGTACAACATATAAAATAATAAAACTGGTATAAAATGAAGTAAACTTCACTTCAAAATCATGACTGTGTATTGATAAGTACGTGGTTTCAAATCGTAAGGTTTACAATTCTATAAAACTAGTCTCAGATCAGATTGAATAATGAAACTACTATTAAAATGAAGTCAACTTCTCTTCAAAATCACGACTGTTGACAGATAAGTATCAGGTTTCAAATCGTAAGGTCTCCAAACTATAAAACTAGTTTCAGATCAGATTGAATAAGGAATCTATTATGAAAATGAAGTGAATTTATTTTTCTTCAAAATTAAGAGGGTTGATTGACTAAACAGAACAATGGAACCACTATCAAAATGAAGCAAATTTATTTCTTAATAGAATTGCTAGGCTAATTAACTCAGTACCGCAATTTTATAAAACATGTTTTAAAGCAGATATGATCTTCACAAATACGAAGGCTATTAAGTAAGAACCACAATGTATAAAGCATGTTTTTAAAGAAGATATGATAATAAAACTGGTATAAAAAATCATGACGGTTGGTTGATAAGTACGTGGTTTCAAATCGTAAGGTTTCCGATCCTATAAAAGTAATTTTAGAGCCGACTTAATAATGAAACCGGTATCAAAATGAAGCAAATATATTTCTCTTAACAATGATTAGGATAACGAAGTAAGGTCCGCAATTTATAAAGCAGATTTTAAAGAAGATATGATAATAAAACTATGTGAAAATAAATTTATTTCCCAGAGAGATGAAATCGATTAGAATGAATAGGGCTAAAAGTAAATTACCGCTGACGACTGCGTCTGTTTTGTCATCAACTGATTACATAGAGAGGAAAAAACAAGTTTGCCAATGGTGATGAGAAGTTGCAGTAAGGGTGACAAATGGACTCGTGTAGAACTAAAAAACGAGAAGCTATAATGTACCGGAAATAAATTTCGCAGATATTTCCAAGCGACAAATAAATTGATACGCAAAGGAAATGACGTGAATATGCTTGTGAAAAGGGCATTTGAAAAGAGAAACTGCATCCTTATGAAGAGCATTTAAGAAAGATTTCATCTGCAACAACGCTATTAGAACCAAATTAGACACATCATATAAGTAAACGTAGACTCTGAGGAAATAAAAATGAGATAATATATCCTAATAATAATAATAATAATAATAATAATAATAATAATAATAATAATAAGGGAATGAATCTCGATGGTCCAGGATAAAGCAGATATGATCGACCAGGAAAAGGGATGAATTAGGAACCGTGAAAACAACTGGGTATTTGAACAAACCAGAAATTTGTCTTAGAGAATAAGCGCATAATTCTCTGCGATTTTGATATTCAAAAGGATACACCATTCTCTGATCGGATGCAACAAGATGAGAATTTATCATACAGCCTATTTAACTGTTACAACTGACCATAGATTAAAATCATGGAAGTGAATGTGACAGATGATTCCATTTGTTTGTAGAAGCCCTATAGAATATTACCGGAGAGTATGGTAGGACTGAAAGCCAGAACACGCATCGGAACCACTCCGAAGATAGCA
This sequence comes from Acanthosepion pharaonis, assembly GCA_903632075.3. Classification (NCBI taxonomy): domain Eukaryota; kingdom Metazoa; phylum Mollusca; class Cephalopoda; order Sepiida; family Sepiidae; genus Acanthosepion; species Acanthosepion pharaonis. Next base: position 1,090,774 of record CAHIKZ030004860.1, on the reverse strand, counting down.
TTGCTAGAAGACTGCATCTCTAGAAGTATTTAGAACCTTGAGAATATCGTTAAAGTATTAAGTGAAAACATGTCGCCCTCAAATCTCCAAAAGTTATGTCACTAAATATTTAGTTTAAGCCAATTATTGTGACAAACTCACGGGAACAAATAATAATAATAATAATAATAATAATATATACACCTACGTGCCAGAATCCTGGGAATAGTTATATGTTGGCATGTAAAGTTAATGGTCGATGGCACCACCGTACCTTGATATGGAATTGCCCATACCAGTTGCATTCTGACACTTGGTGAATCAGTGTGAACTCCGGTTAGGTTACTCATGGGAAGGTGACGTGAACTAAAATAGTTTGTACAGGGCATAGTCATGGTTCTTAGACGGATGCCATATTCTATTTATGAAACTATCGGGATTATTGAAACCCTTCGATCTACAGAGTCACGAGCATACCTAGAATATCTGACGGGAGGTATTGCAGCCACTGTGGACAACGTAGTGGTCTGCCCCATGTCCTTTATTTATGTGAGCAGGGGCGTGTGACCAGAATTGTGGCTCATATTACATCCATATTCAAGTATGGATCATCATACACGCATCCCGAAGGTCAGTTCAGCTTTCTTAAGCACCTATAGGAGTAGAAAACCCAACAGATTTCCTCTTTTAACACAACTACGGCGAACACAGTACCTCGCCTTGTTTAGTTAGGTCTCTAATTGATACTTGGATGACTGGCAACTTGTGTTGTCTCAAGAATCATCATTTCAGCTGTTTTGGAGTTGCTACCAGTGTTCTAATGTGGGGCAGATATCACAAGACCATCGGCACCAGTTTCAAATAAATCACCGAGTCGGCTGTCAGCAGTTCCTCGATGGTGTGGTGTGTACACACGTAGCCTCGATTGTGTTTACTGGTTCGTCTAAACAGGTTATTGACCAGAGACTGCTACGTTATGCTTTTTAGTGTTCATTTACTACTTTTCACGGGGACTCAGTGTCCCTCCCCCGACAAGAATGAACTATTCTAGTATGATAATGTGATGTAACATCGGGGTCCGCGTTGCCAAGAATTAGTTTCAGGATCATGCAGGGGATTTCGGGCAGATGGTGGGATTACCACGTTCACCCGACATAATCTCAATCGAGTATTCATGGGACGTGGTGGAACAGTCCATTCGAACGCAAAATCGTGTACCTACACCAGTCAGGTTTCTGTAGAGAGACACTGAAATGGAATGGCAGAAACTCTTTCTCGAATTCTTCGGACGACCTGAGGAATGGATAACGCATCATGGTTTTGCCCTTTGTCGCACTTGAGGTGGGTCCGTGACACTCTTGGGTACTTATCCCATGACGCGTATATGAATAAATGCAATGATAAAATAATTTGAAATACTATATATATATATATATATATATATATATATATATATATATATATATATATGTGTGTGTGTGTTTGTGTGTGTGTGTAACAATGATTATACAAATAATGAAACTTGACCACATATATATTGTAGATGATTGGAGGAAGTGCAGGACAAAGTTCCACAATTCAAACATTGGATGTTGGTCTCGGGGTTGAACATAACGACGGTAATTTGCTTTTATTTGTATTTAATGTTGTGTAATATTTAGACTGACAATTTTTCTGTCCTATGTGTGGTGACTTGCTTCAGTGTCTCTGCCCATTGCCTTTGGGAAGGAGCATTTTAAGATAATTATAAAATTTCTATGTCTATGAACCAACAGATATTTCTCAATTTGAGACGTTCCTGTCCAATTTAAACTGGTTGCATATATGTTATAGATGTTCGGAGATTTCTGATCGTCCGCCGACTATATAATTGCTTCGTTGGTCATGAAAGTGCAAGTGATCGGTGTAATTCCTTTCAATTGCAAAGGAAAGAGAGAGAGATAGAGAGAGATAGAGATAGATAGATAGATAGATAGATAGATAGAGAGAGAGAGAGAGAGAGAGAACAAAAATAAATAATCTTATTTCAAGATGTCTGACCACTTCCAGTAATGAGGTTTAAGTGTCCAACCCACAAACCTTAAAGCTCATCTTGCTCAAAATACAGGGAAAACTTTGCGAATGCTTCCCTAACACGAAAACTATTATATGTCAATTTTCTTATTATTTTCTTAATTCATGTTCAAAACTACATCAACATGACGTGTACTTAACTAGTCATGTGATTCACGACACCTATCTACTTGGTGTCGTAACGTATAGCATATTCATTGGATCATGACATGCCACTGGTTATGACAGAACCTTTGATCTCGCTATCCATAGCCGTCATTGCTTAAGCCATATTGTCAAATTTAGTACAAGTTATAGATATATGTAACGAACAAAGCCACTATAATTCTGTTTTTTTTTATTTAGATAAACAAAATTTTCTTGAAACAATGAGGAACTACATGCCAAAGGGACACAAGGAATTTATTGTAACCCTCCAAAAATCACCTTCCATTCGAAAATTTGGTAAGTAAATATCGCGACTTATAAACGTAGTAAATTTCATTTTCTTAAAAATCAAACAAACAATTTATTGATTAGGTTTTTACGACCTAGGTAAGACGATAAACTACATCCGTGTCCTGGGTAAGACGATAAATTACGTCCAACAGCAAGGACTCTGATCAGGAAGTTTTTGAGGAGCGTGGAACCACCTCATAATTGCTGGTGTTTCCAGGTTCAACATGACCCGGGGTGGTAGCACCTGTTAGGCTCCCAGCTATGGGCAAATAGTTAACCCCCAAACTCGTGTAAAAACATTATGAAAGTATATAAATAGGTTTTAATACCAGAAATACTTTGTAAAAAGTATTACCAGTAATAGATTTTTGAAGAAAAAACTATTACCAGCAAAACGTTTTTGAATAAAAAATTACCAGCTATACATTTTTGAAGGAAAAAATATCACCAGAAATAGATTTTCGACAAAACAAAATATTAGCAGCAATAAAAATTTTGTCGGCATTAAATAACCCATTGAGTTTGATCTGCCGTAAAACAAACCAAACCAAACCAAACCTGATTTAGAAGTGTGAAAGTTTCAACTTCGTCAAAATCAAACAAACAAGAATCGATTGATTAGATTTTTTACGACTTATCAACCCGTTGTTGGTTATTTAAAGCAGAAACATATTTTGCATTGTAAGAATAATTGTTTTGTTTTTTGAGAGTGAATTTTACATTAACAATTTTTATGAGAGTAACAATGGTTTTAGAAGTGACACGTTTTACTATTTAACCCATAACTGGAGGAGGAGATGGATTCACGTATTTTCCCATCACATATTTTTCTTATATGCCGCGGAAGTGAATGTAACGAACATGACTGGAACTCAGCTCTCTGATTTCCGTTCCGTGACGCAGTCAATTACACCCTCCGCACATCCTCACAAACACCAACGAAAAGGAGAATAAAACAGACTGCGTTTATTATCCGTGACTTTCTGTTGTTGACTTAAGGTGACCTCTTCTTACATAGACACGCCAAATGCCAAATGCGTGTAGGAACGAGTTTATTCTCTAATGCCCTTGTATGGTCATAAATCTAATGAAGAAACTTATGCCGAAGAAAAGCAATTTGACGCACTGTCCATAAATAAACTGATATTTTTACCGTTTTTCTTTACTTTCAGTAATGGAGAAAAATAATCCAGAGTTAACAGAAGTTTACAATAAATGCTTGAAGAGTTTGCAGCAATTTAGAAGTTGCCACATTCAAATTGTATGCAGGTAAGTATGTATGTATATATGTATGTATCTATCTATCGACTCCAATTTGTACATATATATCTGCTTGCCCATCCATATCTATCTATCTATCTATCTATCTATCTATCTATCTATCTATCTATCTATCTATCTATGTTTATTCATATCTATCTATCTATCTATCTATCTATCTATCTATCTATCTATCTATCTGTATATATCTCAGATTGCTCATATCTATCTATGTATCCATGGGGCGATCTATCTCTATCTGCGCATATATATCTCAGCTTGCTTATATCTATCTATCTATCTATCTATCTATCTATCTATCTATCTATCTATTTTAACTTAAAAGAATACAAGACTAGGGAAATCAACGAAAATCAAACGACATTTAGGCCAGTAGTTTGGGACACCCTGTAAAGTCAGATCAGGCGCAGCAAGATGTTGAAGATTTCTGGGGCCGACCCAGAAAGAACCCCTACACTAATTTCTTCGGATCTATCTGTCTATCTATGTCTATTAAACATTTGTCTATCCGGTTTTTAGTAATATCTATCTATCTATCTATCTATCTATCTATCTATCTATCTATCTATCTATCTATCTATCTGGGCCTATTCATTATCTATCTATCTATCTATCTATCTATCTATCTATCTATCTTGTAGCAGCAAATGTTTTATTGTAAACTAATTTTTCGCGGTTTGCGATCTAGCCTAATCGGACGTCCAATCGCTGTCACACGACAAAATAAATACATATGCTGACACATATGCACATATGCACGCATTTCTATATTCAAGAGAAAGAGGAGAGAGAGAGAGATAGAGATAGAGAGAGAGAGAGAACTAAAAAAGGGAAAAATATAAGATTGTGTACGAAGAAAGAAATAAGCGATAAAAATAGGCAAAAATGAAAAAAAGTCGAGAAAAAGCGAGAGAAGAAAAATGAAAGAGATATATATATATATATATATATAGAGAGAGAGAGAGAGAGAGAAAGAGAGAGAGAAAGAAAGAGAGAGAGAGAGAGAGGAAAAAAACGTGACACGAGAAAAGAGAGAAAGCTAAAGAAAAAAAGAGATACAGAAAGAGGGGGACAGAAAGGAGAAGGTAAAAGTGAGACGATGAAAAAGAAATTGAACATGAGAAAAAACGAAAGGCTTTAAATAAAGGTGGAGGTAAAAAGAAAGAAAATATATATTATTATTATTGACATTCGGACTAATGTCCTCATCTGACCCAGGGATTGAACTCACAATTACTATTGATTCTTATTCATGAATTTCTTTAATCCCCTAGGCTATTGTTTAAGACATTAAAGAATTGGTAAGTGAATTTGCCAGTATGGAACTTTTAAGAAAAGTTGATCTGTGATTACTCCGATCTCACCCCAGGTAATGTCAAAATAGACATTGCAATCAGTGTCGTGCATTAGAGATTCCAGTTGTATCAGCAGTTTGACCTGGTAGGTGCACTGGCATCTATATTCTGGCCAAACAACCTCCTGGCCACAGTTTCGCGCCTGTGCTGGATGTCAGTGGCTACCTCACTTCCCACATGTAAAATGGTGGTCTACCCAGCTAAACCCAGTATATACAGATACGAGAAAGCTGGATGACAGGTAGATATATAAGCGTTCCACCTGAGAGTGGAAAGAGAAGTTTCTCACGTGAAACTATTTGGCTTGCTAGAAAGAAAGAAGAAAAAAAAAGAAAGGCGAGAATTAAATTTAGGTGATAAGAAGCCATCACTAAAAGGACACTAAGCGATGTTATTCTTTTTAACAAAGAAAAATGCTAATGGTTTTATTCTCATTAGCGAGAAAAAAAGGGTCGCGGATGTGTCGGATTTGATTTGATTTATGACAGCGCACCGAATGGTGAAAATTCCAGGTTGGTCAAATAACCTACAAAACAGAAACTGAGAGATAATGTTAATTAGGTCATGCACTGGGTCGCGAAAAACGAAAATGTCCATTGGACCACTCAAGTTACAAAGAAAGAAAAGATTGACCCGTTAGCTATCTACAGAAATCTTTGAAAAAGACATCTGTTTTGTGTCAAGAGAAAGGAAACAAAGGAAGAAAAGAAAAAAGAAGATAATTTTTTTTCTTTGAACAAGATTGTTTTTTAAACCGAAGCTAGTCTGGCCACACCCACGCTGCTGAGCGCCCATTGGCTGAATGGTAGCATGAGCGTTAGGCGGAGGTAATCATGTGAAGAAGGAGGGGAGGCCTGTTGCGCCCCTCCCCCTGAAGGGATAGGTGTGAGATGCCACTGTGAGAGAGAGGGGAAACCCGTTGACACCCTCCGAGGGCATGGTGAGATACCAATATGAGAACAGAAGAAGTTAGGAAGACGAAAGACTTCCAAAAATGGAAAATAATAAAATTTTCCTGACCGAAAACAAAGAAGTGGATTGTGGGTTTGGAATTATCAAGGAACCTCAAACCCGGACAAGCCCACCCCGGTTTTGGTCGGCGTCCATATAAGCAAAGTCGCAGCGAGCGAAAAGCAGTTCCAGATCGAGTTGAGTTCGAGTTCCAGTTAAGAGGCAGTTGAGTTAAGTTCGCAGTTCGCAGATGAGTTGGTCCCGCCTCGCAGATAGCTGACTTGAAAGATTCCACGCAAATCACGACTCATCTTCTAATCAAGAACAATTTATTTTTGAAGAACGACTTAGACTCACACCACCAAAACAAGTTTGACGAATGTCGCCTGAAGACACAATAAAACCAGTTTCTTAAAGAACAAACAACTTAAGATGTTAAAACTCATTTAACAATCACAAAGTGTCACGATCCATATAGCGGGTTGGGAAGAAGACGCAGTCCTTTAATCAGCAATCAGATATAAAATATTGTTATTCTTTTTTAACACATTTGAACTTTTCAAGTTATTACTTGGGTGGGTTAGACTGGAAATCAAAGCAGTTACTTCGGTAACCAGACATTGGAGGCGAGCTGGGAATGACAAGGCTGATACCGAATCTAACCAGATTCCCATCCGAATCACCAAAAGGTTAGAACGTCACATTTGGGTGCCGCGACCAATACCAAGCCAATTGGTCGTCACAGGACAGGATAGCACGAGGGACGCAGCCAGGCAGACGTCACATTTGGCGCAGCGACACCGGTGGGGGGGACGTCACACACATGCTAGCGAGAAGAACCCATGTCTGGAGACAATATCCAAAGCCACACACCCATTGACAAAATCTAGAGCTAAATAAACGATCATCGTATTGTTACGTGTTGATAATTGTAACAAAGGAAAAAATGATTTACCACAACACAGCTAAATCACAAACAAATATTTAATTTACTAAAACGCGACATAAAATATATACAAGATAAACAATTGTGGTCTACAAAACAGAAAACACAGAGTTACTGGCGGAGTGTTACGAGGAAGAAGGAAAGGGAATCAAATATCTTTATCGCTTTAGGGCTAGTGAAGTAATCTAAGTGCTATATTTGGAAATCCACAAAGGTGTGTAAATAAATATTAATTTTTAGTTTGCTCAATGAAAATTAGTCAAAATTCTATTTACCAACTTTGTTCCATGAAATTCTCTTTTGGGTTTTTGTTATAGAGATTCTTTCGGCTGGATATAATAGTCCTTGAATCAAAAGCCGGAGTTGATAACAGCAGAAATTCTCATTCAACAACTGACAACCCTTTTCTAAAATCCCATTTTTATAGGGGCTAACACCTAATTTGCATATTTCTAGATGTTTCTCGAATCATCTAGATTTTTCTCGAATATACTAGAATGATCTAGAATCTTCCAAACATTCTATTTCTAATTTCTCTATTTTACAACTACTTCATGAATGAAAACTTTTTTGTAATAACAAGTAGAACTCAGTGGAATCCCTTCTTATAGAAATGTATCCTCGTAACAGTATGTTTGAGATTTAGTATCGAGTTCTTAGTATAACGATAATAGAATTTGATAGATCACCCACAGTAGATTTACTTTCAGGAACTTTTTCACCTTTTTTGTCAGATTTTCTGTTATCACAATGTGGTATATTAAAGGAATATTTCGCACGTTCAGCCGATAAGACAGCGGTTACATATTTTACTCTGTAAAATATTTCTTTAAACGTACATTGAATTTACTGTATTAAATCAAGCTTAAGATTTTCAGTTTTAAATGAGAAAAGCCAAGGAAGAAAACATATTTTTAACTTTAGGAATCATTTTCGTAAAGTGTGTTTTCACTTTTTACAGGTTTTATATGTGAGAAAATGACATAAATTTTTATCTACCAATGTTAGAAAAATTAACGACAATGTGGAAAATATTTTTCGTTTGACTACTTTTGGTTTAAAAAAAAAACTATTTTAATTAAAAGAAATCAATTTACTAAGACGAAAGTAATATAACTGCTAGATCGCCCACAATAAATTTACGTTCAGTTTCTTTTCACCTTTCTTGACAGATCTTCTGTTATCAAAATGTGGTATATTTAATAATAAAAGTGATGGAAACATAAACCAGAATAAAATTGAACAAAATGGAATCAGCTAGATTATATATCTAAAAAAAAATAATTTAAAAGCTTAAAATTTCAATAAACCCTCCGCTTCATCTACATATATACTTATATCAACATAAACATATCTTTAGTTTGATGAAGTCCTTAAGGACGAAACGCGTCGCACGAAAAATATTTTCCATTTTGCCTTTAATTTTCCAAGATGTTGTTGTAAAGGGAAAGAGCTATGGTAGAAAGATTTCTTTTTCTTTTTAAGCCTTTCACCCCAAGCAAGGCGGGAAGCCACTAGCACGCAAGGGGTTACAGAGAATTTGGAGCGAGAGCAGATAGGAGTGATAGGGCAAAGGATGAGGAGAAGGATAGTGGATAGATCATGGCAACTGGAGATGTCGATTGACATTACATTTGAATAGTTGGAAATTATAGCTATCGAGGAAACAGGGAAGGGAGTTTCACAGGCGAGAGGTGCGAGATATGAAGCTATTGGAGTAGAAGAAGCGACTACATTTAACAGTTTCAACAGTGAAAGGGTGAGAGCGGGATGCCAGCCTCGTAGGACGCTTGAATTCATGAAGTCTGGGAACCAGCGGAAGCAGCTCATCGGAGCAATTACCATGAAAGTATTTGTAAAAAAGACAGAGAGAGGCGACGGCTCATCTGTGAGAGATTGACTGCAGACGAGATGCCAGATCAGGGCTAATTACATTGCATATCTGTCTCTGGATCTGATCAAGAACCCCGAGGCAAACAGAAGGGGCCCCAGATCATATATGGCAACAATACTCCATGCAAGGGCGAATGGTTGATTTTTAGATTTGAAGGATCGATTCCGGGGAGAAAAAATTCCTGGCGCGGCACAGGGAGCCAACTTTCCTTGCGGTGGACGAAGCAATTGACTCAATGTATTTGTTCCATCTCAGGTCAGCAGACAACGTGAGACCGAGCAGCCGCAGAGAGGTGCTCTTGAGAAGTTGAGCTTCAGACGTTCTAATTTTCCCAGTTTAGTTTCCTCTATTATGGGCATTATTATAGCCATGATATTTCACGGACGGAGCGTAATGGCTGGAAGAAGGAATGACAAATATTCTTTGTTCTCAGAGAGATTTTTATACAACTAAGACATATAGAAAACTATATACACGTATCCCACGAGGAGAATAACATATCACATATATCTAAACAGCGAGCCGAGTGTAAGAAAAAACAAAAAGAGGGTTCTTATGTATAATATGGAGATATTTTTGTATCTGGAGAAGCCATGTTTTGGACCCAAGATTAAAACTGACCGGACATATTCCAACAGCAACTGTTGGCTATTTACATTGTTCGGACTATCGTCCTCCTCTTTGTTGCCATATTTATCACAACAAGAAAGGTATAAATTAATTCTTAGGACTTACATCAGTAAATCATTATTATCTCCTATAAAAACTCTTACAGTGTAAAACATTTCGGGATTTAAATAAACTGCAAAAGGTTGATAAGCCGTAAAAAAAAACAAACAACAAATCAATCAAACAAACAGAGAGGAAAGGCAAGACGCGAGAGGGGGTTACTTTTAATATTTCCCGAAGGAAAAACGAACAGGTCTGTGGTATATTCTACGAACTTCGAGATATCATCTGGCCTCTTCATTTCTCTCCATCGCTGTCGGCTTGGCATAGCGTCTAGCGACGTAGCGGTCCATCATCAGGAACTGGTCTGGACAGACGTGTCTTGTCTCTAGGCGTGCTCAATAACAACTCCATGAACCTATCGGCTGTCGCGTGACCTTCGTGACATAGCCTTAACCAAAGGGAGACAATCACACTTCACATCCTTACATTTGATACGCAGTAGGTGAACATCGTCGAAAACAAAATATCGTAACCGCTTGAGATGAGAATTTTTTTTTAAAGATTTCTTTTGGTTTAGTTTTGAAAATCATGGATGGAATAACAAATCTGTCTGAGAAATTTTATCTTTTTATTTCAGATCTTATCCCATTCCTGAAAGGAATACGCCAGACGACTAAAGATGCACAGATTTGAAACCAAATGGCACACCTGATATTTGCCGCAACACGGGAAATGTAAAATGTGTGTGTTTGCGTGTGTCTTTGAAAGTGTCTGTGTAATGTTTAAAAGTTGCTATATTTTTTAGGGGGAGAGTGTTTAATATCAGAGATGAGCAATTATCAGACCAAAATGTAAATTTTGATGGCCTGAAGATTGCCTTTAAGCATTATAAAGACTGTCGCCGCTCGGTGTTGAACTCAATGTCCACTTTTATATTTACATACGCTGTATACCTGATATCGGGAACTTTAACTCATAAATATACCATACGATAAAGCTATATTTTATCACACACAAACACACACACACACACATATATATATATATATATATTACACACACTCACTCATAAAAGGTTTTCCTCTTGTAATGAGAACCGTTCCCCCATAAATATAAGAAATTGTGAACAAAATAATTACTTATGCCTACTTACGCTTGAATGGCAATATGGTAACTCATCTTAGTGACGCGTTTCATTCCGATAATAAACGTCTTCAGACAAATACCGGTTTATTATTGGCGTCAGTCTTATATATAGAAAGGGAAAATTGCGGGAGATATGACACAGACGTATAGTTTTTTATTCAAATTATTATCGCTTTTGTCTTTATTTTATTCTTATCCCTATTGTTTTTAATTATATCACCTTCTAAGACAAGTCGTAATTGTGTGAGGGAACAAATATGTTTTATGATGTTGGACTTAAATGTATCGTAGAGGTTTTGGTTGAAATTATGGTCACTTATATATTTCAGGAGAAAGATTTTGCAATATAGTTTGCAAATTTCTGATTCAGGTGTAATGTTGTTGTTAATTTTTTTTTTATTAACTCTTTTCAATTATCCTTTTCAATTATAGGCGTTTGAAGTTGTTATGTTATATGTGCATAGTTTTATGAAGGTCATTTGGTATATTTGTGGCTTGTGCAAACTTTCCTCTACGCGTTATATATAATTAGTATATTGGAAGAATTGAAATGTATTTTAAATGCATTTTTCTTAACCATCTAAATACTGAAGTTTACAAATTCTAAGTGCTCTCAAATACAAACCTATAATTTATCAGAGTTTTTATTTTGTTGTGGCGTGGGGATTCTTCTGTGTACGGAATTCTCAGCATTCCCGACAATATTTCTCGCCAAAATCTATCTTATATATTTATAACTCTATCATTCGTCCTTGCTTTGAATATTGCTGGCGCACTTGCTCTATATTTAGATATTTTTGATAAAATCTAAAGAAGTATCTGTAATGTTATTGGTCTTGACCTGGTATCTCGGCTTCAAACACTTTATGTCACCATAACGTTGCTTCCTGTACTTGTTCTCTAAATACTTTCAAGGTAATTGTTCAGATAATTGTTCTTTCCTCTATGGTACCTAGACTTTATGAATTTAAGCGCAGTACTGGATTGGCGGCAAGGTCTCTTCATTTTAGAGTTGAAATAGTTAGATGTAACCACAAGTTCTATGCTAACAGTTTCTTTATCTGTTTATATTTCTGAGATGAGGTATTCTGTACACTATTTACATTATTCAGACTATTGTCTTCATCTTTTTTGCCATATTTATTACAACCTTTCGGCCTTTCAGTGTCTGTCTATATTTCTGAGATGAGGTATTATGTACACTATTTACATTATTCGGACTATTGAAACAACAAGAAACGTGACGCAGAAATCGGAACGTTCATTGGAAGAGGGAAAAATGTCTGTCAGAAACTAAACAATGTATAAGGAGACAGGAAAAGGAATAAAAAGAGTTGGATTTTTCATGTTATATCTAATCTCATATAAGAGAGTAAATGCTAGTCAATCTCTTCACAGATGAAAAAGAGACATAAAGTGATAGTATTGTAGATATACCGGGAAAAAATTAATCATTTTACCGCAAGCAAAGCAATAAAAATAAAGAGGCAACTGGATGTTAAAGAATACGAGAAAAATACTATAATGAAGAGAGGACAATAGAAGAATGGGAAATAAGAAGACAGAAAATAATGATTGACATTACATTTAAATTTTTGAAGGTCAAAATTGACTGGGAAGCCGGAAGTGTGTTCTACAAGCGAGAGGTGCTGTTACACTATTTACATTATTCGGACTATTGTCCTCATCTTTGTCGCCATATTTATTGCAACGTTTCGGCCTGTGTTTGGAATGTCGAACTGAACCCTTTATTTCGCTCAATGGAGTAGACTGTTCTAGATCCACGTGCCATGTTTAATGGATGTCAGTTATCAGTTATCTGTTAATTCCCCTCTCCAAGTTCTCCACCGCCTTAACCAGGTATTGAATTCACATTTTTGGTTCCTGTCAATGGATATAACTAATGCCTTTATCCACTGTGCCATGTCTCCTTGAGAAAGATTCGTTCTGCTGACAACAATGCACTCTATCACCTTTTCAATTATTTTTTATAATTTTAAATGTGGAAAAAATAAGTAGGTTATTCTCAGTCATAAAATAAGGGAGACAACTGGTTCCAAGGGAAGCAACTCTAAATAAATTTTTCCTTTGTTACTTGCTCTTGTGAATTGTTCTTTTTGACGCCCAAAATTTGTACTTTTGGCGCGAAACTTATAAAGGAGAAGAGTAGTTTATCCAATGTTTCAATAATCGTTTGCAAATATATCTAGTTTGGTTAAATTTTTGATTAAAAAAAACTATCGTTTATATCAGTTAATATTTTCAATGTTAAAAGTAAATGTTTCTTATTTTAAAACTGAAAAACTGGGCTGTACTAAACAGAAGAAATAAACAAAATAAGACGTAATTTCAAATTTACGAAATTCTAATTCGTAACAAATTGATTTTGTCTGTATTTGAATGAAGCAGTTCTTATTGCTAACTCTCTTGGTAGTTGAGTTAATCATAAGCAAGCGTTTCAGCACACGCAATCAGTTTAGAGACATGTCAGTAACTAGATATTTATTTAAGATATCTTGTAATAGGATAGAGTATAAATAATCTCAGTTAGAATTCGAACTCGATGAATTGATTCAATTTCACTGGATTGGTATCATTGTTGCGGGATCGCTTGTATGTTATGGATAGAAACATATCTCATGGAATAGTCACCCCGCAACAATCATATCGGAGTTAGCTCCTCCTTAAGTCCCTAATTGTTCACTAGGGGTCGCTCTCTCAACACAATAAATACTGGGAGACTTCTTGCCTCGTTCTCTTTTTTCACTTTGCATTTCAGCGGACACATTTGCAAATGTGATCTCTCGCAGAGATCCACGTTTTCGCCCACTTATGGGAAAACGCCATGAAACACATATACACGTACGTACGAACATTCACCAATATACAAACTCTTTACGTTCACACACAAACACAAATGTTGGTGTCTTTGTCACTTGTAAATTTTGTCGTTTAATACATATATTTGTTGATATATATATATATATATATATATATATATATATATATATATATCAGTCTTCTTTACATCTTCGGTTGGACTCAACTTGTGTCCGCCATGTTCTTGTAGTTGTACCTTCTAGCAGGAATAAACAGAACTTGTTCGTAATGTAACAACACTCAAACCCACACGGTACTCTACAGATTGGTTACCTTCCAACGTGATTTATTTTTTTCAACTCCTGCTAATAGAAACCAAACTGTATATATGTACAAACCCACATTTACACACACTTTTCAAAAGAGAGCCATTCAGGAAAAACATTGAAAAACTCCTACTGCGCACGCCAGACACTATTAATAAAAAAAAAAAAACATTTATACAGCAAGAAAATTGAGATTAGACCAGATGAAAGTGTAAAATCACAATTTTAATTCGCTACAATATGTCTACACTAAGTAAATTTCTCCGGCGCGGCAAATATTATTTTTTCTACAAACCTGAAAACACATAAGCTCGAATCCAGTCCGATAACATCAGGAAGTCTCCTTCCTGACAAATTGACCATGGTGAGATTCGAACCTGGATCTCATGGTTAGAATGCAAACGTACTAACTACTCGGCCATGTGCCCATAAAGAAACAACTAGAACCGATATATATGTACAAGCAAATGATAATGTATTAACAACAAAACATTACATGGGACAAAGGAAATAATGTATGTAACAAATGAATATGGAAACATTTTAGTCGAAAGTATGTGAAGTGAGTGAATGTGCGTACGTACGTGTGTGTGTGTGTGTGTGTGTGTGTGTGTGTGTGTGTGTGTGTGTATGTATTATTCATGCGTTTCCCAAATTTTCATGTTGACGTTTTTTACGAAGAGGCTGCGGGGTATTTATTGTGCCGGAGAGCGTCCCCTAGTAACGGTTTCGAAAATTAAGAGAAGATAACCCGACACATCTACGATAGATTTGTATTGCTGTATGTGTTTGAAGGTATAGATTGGCTTAATGGTTATCGAACGAAAAGACTGACGAGTTAAACTGAGATTGTTCATGTTAACTTTGCAGAAATACTGACGAGAAAAGCTACAACTCCTGACCATTTTTAATATGACTTGATATATTCGCATAATGTCTCGTCACTGGTATGTCACGACTATTGATGTAGAAGAAAGTGGGAAGCAAAAGATGTCATTACCTCGTCAATTAAAAGAGGGTTTGCGTTTGTATTTGTCAACTTGTATGGGAAATATAGGGTGACCCCAAAAATGGGAATTTTTGAAGTGCTTATTGCCAGATATGAGCAAGTGGCAACACTGCGAGACAGTGACCTTGAGCAAGTAAACATTTCGCCATTTAGAATTCAAGATAAAATTCACAGTATTCCAGCTGAGATGTTGCAGCAGTCAATGAGGAAACTCAACAGCAGATTTCAAGAATGCATTCGTACAGGAGGACGCCATCTACAGGACGTAATTTTAAAAAAATGAAAATTCCATCATTGTTTCTTAAATGGCATGTTTTAAAGTTTCAATTACTATGAATAAAATATTTTTCTTCCATCACTCTTGGTTTTATTGGATTGTTAAAAAGTTTCCATTTTTTTGGGTCACCCTGTATATAAAGGAAAGAGTGTAGAACAGCTTTGTCGTATCTATCATTATGTAAGTCAGTAAATTCAGGGCAATTTCCTCACAGATGCCAAAGCTACAGACATGGGAGTTTGGACGGGGGTTGAGGATAACACTATACTAATTTTTATAATAATTGAGTAGAACCAGCAAGCTACGAGGAAGCTCAAAATGGGAATTAGAAAGATATTTACACTTAAAATCAAAAAAAAAAAAAACAAAAACAAAAAAAAACAGCTGAAATCTCTGGACGACCTCCCGAGAAAAGAAGGACATTGTGAATTTAACCCACGTAGAAAGGAGGAACAGAGGGAAACCTCGAATAAGTTACCTAATGTGTTTGCGTGATTGGATGGAAGAACGTCGACAAAAAGGGTATATAATCAAGCATTGCTTAAGGGGAAGGAAGGTCCATGATCATCCACGTTTTGAACAAATACAGAACAGGTAAAAATATATAGATTTGCATAGATTAAGGATTGGGACATTATTTAGCGGTCGCGTGTAAATGAAAAGCGAGAAATAATTAAAGCGATAAGAAGGCGAGAAGAAGCTGAAATAATGATTCGTAAGATACCGGATCTGTCGAATTAATTGATGTTACGGCGCGGCGAAAGAAGATAGCAATCTGTCCATGGCAATAATGAAAATTTCAAATTGGTCAAGTGGCCTACGAAACAGAAGCTGGGAGATAATGATAATCAGGTCAAGCGCTGACCGAGAAAACCAATTGTGAGGCCACCAAGAGAGAACGGGAAAAGAATGAACCATTAACTATCCTTCGGAGATGACATTGGTTTGAAAAAAAAAACACCTGTTTTATATCCAGACCTGGACATGATAAAAGTTTGTTGCCGGGACAGATCGCTGGCGACAGGGTGCGAAGACCACCCATTTGACGCTTGGCGAAAATCTCGTTGATAAATTCCAGATGACATTCGGTTGAGTAGAAATTAACGACCACACTACGGTTCGTAGGGGTCTGTTTGAGGAAAAGAAAGAAAAGAAAAAAAAGAAGATAATTTTTTTCTTTGGGAGATAATTTTAAACTGAGGCCAGACTGGCCACACCTACGCTGCAGACGTTCATTGGCTGAATGGTGGCATGAGCAATGGGCGAAGGTAACCATATGAGAAAGGAGGCGAGGCCTGTTGACGCCTCTGAGGGGATTGGTGTGAGATACCAATATGAGAAAGAAGGGAAACCTGTTGACGCCCCCTGAGGGGATTGGTATGAGATACCAATATGAGAAAGGAAGAATTTGGGAGGACGATTCCCTTAAAGTAGAAAGTAATGGACTTCCAAAAATGGAAAGTAATAAATTTCCCTGTCCGAAAACAAAGAAAATCCTTATTGTGGATTTAGAATTATCAAGGAACCTCAAACCCCGACAGGCCCACCCCGGTTTTGGTCGGCGTCCATATAAGCAGAGTCGCAGTAACACAGAAGGCAGTTGACTTGTAGTTGAGTTGGAGTTGGAAGTTGGAGAGAGAGACGCAGCATTGAGCTGTGAGCTCTGAGACCCGCCTCGCAGAAAGTTGACTTGGAGTTGGAGTTGCAGTTGCGTCAGAGAGAAGTTAGTTGCAGTTGAGCTGTGAGCTCTGAGACCCGCCTCACAGAAAGCTGACTGAAGATCCACGCATTCTCGACTTCAACTTCTAACCAAAAACAAATTAATTTTTGAAGAACGACTTAGACTCACACCACCAAAACAATTTTTACGAATATCGCCTGAAGACACCAAAAACCAGTTTCTTGAAAAACAATTTAAGATGTTAAGACTCGCCTAACAAACACAAAGTGTCACGAATCCATATTAGCGGTTTGGGAGAAAGATGCAGTCCTGTATTCAGTAACCAGATATAAAATATTGTTATTCTTTTTTAACACATTTGAACTTTTCGAGTTGTTACTTTATTTTTTTTTTACATATACTTGTGCGGTGTTACCTTTGCTCGGACTCGGCTTGCATTGCGGCCCGACGACTGATTGATTTCGTCGACCTAAGATCAAATCACAACGTGGATAGGTTAGACTAGAAATCAAAGCAGTTACTTCGGTAACCAGACTTTGGAGGCGAACTGGGAACGACAAAGCTGATACCGAATCTAACCAGATTCCCATCCGAATCAGCAAAAGGTTAGAACGTCACAATTGGTGCCGCGACCAACACTAAGTCACATTGGTCGTCACGGGACAGGACGGGGACGAGCGGGGGCGGAGAGGCACGGGGGTGACGTCACAGGAGTAAATCTTAAACATGCACTATTAGGTTGATGTGTAGTTTCCAACAATAAATTTTTGGAAAAAAAATATTACCAGCAATACATATTTAGAAAAAAAATATTACCACCAATACATATTTGAAGAAATAAATATTAGCAGCAATACATTTTTGAAAAAAAAGTATTACTAGAAATATCTTCTGGGAAAATTTTTTTTACCAGCAATAAAACTTTAGAAAAAATATCACCAGCAATACATTTTTCTTCATCTATTCACACATTAGCATAAATACACTAGTATGATAATGATAGTATCAGCCATTTCCCTATAAGGAAGTATTTTGGTATTCAGTGACTGAGCTGCCAGTAGTGATTTGGTTGAAATTAAAAAAAATCTTAAAACAATCTTTGGTGGAAAGCTCATTCCAGACCTCAAATGGAACTCATAAATTCGTGTCATCTCTAAGAGAGCAATGGCCGGTTCTTTGTATCACCCCATAATGTACATAATTCCTGCTTCTATCGTTGGTCATTACACGAGATCTACTCTTTCGCTATTGCTATGGCAAATGTTCAAATGCGCTATATTACTTAGTCCTACCAGCTCAGACCGCCATATCTGTAACCCGCCATGTTATGTTCAAGGTGGAAAATCATCCCCATTCCCTTCATGTTACTCTAGCAAGAAATAAATTTCACTCAGGCAGCTTCTTTCATGGAACTGTTAGTATATGAAAGGGTCTCCCGAGAGGATTCATCCCTTATCCCTACAATCTTGGCCTTTCCTACAATCAACCGATATCTACCTTACATATGCTCATAATATGAGCTCCCTACATCATCATTAGCTTATTTTGTTTACTATAAAACATTGAAAATAAGTGTTAATCTTGATTTCAGTTCTTTTATTTTAATCGAAATATAACCCCTCATATTCGGATTTTGTAACATATTCCTCATATGCCAGGGATTCTACTGTACTCTGTTTAGGTCTTGAAGTCATTAAGGATATAGGAAGTGTTTTAACAGAAGACGTAAAACGCGGTACTGAAATCTGATACCGCACTGAGATAGCGAAAGATATCTTCCAAAACCCAGAGTATTAAGAAACAGAAACATTTATTTAGGAATTAAAAGTGTATTCCACCGAAATTTAACATTGTCTGTTAAGGTTATACCATTTCATTTTCTGTTAGTATCTGGACAAATTGTCGACGTAGATGGAAGCACAAAATTTAGCGTCAAAAATGTTAAAAAGAAAAAAGAATTTTTTTTTCAATTTTTTTTAATTTATTTTGCGACTTTCAATAAAACACTTGATATCTAATAGAAATACGTTTTCTTCTTTGGTCTCATCGCTGTGAGAATTTCAAAGTTTATCGTTGAATTGGAGTCGAGAGCGAGAGACACAAAAGAGACAGATCATGCGAATGTTTTTCGGTCTATTTCATGCAACCTAACATCGATCATACCGTCTGTATGCCGTTGTCGCAAGGTTTGGTTTGTTTTGCTTTACGGTATATCAACCTCAGTGGGTTAGTTAACCCTTTGGGTCTTGCGTTCCTGAACAATTTTAACTCTTCTGCCTGAGTCAAAATTCTCAAGTAACAAAGAATGTAATCTTTCACGGTCGATAATAAAATAGTTACAAGTGTTTACCCACCGTTCAGCCGGTGGCTGGGCATTAAATTATTTTTTTCTACCACTGTTCAACTGGCACTACGTCCTTTTTCTCTAACACCGGTAAAGCGGTGGTCAGAGCTCAAAGGTTTAGTGTCGACAAGATTTTATTGCTGTTAATTTTTTTTCTAAAAATGTATTGTTGGTAATATTTTTTTTTAAAAAAATGTATTGTTGGTAATATTTTTTTCAAAAATGTATTGTTGGTAATATTTTTTTCAAAAATGTATTGCTGGTAATAATTTTTCCCCAAAAGTTTAAAACATATTTTCATACTTTCATATCTATCGCAAGAAAATATAGCAAATGATCCAGTCGAAATAATAAACAAACTCTGGTTTTAATAATTTACCAATTACGACAATTTGAAACTACTTCTTTACGAAAGCTGTTCTGACTTTTGATTTGAAAATCAAAATTATATATTACTACACACGCCATTCTAATTACAATCACTTTGGTGACTTACTGAAAATTTCAATTAAAAACTGCAACAAAGAAAATGGCAATTGGCCGAGTGGTAATGAGAGAGAGTGAGAGAGAGAGAGAGAGAGAGAGAGAGGGAGAGAGAGAGAGAAAGAGAGAGAAATGTAGAAAGAGGAGACATATATGTAGACGTATGGAGAGAAAGAGAGGGCAGCAAGAGAAACTTTTTAAGAAAACGAACAAAAGTTAATCAAATGCATTACTTGAAAATTACAATGTTTAACTTAATAATAGAGAAACGCCCTGGAAGTGGGGATGCCGTTGTCGGGGTACAGGTAATCAGACTCATACACATTTACATACGTAACTCAAATTAAAAAAAAACCCAAAAAAACAAAATAAAAAATAAAAACATATATTTGTACATATTTATTGTCAGTGTTGCAGACGCATTGAAAGCTATATATACACACTGATTTAAAAAAAAATATATATTCAATTATGTTTACGCATGCGCACGCACACTTCATCAGACATCAAATCACGTGATACGAGCCAACAACCTATCAATTATGAATTTCGACACAAAACAATGGACGTACTGAAATTACGGATTTTTTTTTTCAAGATTTGAAATCAGGAATTGGAGCTACAGCCTCCGCAGCATTACACACAGAGATTTGTTTATCTGTAGAATGAACGGAAGAATGATTGTGCCACCACAAAATGGCTAGAAATGTGTCTGACTCACATGATATAGAACGTGTGAACCTCGAAGTTTTCCAGATATATATGGTGGTGTCTGGCCACGTATGCGGCAGCCAAGTAAGCATCTAGAGAGTGGGTGGAGAATTAGAACTGATAGAGGGGGCTGTATGCATTTAGGGATCTGAAAAAAAAGTGCAAAAGGACATTACAAGCTGGTTAGCCGCAGTGAGCCCACGACATCGTAATAACAACGTCACAATGGTTTCTTTATTCGCAATTTTCTCTTATGGAACTCTCATCTGACCTCCTGTTTTCCAGGTCTTTGAGCCTCAACAATGCAAATGCAATGCCAATCGTTATCGTACATCTTAATTCTGGTTCTTTTATTGTTCTCAATCCTTAAAATTATTTTTCTTTTTCTCATATTCTTTTACACTCAGTAACTCTTCTAGTCTTAGAGGCTTTATTGCCTTGGAGTGAAATGATTACAAATAAATAGCACACACATGCACAAACACTGACACACGCGGAGAGAACTTTTTCAGTCGCGCAAGAAATGACTTGTAAGCATTAATGCCGCCAAAAAAACTGTCATTTAATCACCACATAGAACCTTTTCTCCCTGCCATCAACATGGCTGGCGTTAGACTCCTGGAGAGCAACACGCTGCACCTTTTTGGTGTTTTTTTCTTTTGTTTTTCTTTTATTTGTCGATGTTTACATATATTTGAAAGTTAACTTTCTTCTTAAATTAAACTTAATATAATGAAACTTAATATAAACAGCCTCAAGAACTCGAAGATTGTGAACCGAGCAAGCACTATGTAAAATGGAAAATAATGCGTCATTATAATCGGCTGTACAGTCGGGATTGTCGAGTAAATACTGCCCAAATAGACGAGTCGTACACCGTTATATATATATATATATATATATATATATATATATATATATATATATATATATATATATATATATATATATATATATATATATATAAAAAATATGAAGAAATATAGTTTTAAGGTGTGCTATATTTATGGGATAAATTGCTCAATATCAGAGATAGAGCGTATGTAAATCTAAATCTAAAAGTGAACATTGAAGTCAACACTAAGGGGCGACAGGCTGTTTCATGACAGGCGGCCTGACGATTGTGTCTAGCATGAAACAGCCTGTCGCCTCTGAGTGTTGACTTCAATGTTCACTTTTAGATTTATATATATATATATATATATATATATATATATGTGTGTGTGTGTGTGTGTGTGTGTGTGTGTGTGTGTGCAATGCATGCTTCAGTTGAAATTCACTTCGTTTCAACAAATCTGCATAAATGTGGCGAAAGAATTTCTTAGTGAGTTCGAGCAGGCATTTGTATATTAGTCATGTTTGTTTTAGTGATTTTGTGCTTGGCGCGCGGTCTTTTGAAGAACAACTATTGTCTCACCCAGCGCCTCAATCTTCTTCTGCCAATAGAAAACATTGAAACAGAAAAATGGAAACACGGATTTTTTGAAGAGGCAGGCCTTGTATTAAAATCTTTTCTTCCCATTTTTTTTATCTATCTATCTATCTATCTATCTATCTATCTACCTATCTATTCTTGTTTGTGTCTTTGTATCAACTTCTTTTTATTCTTCTTACCTTTCTTACAAACTTCCTATTTACTTCTGTTCTTTTCTTTCTTTCATTTTTCTATTAACTTCCTTTTATCTCTCTTGTTTTCCCCTTCACGTTTTCTTCCTTTTTCTATTCACTTTCTTCTTCTTCTTTTATTTATTTACTTACTTATTTCCCTTGTCTATTTGTTTTGTTCTTTCTGCTTATTTTTGTGGTTTTCTTTTTCTGTTATATTTCGCCATCTTGTTTTTTTCTTCTATTCGTTTCTTTCTGGCTCTCTTTCTTAAATCTTTTGATTTTGTTTCTTCCTTGCTTTATTTCTTTTTCTGTCCCGTTTTTTTATTATTCTTCTTTCATTTTTCTTTCTTTTCATTTACGATTTTTTCTTTCTTAATTTCTTTTTCTATTACATTTCCTCTTTTTCTCTTCAGTGTCAATCTTTCTTTTCTCTTTTGAGTTTTTCTTTTTCTTTCTTTCCTTCTTCTATTTTACTTTTTTTCATGCTTGTATTTTTCTTTCTTTTTCGCGTGTGCCTTTTTTTCTTAATTTTTTTCTGTTATATTTCTTTTTTCCTATTCAATTTTAATCTTTTTTCTTTTGAGTGGGTTTCTTTCTTTCTTTCTTTCTTTCTTTTTTTTCCACTCATTGGAATACATTTTACTTTTTTTTATTTATTCTTTTTTTGGTTTTTCGTACAATAATTTTCTTCATTTTTCTTTGTTTTTTTTTTTATCCCATTTACTTATCTCTTTTGATATATTTTCCTGGCGATTTCTTCATCTTTCTCCTTAATTAAAAAAAAAATGCACTGCGGGTGGCCCTTCTCATTCGCTGAGCATATAGTGATTAAGGAAATCTAGCAGGAATATATGCTTGTCTTATTTTCCTGTTCATATGATAACCCCCCCCCCAAAAAAAAACAAAAAAACAAAAAACAAAAAAAAAAAAAAAAAAAAAAAAAATACGTGGGGTTGAAAGAAGGAAAGGAAAAGAAGGAAAGATTTTGAGAATTAAATCAGCTATATCGGGTCATTTCCACTCACCTTCAGACTACAATTATCTAAATCCGTTCTTATCCATTCTCACACTTGAGGACTCTCAACGACAGCAACATCTCAAAGAAAGAATAATGTCATACTCAAGAGGCTGACGTTCCATATTACTTCAATTAAAAAGCTAGGAAGGAAACCCCGATCAATACTAGAAAGAGCGATAACATCTACCGGACTTTATTTTCCTGAAGAATTGTTTTAAGCCGAGAGCAGTACTCTCTGCTTGATCAATATCTGCCGATTGTTTCCTTATAAGGACATGTTACTTTTGGGTTGGTGCATAATTATCAGGCGTTCTTGTAAGCGAGTTATTTATTAACAAAAATTGCTGTTTTGTTTACTTTTTTAATAAAAGTATTTTATTTTCATGTTATAACAATGCATGTCGATGTTAAATTTTGATGTTACTTTTTTCATAATAAATATTGTTTGAAAACACACCAATCTAATATTACCATTTTCATTACGGGGATGCAATATACACTATTTTACATTGTCCGGACTATGATCCTCATATTTGTTGCCAAATTTATCACAACGTTTCGGCCGTTGTACGCTCCGGCCTTCTTCAGGTGGTTGGAATGTCGAACTAAACCATTTATTTCGCTCACTGTTCTAGTTTCACGTGCCATGTTTAATGGATATCAGTTATCAGTTATCTCCTGTTAATTCCCCTCTCCAAGTTCTCCACTCCCGTAACCAGGTATTGAACTCACACTCTTTGGGTCCTGTCACTAAAGCCTTTATCCAGTGTGCCATGTGTCCTTAAGGACATCTGTGTATGAATTTCTGGGTATTATAAACGTAATGTCTTCAGCAAAATTTTTTTAACAGTGCTCATATTGCAATTTTTGCTGTTATCATTTCACGTTTTTTTTTTTTTTTACCAGTGCTTATATTGCAATTTTCGTTGTCATTATTGCTTTTCTTTGGTACTCCTTATTACTGGTTCCTATATTGTTTCATTTCTATGCTTGGTCGGCCCATGATATTTTTGTGGCTTAGCATATGTGCTGATTCCTTAAGTTTATGAATTTTTCAATGATGTTCTTTGTCTATGATTTCAACCTGATCCCATAGACGGAGGTGATCTCCTTTCTCTCTCCATATGTAGTCAGCCACGGCTGATTTTTCCACTTCCCCTCGTGTTACATGTTTCTGGTGTTCTAGAAGCCTTACCTTAAAATGTATATGAACCACAAATTCTTTGTATTTTCTAGATAACTCCTTCACATAAGGAAGGTAGACTCTTTTCTTAGTGTTTTTGTCCTCCTTTTGTACCCGCCAATCCTAGTTTATTGGGGTTGCTGCCATGTACCCAGGGTAGTTGTTACGTTGTAGGGTACTGCTTATACTGACCAATTCTTTATCTAATGTCTCTGGGTCGCCATTTATGACTTTTGCTCGATATTGTAAGCAGCGGACGATCTCTTTCTTTACGCATTATGGATGGTGGCAGTTGAAATTGAGGTACTGTCCGGTGAATGTCGGTTTGCGGTATACGGATGTCTTGAAACCATGCTCTGTTCCAGATATTAGTACATCCAGCAATGGGAGTGTGTTGTTACTCTCTTTCTCCATCGTTAACTGTATCGAAGGTCTTATTGAGTTCACATGGTCCAGTAGAATCTGGACATCTTCCTGGTGTGGCCAGAGTATGAAGGTGTCATCTATGTATCTCAGCCATAGATTTGGCTTTAGTGATGTGGATTCTAATGAATTTCCAGGAATTACTTCAAGACGTGGACAATGATGAATCGACATCACTTATTATCCTATGAAGACGGCAAGAAAGCTTCTGGAAAGCAAAAACATAGACGGAACTGTATATATTTGCATGGCAGAACGACCAAACAAAACACCATTACAAGCTGGTTAGCCGGATTGAACCCGCGACGTTGTAATAACAGTTAAAGACACACGCACACACACGCACACACACACACACACACACACACACACGATATTTTCTCTCCCTACAACTATTTTTGTTCCGGAAATGATTATTTTCAATTGCCGTATCCCTTCAAGACGTGGCCGATCACTGCTCTCCACAACTTCCTATCATTTGTAGCTCTAACTGATGTTTGTCTAATTATCACTCCCAATTCTTGTCCTGCCATCCATTTGAACAAACTTGTTAGGTAAGTTATGCGCTAGTTTCCGTTGTCCCTCGTGTTTTTAATATGTCCTTTGAGTGTCAAATTTGCCAAGTCTTCTTTCCTCATCATGTGCCTTACAAATTTCGACAGTGTATTTCTGCTTTTAAATACAAGTGCGCTTTTTGATTCCATTTTCCTTAAAATTTCCACGTTTCATCGTATCCTCCGCAACTTTCTGTTGAACCACATCTTATTTGTCTTCTCTTCATCCATGGGGAAATTGTCCAGCATTCTCTTTCATATTGGAAGATTGATATTATATGGCATTATACTTTTCTTTGTTTCTCACGAAATATTCTTGTTTCTTAATAATTTGTTTAGTTGGAAGGCTATTGCAAAGCGCCTTTGGATTACAGTGTAACATTTTATTTGTTAAAACATTTTTAACGTATTTAATACATTTAAAACATTTTATTTGTTAAAAAATTATTAATATATTTAAAACATTTTATTTGTTAAAACATTTTTAACATATTTAAAACATTTTATTTGTTAAAACACTTCTCAGATATTTAAACTTATTTACTTGTTTGATTTTTGGCATGTCCAGTTTGCTAACTCCCTTGCCTGTCTCGCCCTAAAACATGAAAAGAAAAGAGAGACTGATTTATCCTTATTTGTCTATGTCATATCCTTTCAAGTTTGATTTTGTTTAACATTAGATATTTATACGATATATGATACTACGGTTAGGATTTATTGAAAAAATACATCAACATTTTATTTTAACGTGAAAAGAAAACAGTTACACAACTATTTGACACTGCCATTTCTGTGCTGCTAATTCTTGTTTAAATTCATTCCATTTTGGCGCCAAGAAACATTTATATTTAGAAAAATCGTCTTTATTCTCCATATTTTTTTTAAATTCAAGAGTATTTTTTACACAAAACAAACATTTACTGTTGTATGGCTGAAATTACCTAAATTTTCAAATGTAATTTAATATATTCAAACCGATATAAAAAGAAACAAAATTTATTGTTTGTATGTTGTTATACTTTGGGGAGAAGTACTTCCAGAATTTTTAATAGATTTTTTTTTTTTGCATTTTGATGAGTAGTGTACTGTTAGTACTGTGGGCTATATGAACATTCAAAAAATAATTTCCTTAATGTTTATCAAGTGGCAATTCAATTCATTTTCATTATGGATCGACTAACAATTTCAGGTAGGTTGCCACTATCGTATATTTAATTTATTATGCTGAAATCGACAAAGGTTGATAGAATTTATATTATAATCCTATCTGGTCCTGCCGTCTTTTTCCTGTTCATCTTGGCCATTGCCGACATTACCTCAAAGTTTAATATTCCATGTTCTTCCACGCTTATGTGTTGTAGGCTTCGCTCTTTGTGGCGCAATTTGTTTGCTTTACGCTTATTCGCAAGTCTAGGTGTTGCATTTATTTTATTTTAATTTCAATGATTTTAATTTGAGTTTACATACGTCTGGAAGGAGGTTACTCCGACAGTTAACACTTAGATGCTTTACAGTGTAAAGCCCGTTCTAAAAGAACATGGTGAGTTACTGCTTAGAACTACGTCAAAAAGATGTACATATTGTTGGGTAGAGATTCGCGAGTGGCCTGTATATCGTCCGATATGCTGAGACATTCCTCTCGCCAGTTTCTGAATATAATTCTACGAAAAATGTAGAAGCAAAAAGTGAAAAGATCGTGTTCATGGTGATTATAATTACCTATCTCTATTGCATTGCCTACCATTTGGTTTTATATAAAAGAAAGAATTTTGCTGGTTTATCGCTATTGAAAAATTCGATAAGATTTATCAAGTCGTCGTTGGGGTGTTGACAGGCGCTTCATCATAAGTGGCTTTCATACTCTCCCCACTGACTTTGCTACTACACTTCCACTCCATTGCTTTGGTTTGATTGATTTTCGGAACCAACAAACGAAATATATTTGGCAGGAGATAAAATTGAGTATCAAGTAACAATTCCGGCAATTTGAGGGGCAAATTTTGACCAAGTTTTGATATTCGGGTGTTGTGCGTTGATAATATTGAAGAAAGGAAATGTCAGTAGTCAGAGATTAATACAAGCTACAGAATAAGTAACAGAATAGGCTTATTACATATGTATATATAATCACACACACACAAGGTGCTGAATATTGTGCGCGATGTTGTGGATAAACTGTACATTATATATATATATATATATATGTGTGTGTGTGTGTGTGTGTGTGTATGTGTGAGTGTGTGATAAAATAAAATAAAAATAGGAATAAAAGTAAAACATATTAGATTGATATATATATATATATATATATATATATATACACACACAAATATATATATATATATATATATATATATATATATATATATATATATTGTCATACACAGACAGACTGTTTCGCTGTTTCACAATTCATCAGTGTGACAAGACATCCAATTGCCTCAAACTGGGATCGAAACCCGACTGATTTTGTTATCAGTCAGAGACTCGGCAGGGATGAAGTTGAATTTAGACATTTATTTTTAGACAAACACGCCAGTGACCGAAGCACTCGGTTCATCTTAACGAAGAGTCTTGCATCATATATATATATATGTTAAGAAATGGACAAGGTCCGACAATTTATTTATTAAATTATTATGTTTAACGTTGTTATTTATAGATACAAGTATTTAAGCAAATGCTCTGTTTATGATAAACAGTATTAAATAACATTTACCGGCCTGAATGTCCGAGAAATGTTAAGAAATGGACAAAGTCCGATAATTTATTTATTAAAGACATTTTTATGTCTAACGTTGTTATTTATAGATACAAGTATTTAAGCAAATGCTCTGTTTATGATATTCAGGCCGGTAAATGTTATTTAATACTGTTTATCATATGACGTTCTTAACATATGACGTCATTTGTTTACATTCGATACGCCAGAGCAGTTATGAATATACGAGATTCATGGAAGATTGAAGTTTATAAACAGTAAATTCGACCTTGTCTACCGTAAGGTTC
This sequence comes from Acanthosepion pharaonis, assembly GCA_903632075.3. Lineage (NCBI taxonomy): Eukaryota > Metazoa > Mollusca > Cephalopoda > Sepiida > Sepiidae > Acanthosepion > Acanthosepion pharaonis. The sequence goes on along the minus strand of CAHIKZ030004860.1, from coordinate 1,062,593 downwards.
TTTGAAAAAGCACGTCAGCGTATATGACGGTTTCGTATAGGATGCAGGTTCGAATCCTGTCAAAGAACGAATATTTTCTATGAAAATTTCTCGAACATTCAGGCCGGTAAATGTTATTTAATACTGTTTATCATAAACAGAGCATTTGCTTAAATACTTGTATCTATAAATAACAAAGTTTAACATAAAAATGTCTTTAATAAATATATATATATAATCAGCACATATGCTAGGCCACAAAAATCTCCTGAGCCGACCAAGCATAGAAATGAATACAATATAGGAACCAGTAATAAGGAGTGCCAGAGAAAAGCAACAAAAGTTTCAATATGAGCTCAGGTAAAAAAATGTAATGATAACAGCACAAAAATTGCAATATGAGCTCTGGTAAAATAGGCTGCTGAGACATTAGGTTTATAATACCCAGAAATTTATACACAGCTGTCCTCAAGGACACAGTGGATAAAGGCATTCGTTAGATCTAGTGACAGGACCCAAAGAGTGTGAGTTCAATACCCGGCTAAGGCAGTGGAGAACTTTCAGAGGGAAATTACGGGAGATAACTGATAACTGACATCCATTAAATATCGCACATGGAACTAGAACAGTCTACTCCAGTGAGCGAAATAAAGGGTTCAGTTCGACATTCCAACCACCTGAAGAAGGCCAGAGCGTACAACGGCCGAAACGTTGTAATAAATATGGCAATATGATATATATATATATATATGCCTGACACATGGAACTAGAACAGTCTACATTCAATTTGACATTCTAACCACCTGAAGAAGGCCGGAGTGTACAACGGCCGAAACGTTGTAATAAATATGGCGACAAAGATGAGAACAATAGTCCGAATAGTGTAAATAATAATAATAATAATATATATATATATATATATATATACAATACATATTTGAGCATTCTTACAAACATATTTCTGTCCTAGTCCGATCAGGCGGTTTTGAGAAGGTGTAAGCATCTTTTAATTGCTGGTGTTCTCATGTCCACTCTGACCCGGAGTGGTATCACCTGCTATGTTTCCAGCTATGGACAAACCGGGATAAAAAAATGTAAAAATCGATTTTATTACCATCAATAAAAAAATAATTACCAGCAATTAATTTTTGAAGAAAAAATTATCAGAAATACATTATTATTATTATTATTATTTAAAAATAAAAAATATTACCAGCAATACATTTTGAAAAAGAATGTTTTGAAGAATAAAAAATATTAAAAAATTAAAATTTTCAGACACACAGGGTTGTATATTAATATTTGTTTGTTTTATTATTTCATTTATGTTCCTCGACTAGTTTCGGCCAACATGATCATCATCAGGAGAGAAAAAAAATCTGCTTGTTAGTAGCAGTGAACTGCAGGAGTGAATGACTGTTTCTGAAGAAAATTAACTTTATTTGTAGTTTTCATTTGTTCTTTTTCATCGTTAATTTAAAATAGATTTTAATTTTTATGAATAACATTTTTTTCATTTTACACTCTTTTTGGAATTTCGTATTTTATTTTTAGTCGTTAATTTATTTATAAGTAAAATCTATTTTAATCGTATTCCAATTATCCCTCCTCATTCGCTATTTACTAAGGTGTTGTTTTCGATATATATATATATATATATATATATATATATATATATATATATAATTATTTATTTAAAATATGATTCCAACTCAAACATAAGAGGTCTTTATATTTCAAAAAATAAGAGCCGAAAATACTTCAATATAATTATTTGAATTAAATTGAGTTAAAGTGAGCTCTGTTCCATCTTCAAGCGAAATTTTTTTTGGGAATAACGTATTTCTGAAATTTACGTGTTTTAAAAAATTGAAATCAAAATTTCCATGGTAACAGCTAGGGCGAATTGTTTAAATTGGGTAGGCGTGTGTTGGGTGTTAATAATAAGTATCAGTATAGAGTTACTTTCATAGATGTCAAGTCAGGGAAAGGTGTGGGTGTCTAAATTTGAAACGGAAGATATATTAACCCTAGTCTGGCATGCGTGTCTATGGAGATTTATTTATTTTTTTATTTTATTTTTTAATGAAAGGGATTTGTGCATATAAAAAACTGCCGTAACGTTTGTTTTTTGACGACTTCATAAAGGGTTATCTTTTTTGTAGGGTATTTAAACTATTTATTTGGGCTATGGATTATGGAAGTTATTATATTGTATGCTTGTTCTTAGCTAATTATTCAGACCATGAATCTGATGATTGGGCTATGGATAAATCATTATATTGTATGCTTGTTTTTAGTTAATAATTCAAACCATAAATCTGATGATGTCGACAGAAAACCGTTAACTCATGTCTATTGTTTAATAGATTATTATTATTTAGAAGCTTAATAATGTGCTATTTCTCATGAAGGCACAAAGGGCATGGGTCATCCCAAGTTTTACATGTTCTAGCACTGTTTATAATTTTCCATTTTACTTTAGGTGTCCTATTTCTTTCCTTCAGTTGCCAAAAATATTTAGATAGGGGAGTCTGATTTCTATCTTTATCTAAATATTTTGGCAACTGAAGGAAGCACGTAAATTTCAGAAATACGTTATTCCAAAAAAAATTTCGCTTGAAGATGGAACAGAGCTCACTTTAACTCAATTAATTCAAATAATTATATTGAAGTTTTCGGCTCTTGTTTTGAAACATGAGACCTCTTATGTCGCGAATTGGAATCATATTTTTAAATAAATAATTATATTTATGCTCTACTTTTGTATCGAGCACTATTTTTTTAAAAATAATACTAAATACTAAGGAACTTTGGATTATTTACCTAACCAGTTCCTTCCTATTTTCTATATATTTTTTCACACACACATATATATGTGTGTGTGTGTGTGTGTGTGTGTGTGTGTGTGTGTGTGTGTTGGGATAAGATATAATCTTCAAGTATGCTATATTTATAGCTAAAAGTGCTCAAAATCAGTGGTAAAGAGCGTGGACATGAAATTCACAATGAGCGGCGACAGTCTGTTCCCTGCTTGGACCTAATATTCAGGCTATAAAGATTGTGTCAAAGCATAAAACAGACTGGGACCACTCTGTTTGAGCGCTTCCCTGAACACTTGACCTCTTTATGTCAAGTATCAATCGCCATCTTCTCATAATCAACGCACCACGCACCTTATTCAACGTTACCTTTCTGATGTTTTTTATATATATATATATATTTCCACTACTTCAGGATTCGAAAGTGCTTAATTTGTTGAGCTTCGTGTAGTTGATTTGCTGAAAAAACCACCTGAGGAGACCGTAGAGGTCGAAACCGCGGTAGTGTGCTCTACTCAGCTCATCTTTTTCCAATATTAAACAGCTCTGCAAGTCTGGTCTTCTGAGTTTGTATTGAGCACTTTTAATACGTTCAGTTTTAACAAATATTTTAATATTTCTGTTACTCTGGCATATATATATATATATATATACTTGTCTGGCTCATCTTCAAGAAGCGAGAGCAAGATCTAAAAGGTCAGCCAATTTAACAGTGATCTCAGCCCACAATCCTCAATGCTGCTCTATATGCGGCCTCCTTTGTAAATTGCTAGCGAGTCTTAAGTTCCACTTAAGATTATCGCACAAAATTTCATAACTGAATCAATTACGCTATCAGATCCTCATATGTCGAAATCTACGAGAGAGAATTCATCATATATATATATATATATATATATATATATATATATATATATTTTATGAAATAGACAAAGTCCGACAATTATTTAAGACATTTTTATACACTCTTTTCATAGATACAAATATTTAAGTAAATGCTCTGTTTATAATAAACAGTATTTACGACATTTACCGGTCTGAATAGCCGAGAAATTTTCATAGAAAATATGCGTCCCCCGACAGGAATCGAACCTGTATCCTATGCGGAACCGTTATATAGCCTGACGTATATTGCCGATTAACCCCCAGAAGAACGTTTCGTTTAGCAAGGTCGATCTTACTGTTTTAAATCAGCGAGAATTGTAGTTTAAAAACAGTGTTACAGTTCGAATAATGTAAATAATGCAAGTAATCATAATACCTCATCTCAGAGATATAGAGGCCGAAACGTTGTGAATATGGCAATGAAAATGATGATAGCAGTCCGAATAATGTAAATAATATAAGTAATCATAATACCTCATCTCAGAGATATAGACAGATATTAAGAGGTGTAAAGGTTAACTTCTTTCAAAAAAAGTATCGAGAAAAACGTTTGACAAAAGCAAAGAATCTCCTGAACAAGGTGAAACTTCCGGTTGAACCAGAGACAATCTAGTTCTTCTCTGATGAAAAGAATTTTGTCAGAACCAGCTGCCCAAGAGTTTTCCTACAATCCATATGACGTTCCTGGTGTCATGAAAATCACATTTCTCCAAACGGATGATTTATGGGCGTGTCTCTAGTTAGGATGATGTCACGCCACCTCACATCTTTGAATGGTGTCTCAGGCTAAATTCGGATGGCTATGTGGAGTTTCTAAAGACCGTGATCAAGGCTTGGTTGAAGAGGATGGCGGCTGGAAGATCATATGTGTAGCAGGAATATTCAGCTCCCTTCCACACGTCCAGGAATAGGCAGAAGTGGTTGTCAGATAATTTTCACGACTTCAAAAGCCACAACGTCTGGCCTCCTGATGGATTATTAGTGGGGAGTGGTTGAGAAAGCCATTAACCGCACTGTCTGTAATACCAAGACTCAGCTGATAGACAGGATTAAGAAGGCATTTGAGGCATTCACTAGGAAAATCTGGAAGGCCGCCTGTAGCAGATTCTGGAGTTCAGATCGAGGCCGTGGGAGAAGATGAGGGCGACTTCTTTGATTGAATTGTCTTTTGATAAGTATAACCTCTACCGCTCTTGTTTAATTTTTTCAATAAATTTATTTTTGGCTTAGATATTCACTTTGTTTTCTATTGAAAATTCGCCTAAGTCAGAACACTGTATATATATAGGGTGTCTCAAAATAATGTATACACTCTTTAAATATTAATAGTTAATAATACATTAGCGTGATGTGAGAACTTATATGGATGAAAATATGCAAAACAGATGGATTGGAAAAAGAGGGACAGTTGAATACCCACCTAGATCACCAGATTTGACACCCTTGGATTTCTTTTTGTGGGGTTTTTCTAAAAGACAAAGTTTACAGCTTGAAATCTGAAACAATTGCTGAAATGAGAATAGCAATTGAAGAAGAATTTGCTCAAATACAAGAGGAAATGATACTGGACGTTTGTTGATCTATTTCTTCAAGATATGAAAAGTGTATTGAACAGAACGGCAACCAGTTTGAGCAGTTGATGTAAACTCATCATTATATGAACATTCTGCCATTGCCCCAAGTAGCTTTTATCTTATTGAAGTTAATTTTCTATGTTTTTTGTATATTTTACTCTCAAATTCTTTAAATGTGTATTCTTTCCCTTGTATTAATCTTATAGTCAAAATACATAAATTGAATAAGTTATAACGATTCAAAGAGTGTATACATTATTTTGAGACACCCTATATATATATATATATACATTTTCTTCTCTGTGATGCATTTGCAGACACAGAGAGTGGCGTCAAGTTTCAGTTTAGAACAACCGGTGGTCTCTTCAATCATCAGCGCTTCAAAGCCAAGGCCCACCTTCGTACGCATATTATTCGTGATTTGTTGTTTGCTGATAATGCGGCTCTTGTAGCGACATCCTTTGAGGAGGCCCAACATCTAAGAAATCGTTTCTCTGCTGCATGTAAAGCATTTGTTTTTACACTTAGCATAAAGAAAACTGAAGTTGTGCACCAACCTTGTCCTACTCCGAAGCAAGTGCGTGGTGAGAAACAAAAACCACCAGTCTACAAATTTCCAGAGAGACCATTGAAAGTAGAAGACAAACTGATGAACTATGTAAAGTCTTTAACCTATCTTGGTAGCATCAATTACAGTGGAACTTTAGATGATGAAATCATGCATCGGATTGCTAAAGCAACCAGTGTTTTCGGCAAACTTCGCCATTGCTTGTGGAATTCGACTGGATAGGAAATTTCGGGTTTACAGAGCTGTTGTACTTGCCATCCTTTTGTATGGCTCAGAGTCGTGGACTCCATACAGGTACCATATATGCCAGCTAGATGTTTTCCATAAAAGCTGTCTGCGTGCAATCTGTGGAGTTAAGCTTCAAGATAGGACATCTAACGTAGACCTGTTTAACCGGAGTAATAGTGGAGGAATCGAGACTTTTATCATACAGTCTCAGTTACGATGGACTGGTCATGTCTTGAGAATGTCTGATGATAGGATACCCAAGATCCTAATGTACAGCCAGTTATATCAGGACTACAGGAATGTAGGACGCCAATGGATAAGATACAAAGACAAGCTGAAAAGCAACTTGTCAGCAGTCAATATACCGCATAACACCCTTGAGCGCTTAGCCTTGGAGCGGGTAGAATAGAGATCAACGTGTTTTAGTGAACTCAGCAATTTTCAATCTGCTTGTCTGAATCATTTTCAAGAAGCGAGAGCAAAATCTAAAAGCTCAGCCAATCTAACAGTGATCTCATCTCACAATCCTCACACTTGCTCCATATGTGGCCTCCTTTATAAATCACTAGCGGGTCTTAAGTGCCACTTAAGATTATCGCACAAACTTTCATAACTGAATCAATAAACTGTCAGATCTTCATACGTCGAAACCGACGGGAGAGTCAATTATATATATATATATATATATATATATATATATATATATATATATATATATTGAACAATAAAAATTTAAAAAAAATTAAAATCTTCAGACACGCTGGGTTGTATATTTATATTCCTTCGTTTTTATTATTATTTCATTTAGATTCCTCGACTAGTTTCGGCCAAAATGGCCATCATCAGGAGAAAAATTATTTTCTGCTTGCTGATAGCAGTGGACTACAGAAATGAATGTCTTGATGGAGAAAATGAACTTTTGTCTGTAGTTTTCATTTGTTCTTTTTTTTTTTCAACATGAATTGAACACACACACAGGCTTACACACACACATATTAAAACTGATCCACAAAAGAGCACATATATATATATATATATATATATATATGTGTGTGTGTGTGTGTGTGTGTGACTGTGTGTGTCTGTGTGCAAATGTTTATGAAAGAGAAGTAAAATAAAAATAAATAAAAAAGCATTAATTAATAATGTTATTAATATTCGTTTGTATAAAATAAAGAATAGGCATACGAGCCTATCACGTTGAAACACCGGTTCTCAGGGCGCACTGGTTCATGAACGATCAGCGAAGTTAAGCAACGTTGAGTCTGGTCATTACGTAGTTGGGTACCCGTTAGGAAATACCAGGTGCTGTAAGCTTAGATGTGCGGTGGTGTAATTGATAACGGTTCAGAATTGGAAGTCGGAGAGCCGAGTTCAAATTCCAGCCGGGTTCATCAATTTACTTACGCGCATATACCCGTGGAAAAGGTATGAATCTATCACTTCTACCCCCAAGCTATGGGTTAATTAGTAGGACCTGTATCAGTAAATTGTTATTATCTCCAAAACTTCTTACAATCCAAAATATTTTCCGGCTTTATATAACCTGCAAAATGTTGATAAACCGTAAAAAATAAAGAATAGCACAAAAAATAATGCGTTCATACTACAAAAAATATTTCTTTATAAAAATATATTTTAACCCTAGAAAACTAACCCTCAATTAAAGTTACACCATTACTAACCATGGGTATATCATACCCGATTTTGAAAATACCAAAAAATTATTAAATATCTTTATTTGAAATATTTTACATGCAGGCACTTCAAACTTCGTACTTTGTGTTAACATTAATAGGCACTGAAAAGCATTATTTAAGTAAGAAAATCAGGTACTGAAAATTGTAACTAAAAATAGGAAAAATTGCGCTGGGTACTATATACCCATGGTTAGTGTTCTAGGGTTAAATTAAAATATTAAATGCTATTGATATTTTATTTGGCATTTATTAATGTTTTTTAAATTGCCTCTTTCAGTGTTGATATGGTACGTTTTAACTTTATGGTACGCTTTAACTTTAATAATAAACTTTATGGTACGTTTTAACTTTAATAATAAACACACGCAAATATAAAGAAATCGAATCATTATTAACGGGGCGAGCACAAACAAAGTCCCAAATCTGTTCTTATCATGTGGTAAACTGGACTAGAAATTGTTTCATTGTTTAAGTTAGAACATTGTTAACGGTATTACCCTAATACATATCATGCTACGATGTGCTGTTTTTAATGTGTTATGTTCACAAACAAGCACATCCACAGAAAACGGATTATTATAAAATAGATGTAAGCATTCGACTGAATGATATCACAGCTTCTGTAAACAAGTAATATCATAATAATGTTCTCCGTTGTTTGTTTCATTTTGATTAAAATGAAAATAGAAAACTGTGTAGCGATTACAGAACAAAATATTGTTTAATTACTGCCTTGATCGAATTGTGTGTTGGAATGCCAGTATTTTGGGCCATTATTTATTTTCTTTAAATGTAAGAGTTTGAGGAGATTTGGAAAAAAAATAAAAGATGAAAATAATTATTGGTTTGAAACATGCTGGTCTTTGTCGATTTGCGTGTGTGCAGGTGTGATCGTGAGTGTTGTAAATATTTCCAATTTGATAAAACCCCGCAGAGTCGAAATTTAAAATTTGTTAATTAGTTTCTGATTTTGATTAACCTCTGGTTTTAACAGAGTCATTTTGTATAAAGAACTGTTAGACATTTATCAGAACGTTGAAAATTCATTATTTTTCGAATAGCCTAACAAAACCAGATATATAGATGTATAGATAGATATGAAAATACTGAGGTAAATAGATAGATAGATAGATAGATAGATAGATAGATAGATAGATAGATAGATAGATAGATAGATATGAAGAGACTGAGAATGAATAGAAGAAGAAGAAGGAGAAAGAAAGTAGACAACTCGAAAGAGGAAAGACATTAAAAATGAATAGAAAAAGAAGAAATGTAATAGAAAAAGAAATTAAGAAAGAAAAAGGCAAACATGAAAAGAAAGAAAGAAGAAATAAAGAAGAATAAGAAAGTGGGGGGGCAATAAATAAATGTAAGAAATAAAGAAGGAAAAAAAGAAAGAAGAAAGCGAATAGAAAAAAAAGATGGAAAAATGTAACAAAAAAAAAAAAAAAGAAACCCACAAATATAAGCATAAAGAAAGAAAGAAAGAGACAAAGGAAATAAGTAAGTAAATCCATAAAAGAAAAAGAAAGTGAGTGAATAGACAAAGAAAGAAAAGATGAAGGGAAAACAATAAAAAAAGTTAATAGCAAAATGAAAGAAAGAAGAGAACAAAAGAAGGTAAATAAGATGTTGTAAGAAAGGAAAGGAGAATGAAAAAGAAAAGAAGGTTGATGCAAGAAAGAAACGAAGATCAAGAAAAGATAGATAGATAGATAGATAGATAGATAGATAGATATGAACAGAATGAGAGAGAATGAAGGTAAGATAGATAGATAGATAGATAGATAGATAGATAGATAGATATGAACAGACTGATAGATAGGGAACAGATTGAGATGTGTCATAAACATAGATAAATAGATGCATTATAAACATAGATAGATAGATATATATGAATAGACTGAGATCGATAGATATGAATAGACTGAGATAGATATGAATAGACTGAGATAGATATGAACAGACTGAGATAGATAGATAGATAGATAGATAGATAGATAGATAGATAGGAAAAGACAAGTAAATAGATAGTTATGAAGAGCTCAGATAGATGGCTTCTTGGCCTCAACGGACTTGAAGTGGAATGACTACATCGAATCAATAGCTGCATCTACTGCAAGGAAAGTTGGGTCACTGTGTCGTGCCAAAAGTTTTTCTCGTCAGAGCCCGTCTTGTACATTTACACATCTACCATTCGTATGTGCATTGAATACTGTTGCCTTATCTGGTCAGGTGCTCCTGCTATTCATCTTGAGGTTCTTGACAAAATCCAAAGAAGGATCTGCAATGTAATGGATCCTGACTTGGCATCTCGACTTCAGTCACTTTCTACAAATATTTCCATGGCTACTGCTCTGACGAGCATTTTCCCTTGTGCTCGGTCTACGTGTGTTTAAGTATACTACGAAATCGGCATCTAGATCCCATCTATTTACTGTTGAATTAGGTGAATGCAACCACCACTTCTGCTCCAACAAATTGTTTCTAGCATTTTCTGCCTGTGGAACTCCCTTCCATTTACTTGCTTCTTTGATAACTACAATCTTCAAAAATGTAAATGCAAGGTCAATCGCCATCTTCTATCTTCTTGAACCCCGTTTAGCTTTTATCCCTTTTTCAATCCATTCATCAGTCCTTCCTATACCTAGTCTGAGGTGAAATTATTAAAAAAAAGATAGATCTTGATCGATTAGACAAAATCTATCTATCTATCTATCTATCTATCTATCTATCTATCTATTCTAAACCTATTCATATCTATCTATCTATCTATCTATCTATCTATCTATCTATCTAAACCTATTTATATCTATCTAAACCTATTCATATCTATCTATCTATCTATCTATATCGATCTAAACCTATTCATATCTATCTATCTATCTATCTATCTAAACCTATTTATATCTATCTATCTATCTATCTATCTATCTATCTATCTATCTATCTAAACCTATTTATATCTATCTATCTAAACGTATTCATATCTATCTATCTATCTATCTATCTATCTATCTATCTAAACCTATTTATATCGATCTAAACCTATTCATATCTATCTATCTATCTATCTATCTATCTATCTATCTATCTAAACCTATTTATATCTATCTAAACCTATTCATATCATCTATCTATCTATCTATCTATCTATCTATCTATCTATCTATCTAAACCTATTTATATCTATCTAAACCTATTTATATCGATCTAAACCTATTCATATCTATCTATCTATCTATCTATCTATCTATCTATCTATCTATCTATCTATCTATCTAAACCTATTTATATCTATCTATCTATCTATCTATTCCATTCATTTATCATCTATCTAAACCTATTTATATCTATCTATCTATCTATCTATCTATCTATCTATCTATCCATTCATCTATCTAAACCTATTTATATCTATCTATCTAAACCTATTCATATTCATCTATCTATCTATCTATCTATCTATCTATCTATCTATCTATCTATCTATCTCAGTCTTTTCATATTTATATGCTGTAGCTGGTTTTCTGGTAGATATAAAGGACATTATACTTAAAACAAGAAAGTTTTTGAACTTACGAGGACACATAATGAGAAAAAAGTGTCGCTCATAGACCACATTGGAAGCAAAGGGGACAGAGGACAGCAACGAATAAACTACCTAACAACTGATATAAGAGGGATCAGAAGAGAGAGAGAGCAAAAAGACAAACATTTCCCAGAGCTACATGAGACAAGTACTTGTGGAGAACCATCATCGTTCACGTCCTGAAGGGACACGACGTATAGAAGAAGAAGATAAACAGACATATAGATTGATATGATCTGTTTCAGTATACACACACACACACACACACACACACACACACACACACACACACACACATATATATATATATATATATGAAGAAATATAGATTTAAGGTGCCAATCTCCATCTTTTGTCTTCTTAATCCACGTTCTTTTATTGTTCTCCTTCATAATGTTTTTATTTTTCTCATAGTCTTTTGCACTCGGTGCGCACCTGCATCTTGGTTGTTTTTATTGCCTTACTTGGAGGTGAGATGGTTAAAAAATATAGATAGATAGATAGATAGATAAATTAATATTCATATAAAAAGACTGAGATAGATAGATAGATAGATAGATAGATAGATAAGAAAAAATAGATAGATAAATAGATAGATAGATATAATTAAATTGAAATTGTTATGAAAAGACTAAGATAAAAAGAAATAGGTAGATAGATATGATCAATTTAAAATTGATATGAAAAGACTGAGATAGATAGATAAGAACAGATAGATAGATAGATAGATAGATAGATAGATAGATAGATAGATATAATCAAATTGAAATTCTTATGAAAAGACAGATAGATAGATAAAAACAAATAGGTTGATAGATATGATCAAATTAAAATTGATATGAAAAGACTTAGATAGATAAGAATAGATAGATAGATAGATAGATAGATAGGTATGAACAGACACAATAGGAAAATATGAATAGACTTAAACAGCTGAATATGAACAGAATGATGTATGGATATATATATATAGATATGAATAGATTGAGAGAGACAGTTAGGTTGGTAGACAGACTGTCGATATGCACGTATTTATTGACGACCTGAAGAACAAGTAGAACGATTAAAATCATTATTTCGAAAGTGTAGAAGTTTTAATTTCTAACCAGAAATTCATTATTAATATTCTAATTTACGTCAATTATAATTGGTTTTGTCGCAATGTGCAATACCACCACCACAACCACCACCACCGTCACATTCTGTTAAACAGCATGAAATAGGAATAAATACATTTTTACAAAAGTGAAAGTTGTATTAAATTTCTCGGAAGCCTAACTTGAATGGATGGAGACTGAACCAATTCTGCCATGTTTAAGCAATGATTTTATTCATTGTCTTTGTGTCACGCTATCCGATTCCAACTCCATATTATTTTTATGACCTAGTAGCAGTAGTAGTAATCGGCAGATTGTAGATTTTTTCCCCTGAAGCCCTCAATAATCCACCAAAAAGACAGGATTTGACTAACTTGACAAATAGCATCATATAGGTTTTACTATATCACCAAGACACTCAAGTCGATATCCTGCAATAAATTTGACCGATATTGACTATGCAGATCAACTGTCACTGCAGATACAATTAAAAATGCCACAGTTTTCCTACATCATCTAAAAATGCTGCCAACGATGTTGGGCTCTATGTCAATACCCCTTAAACGAAATTTATATTTTTTAATCAGCAAGGCTCAATATAAACTGTCTCAGTCTTTATACACGTCGCATTGAATCAATAAACTTTTTCGAATCATTTGATGTGAATCAATAAAATCTTTCGAATCATTTGTTAGAATTTTTGGGTACCCTGTACTAGTGTGCCAGCCAAAATGAGCTGACTCCTTTTATTTGTTCACCAATAGAAGGGTTAACCAATCAGAAGGCTCAAAATATTCGATCCGACGTGTAAAAAGGCAGCCATTTTGTTTTTTCTCCGAATCTTCACTGCCAACCTCTGATATTGAACACATTACGTACTTGACTGGGTTCTATATTCGAAGACTACGGCAAACATGGTCAACATCATTTAAATACCTCGGAAATGAAATAAATTCTATTAAAAAAATTATGAAAATTCGCATAACTAAAGCCTGGGCCGCTTTGAATAAAATGGATGTAATCTAGAAATCTGATCTACCAGATAACCTCAAGCGGGAATATACTTCCGGAGTCGGTTTAAGTGTATGCTGCCACTGCTTGGACATTGACTAAAACCCGAGAGTCTAATGTTCATGAAACCTATATCCGGATGCTGAGAGGTATACTTGACGTATCTTGGAGACAACATCTAAGTAAATCACAGTTCTAAGCACCCCTCCCTGATATTTCTATAATCTCCCGCGGACGTAGGATACTGTTGGCGAGCAAAACAAGATCTTATGAGTTACCTACTGCTTTGGATACCTAGCCATGATGCAAGAAGGACTGGTCGCCCTGCAATCACCGACATTGACTATGTTATAACACAGAATGATACCTTAAAGAACTTCCGATCTTGATGCAGGATCGTGATTATTGACGTGACAGATTCATTAATGTCTACGCGAGGTCGAACATATATCAGTAGTAGTTATAAAAATAATATGGAATTAAACAGAAAAGTTTTGGAAAGCCATGATAGCTGTAATCAATTCATCTACGGAAGCTTCATACTTAATTCAGCTGGCTATACCTCGATTTTGCAAGGTTTTCTAACTCATTTACATATGTAAGTGTTTTGAAGGTTCGAATTACGTTCTGTTATCACAGAATTCATATGGCATTCTTTTTTTTAAAACTGGTTGAGTCTATGAAGGATGAGAGCTTTACCTGGCTCGTCGCAAAGCACTACCATTTTTTCTGTTGTCAACACGCTTATATAAAAACTATTTTAAATGATACATTTGCATAGTGATCTTAAACGTGAAAATATAAAATTCCTTGATTCATAAGGAATGGTTGCAGTTATTTCCGTATATTAGAAAAGTTGTAAAATTTATATTCTTGTCAGTAGGACGTGATAATTTACGCCCATTCATTTAGAAGACCGTAATATATATATATATATATATATATATATATATATATATATATATATATATATTTTGACATTGAAACAAGAATAAAATCATTTTTTCATTTAGATGTTTTCCAATGAAATCAAAATTAAGGAAATACACTTCTCTTGCACACACACACATACACACAAATATACACACAAACACACACACACATAGAACATACTCTCTCGCTCTCTATCTCTCTCTTACGTACAGCCACATAAACACGCACACGCTGATACAAGAATGCACAATCCAGGACCATCTCTATCTCTCTCCGCACACATGGTTTTTCTCTAACACATACTCTGTGTCACACAACTTTTCTCTTACACACACACGCACACACAGAAACACGTTTGAATTCATTCGCACATGCAATGTCCTACTCTACAGACAAACAGAGCTAAATATTCTCTTACACACCTCGCTTACATATATGCACACTCACGATTCCCCCTCTCTCTTTCTCTCTCTCTCTCTCACACACGCAAAAACATTATTTTACACACCTTCTCGCTTACAAACATGCATAAACGATCTCACAGACACAAGCGGGCGCACAGACTCTCTCGTCACACTATCTGTTCATAAAACACACACATCCACTTACTCCCAAACATACGCTCTCACATACACATGCTCACACGCACATTTTCTCGCCACACATTATGTCCATTAAACACACACATTCACTCTCTCACACACATACAATCTCACAGACACATGCATGCACACGCACTGTCTCATCACACATCCTATTCATTAAACAGACACATTCACTCTCTCACACACAGGCACACTATCTGTGACATTTTCTCACACACGAGCATTCTCTGTCTCACATTTTATTACATTCCCCTAAACTCGCACACGCAGATGCACACACTCTCTCGCAAAATCACACTCTCCCCCACACTCGTTGTCTTTTCCTCTCACACGCAAACACAAACACAGAATAATTTTTAAAGATAACTATTCGGTTATATAACATTTGATATTCTTTCAAATTTTTCGCTAAAATTAAACTCAGTCAGTACAAAATACACGTGATGTTACATACAGTCAATCACTATCAGTGGTTTACCTACTTCACGCCGCTGGCGAGTATTGTGTTTTGTCGATGTTATAAAGATTGCCAATTCATTTCCAACCTCCCTTTTGGTTATTCCTCATTTTGTAACCATTTCTAGGTTACAACACTTTATGGGTTATTTCCCATCATCGTCATCATCATTGCAAAAACAAGATGTGTTCTTAGGGTCGTTGCGCAGGTAAGCACCTCACCAGGTCCCTGCACATATCTGGATCGAAAGTCGAAAAGGTATTCATTCATGCGTCGCGTATCTTGGTCAAGTCGAGGAATTGAACCAAATTCACAAACTAATGCTTTAATATACTAAGTGTTGGTGGCATAGTAATGAGTTCAAGACCTGTGTGTACCTGAACTTAGTCGAAAGAGGCTGAGTAGTAACTGAGCAGAACTAGATGAGATAACGCTAGACAGTTCTAACGCGCTAGATTAAATAAAGGGTTCAGTTCAGAATTCCCTGTAAGATCGGCATACACCTGATGAATGCCGGAGATTAAAATGACCGAAATGGCGTGATAGCAACAACAAAGATGAGGAAAATAGTCCGCATACAAATTATGTAAATAATAATTGCTAATCCCAGAAATTCAGACAGAGATAACATTCTCTTTTCCTTTATTATGAACTTGTCGCCATAACTTCGGAACCAAAGCAATTCAAATCAAAACCTACTGAGATATTCTTACCTAAACTTATGCCCATTGCTACCATACTTACTGAGTCAGTCTACTTATTTGTTTCTGCTATCTATTTATTTTTACTTATTGCGTGGAGATTTTATAGCGTTAGGTTGGAACGGCTCGACAATGGCTGACAAAATTCGAGCAACATACCTGCATCGTATTTTGCTAAATATCTCCTTTCGAAAACTGAAAAAAAAAAATTCGTCAAGATTTTCGTAAAGATGCGTTAAATTGAACAGAGCTTTTTTTTTCTGAGGCACGAGTGTTTCAAAGCCGGTTGAGTGCCAGTTCGAGATGATGACTATTCTGAATGATCATTCACCGGCAAAACACTTGAGATTGTATAAAAAAAAATATCAGTCAGTTCATCAATAAAAACTTCACTTTCATCACATGACTGGAACCAGCCAGGAAATCGTCATGTAAAATTTGAACCTGTATCCCAATGCTGCGAAGTCTGTAACTAGGCTGTTGATACTCGATCAAAAACATTGTTTTCGTGACAAGAGCCTTGAGCTTTGAAAAGGAATGATGGCCAAATTTATATAACTTAATTGACTTATAATGTACTTTTTAAAATCCCGCTTTCCGATATTGAAAATCATGCCATAATAACTCTAACCTGACAGATAACTGTAAGTAAGAAACTGACTTTGTGTCGTTTATAGCATGAAATTCTTTTTTCAAGAGAATTTATCCGAAATGTTATATTAAATACAGAGAAGTATGATTCCTATATGAAAGTGTTTCCTGATTGTGATGTTTCTACAAAGAAGATTTTTTTTTACATGTAATGAAAGAAACCGAATTATACCAGTGTCACAATTTTATTTCGTTTGTGCATGAAAAGAAAATAAATAAATAAAATAAAATAAAGAAGAAAAGTTAAGAAAATAAAAATACAAAGAAAAGAAGAAAAATACGATAAAAAATGAAAAAACAACCTAACAAATAAGGAAGAGTCGCACAAAGAAGAAGAAGAAAAAAAGAAAATCTATTTTCAGGACATAAACAAAAATTGATTCTCACAAAGACAAGAAAACACGCTTCACATGACAAAAAAAAAAAACAAACAAAAAAAAAAAAAAACAAACAAAAAGAAACAGTGATTCTCTTATGAAAAAAAAAAGATTCAAAAACAAAAATTAGAGAAAGGATTTGCACAAAAAAATGTCGCACACACACACACACATGCACACATAAAGAAAGGTACGCACACACACACGGTTTTCGTAAGACCAACAAAAAAGCGATACACACAGTGTCAAGTAAAAAATAAAGTTTCGTGCAAGAAATACAAAAAGCGACTCGCCCAAAGACACGGTAAGAACGATTCATACAAAGTGTGAACAAAAACCGGTTCGCAAAAGAACGAATGAAGAAACAAGTTCGCAAAATGTCAAGATAAAGAAAAGATTAGCACACAAACAAAACATTAAAAAATAACTTCACAGAAATAAAAAAAAAATCACAACTATTTTTACAAGGACAGCCAGAGGGAGGGAATGAGCGAGATAGAGAGAGAGAGAGAGAGAGAGAGAGAGAGAGAGAGAGAGAGAGAGAGAGAGAGAGAGAGAGAGAGTGAGAAAGAAATTCGCACACAGATAAACACAAGGAAACTAATTCGTAAACAAATAAAAGCGAAAAGTGGTTTGCATGAGGATGGATCATAGACTCCAGATGAAAAAATAAGAAAGAAAGAAAAAAAAAATACGATAAAGGGAATTACAAGGATTTGTTCAATAAAAGAGATTATGTTAAAAAAAAACCAACAAAAATTGTGTTCTCTATCAATTATTTCTTCAATCTATTTACATTATTCGGACTATTGTCCTCATCTTTGTCGCCATATTTATTACAACGTTTCGGCCGTTTCTCATGGTCAGGATGCGAACGTTCTAACCACTCGTCTAATGTCCGTAAAAGTGTTATTATATCATGGATATAATAATGCCCATAATAGGGGATATGTAAATGGGAGAATAAAGATGTCTTCCTTTATTCATTTTAGATAGTTGATTCTGGTCTACACCATAAATCCCTCTTTCGAATCCCGTCAAAACCTAAGGAGCCTAAAATTAACTTTTTTAATAATCATTAATAAACTCCTTGTCAATATCAGCACCCTCTAATATATTCATAGTACCTCTCCTTACACATAGACAAAACTATTTTCTCAATTGAACCTTTACTACGAACTCTAGCAAACAAACGTTTTTTTTTTCTGCAATACTAAATAATTCTAGTTTAATTTTGTGACTATAGAAAATTACTTACTTAAAAGTTCGGATTTCTCTTGCTTATATGCAGATAACCATGTGTGATGTGTAGACAGCTGGCTATATTGTCGATTTATATGTCGTAAACATTTATATTTGGATTTTTCGTCATCACATTTCTGGCCCTCTTCCCGCCAAGATCTCAACCCTCGAGATCATGCTGTTTGGGTCGTTTTAGAACATTCTACAAACTGAAACACTCATCCAGCGTGTGGAGGTAGTAATTTAGAAATGAGGAGGACATATCGAATCAAATGTTTCTTTCGTTATGCATTTGTAATCTTTACTGTTGACACTGTTCTGGACCCCAGAGATGACATACATTGCACACTTAAAGGCTCAAGGGCACTTTCAAAATGAAGTATCCAGTTGAAGTTATGGTTTTGGAGTTGTTGCCTCCGATGGGAAAAATACCTATCAAATTTTACAAACCTGGTTAAAAAGTTAATTGCCTATTATAAGACTAAGCGGTACAATACATTGTTATTCATGATGGCGGTCGTCTTCGAGTATAGAATCCAGAGATTAGCAGTGAATATTTCGAAGACAGTAGGAAAGCGTTGTTCAGGTTAGCAGTGGATATTTTGGTAAAAAGTAGCAGAGCATAGTTCGTCCTTCTGTTTCTCTTCGCCTGACAAGCTGGACTGGACAAAATGGCCGCCTTTATAAATGACGGATTGAATATTCTACGTCTTCTGATTGGTTAACCTTCTATTGGTGGACTATAAAGTGAGTCAAGTCATTTTGACTGGCTCACTAGTTACATAACATATACACAAAAAACTGCAACATACATTACCTTAGCTCAAATCCAACTAACCAGAGAGAAACTATTACTGGATTCAGGATGGTGATCCTGTCCATACAGCCAAAAAAGTACAGAATTTCTGCAAATCCAGTTTTGCGGATTTTTAGTCATCACATTTCTGGCCCTCTTCCCACCCAGATCTCAACCTTCTAGATGATGCTGTTTGGGCCGTTTTACAACATTCTACAAACTAAAATTCTCATCCAAACGTTAACTCTCTAGAGAAGAGTCGGATAAGATGTCCTCCTATTTTTTGGAGAAGAGCTGAAGAATTTTCAGGAGGCGTATGGAGGTAGTAATTGAGAAATAAGGAGGACATATCGAATAAAATGTTTCTTTCGTTATGTATTTGTATGTTGGGACCATTCGTATTTCTTTAAATAAACTAATTAATTACCTATAAGTTTTTTTTATTTCAATATCAAAATTATGCAAGTTTTGCATTTCCCATCCTGTAGTTTGGAATTCCTATAACATATTTTTTTCAAATCGAACGCAGTGTACTTTCTATCAAGCCTAAAAAAGATTTCATGGAAAATAAGGAAAAGTGGTTCGAGTAGAAAATCACTGAAAACTTGAGCATTGAAATACATTTTAAATTCTCGGAAAATCAATATTTTCTTAATATTAGTGATGTGGGTTCTTCGATATAAGAGGCATAACATCAACGAAAAAAAACCTGATCAACTTTGGGCAAGTTAAAACATCGTTTAAGAAGGTCTTTAGAACAGCAATTTTCAAGATTGTAAATTGTAATAAGTTTTAGGCCAAGTGCTCCGAACTATTTTTAATTCACTTTTGAGTCGAGTAAAAAACAAAAAAAAAAACCAAAAAACAAAAAAAAAAACAAAAAAAAAACAAAAAAAAACCAAAAATCAAAAACAAATAGAAAAGGAAAATCAAATTTGAAATAACGCTTTTCACTTAGCCTTGATCGATATTTTATTTACTATATTTTATGGATTGGGTTTTTGGATTTGTGCGCGGAAATCGATTTTCTAAATTCCGTAAAGTTTCGCTCTTTTTTAAATTACTATCTGGGGTTATAGTTGTATCTGGGCGCCACGCCGTAGGGTTAACCTTATTCTCTTAAATATCATTACTGCTTAAAGTTACTGCGTGAGTTCGATTCTTAATACTTATGTCTTTGTGTCAAAACTAACCCAAGCTTACTAAATAAATACGAACGCTGTCTATTCGCACAGAGGCATTTCTTTTGGCCTGAAATTTGTTTTGTTTTGTCTTCATGTTGACTATAACAGCCGTTTAGTGTTATTTCTCATTTCACAGATAGATTTTCATTTAGGAATCATTAGATTCGATTTTTAATAAGGATCATAACCTGGCGCACAAGTTTCCATCGATTTGGTCTCTTTTATCGAGAAGATGACATTTTGATATTGCAGAGCCCGTTACAAAGACGAAAAGAAGAGGTTAAGTTCCAGTTGATTAGTCACATCAACTTTCTTAAATTAAATTAAGAATTCAAATCAACAAACATAAATCTATATTTTGGGCTTAAACATTACTGTCAAATGTCTGATACAAAACAAAAAGGTACGTTTTTGTTTTGGATCAGTACCTAAGCTTGCTAACCATTCGGAGTGCCCTTAAACGGTTTTCTAAGCGTAGCGTAGATGTGGCACAAGGCCAATAGTATGGAGAATCTAGGGATGACCAAATTCACTACTCAGTCGTAATTGATTTAGTCAGTCATGCTAACAATCATGCTAACCATTACGCTACGTTGAAGTGCCCTCGGGCGATGGTAAATTAATGCTGATTTAGTTTCAAAAGCAGAATACTTCTGTTTTTTGAAAGAGAAAGACAAGACAAAAAAAAAAAAACGAAAAAAAAAAAAAACAGAATTAAAATGAGGCTTGAGGTTTTATCGTGATTAACCATTCAAATTTAATCTCCTATAATAAATAAAATTTCGCTCTACTCTGTATTGAGACCTTTTAAATTAAATGTTACGGATAGTGGTATTATACTCCATTTGTTCTTATTTTACCTGTATATATATATATATATATATATATATATATATATATATATATATGTGTGTGTGTGTGTGTGTGTGTGTATAAGTCCGTTTTCGATGTATCACATCTCATCAGTGTGGCTAGTCATCCGATTGCTTCAAGCCGGGATCGAAATTGACCGATTTAGCGTCAATCAGCCCCATAACTATCGGCACACGGAGCAGAAAAGGAGTCTTTTAACGTATTATATGCGTGGTGTATATAAACGTCAAATCAGCGGCCAGAGTGCTCAATTCATAACTGAAGAGCGATTCGTTATAAGCAGGAGAAGCCATTGTTTTATATATATGACTCGATCAATAAAAAGCATTATTTAGTCTGAAGATGTTCTTTTGAAGAATGAAACGCGTTACATAGGATTTTTCATTTTGTCATTTATTTTTCCATAACATTGAAAAGCAGCATTATTCATTGAAACCCTCTCCTAGAATATTTAACGCCAAGACAAAATTTAAGTTAAGGACTAGTATTTACCAAGATCCCCACATGGCAGGATATGGCACCTGAGAAAGATGTATTCTAAAAAGTAAACGGCATTATGGACTTGTAAGCTGTAGCATTTGGCAGCTGACAAAGTCCGAACGAACAAACACGTGTGTCTTGATTCCAGTAAGCTTACTGACTGAATATCTGGTCATTTTCATCTCTGCTTGAAGTGACACCACTAAACGGCTGTCACGCGACCCATGTGAGTTATCTCAACCAAAGGGAGATAATCGCCTTTTGTATCTGTACAAACACAAATGTAGGAGTCTGTAACAGTGATTAACCTGCCAATTACATGAAGATTTACTCGGATGCTAGCAGCCGATACATTAAATAGCAAGAAAATATTGATTCATTTGTTAATTAAATTCTCACTGAGCATGAAAAATTTAAACTTATTTTTCATCTACAAAACTGATATCCTAAATTGACTGAAATTCATCGATGTGTCATTGTCATTATTATTTATTGATTTTACTCGCATTTCTTACACTTTCCACACTTGCTGTAATATTTCAAAGTTATTGAAATCTCCTGGATGAAGAAAAGCTTTTATTCACTTTTTTTTTTACATTTCTTTTTACATTTATACGGTTTTATATTCTACGATTGTTAAGTAAACTACATGCCTCACTCAAAATAATTAACATTCTCAGAACTCTGTATTTTTAGGGTGTGAAATTCTCTTAAAATCCGCTAGGTGGCATTTCAATGTATAAATGTATTTCTTTATAAAGAAAAGGGAGCAAGACTTCCTCCCTTTTTCTCCTCATTAGGATGCCGTAAGAAAAAGATGTGAATACGCGAATTT